>CM030358.1:4420285-4811164 GCA_017893485.1 Hemerocallis citrina | reverse complement strand
TACATACCGATTTCAATTTCAGTTTGGATTTGGGCTTATTGACGAACGACGAACGATCGTGGATGGTTTTTGTGCGAGGGCCGAGGGTCGCCGGCGGACGATGACTGCTGTTTTTTTGGCGAGGGCCGAGGGGCGGCATGAGGATCGGCGAAGGGGAGGAACAGCGGATGATGGTTGCTGTTTTTTGGGCGAGGGCCGATGGGCGACGGCGAGGATGAGAGAATGGCGAAGGACAGAGAATGGCGAGGATGAATTAGGGGGGTTTGGGGGATTTGGGAGAGGGAGGTTTTTGTGTGTTTTGTTTTGTGTTTATTTTGTTTTGTTAAGTTAAAGGTGTGCTCTGCACATGATAAAATTAGGCTGAACTCCAACTTTTGCTCTTCTTTCTCTATTTCAAAATAGAGAAAGGAGAGATGAGGTATGTATATTAGCTTAAGATATAATATGATTAGTCTAGCAAACAACTCCATACTGAAAGCCTCAATCACATCATCATAATAATTAGAATCCACTGAATTTTTCTTAGAGAAAGATAAAAAAAATCTTAAGTAAAAGGGAACTGTTAAGTTATTTTAGTAAAGGTTAATTAAGCTTATTAGAGCACTTCCTTATCACACTGATTTTTAGATTTAGCACTTAACCTTTATTTTGAAAAGTAATGTTTCCACATAGGTCGATGATAAAGATTAACTGTCGAGAGAAGAGAATGTCGATAAGTTAATGTTATATTTCTAATGTATCATTACCTGATGAGTGCAACAAACTTAGTCTCCAATCTAAATCTAAAGTTTTTTTTAGCCATTGTTATCTACCAAATTCCAGAAAGTTATAGTGAATGCAAATATATGCAGATGCAAATTTTTTATGGTTTTTTCAACTCTCTTTGGACCATTTTACTTGAGAGTTTTTCTCTACTAGTTCAACAAATGAGAATTTCGTGATGTTCCACTTGATTTCCGAATTGATCAATTTTAATTAGTTTTAAAGTGGATCGAGAGGCTACTATGTTTTGAAGCAGAACAAAATACCCATCAAATAAAATTCAAGAAACTAAATCACCCTAAATGGAATCAACCCATCAACTGAACAGGTCTAATAGATCTAAAAATTAAACTAGCTCTAAATTATTAATTGAAAGAAACTTGATCAAAAGTAGAGTAACTGAATATTTATATGAATTTAAAATTATAAATTAAATGGTAAAAGCCTTACCTTTTCGTTGAAAAAATCAGATGAAAAAATCAGGCGATGAGAATGGGCGACGGAAGGAGCGTGGGAAGTGGAGGCGGAGAGCACGGGTGGTGGCGGGGAGCTTGGGAGGTGGAGGCAGCGAGAGCGGACGACGGAAGGAGCGTGGGAGGTGGAGGCGGACAGCGCGAGCGGCGGGAGGAGCGTTGGAGGAGGAGACGACGACTGTGGGCGGTGGCGAGGATCGCAGGAGGTGGAGGCGGCGAGCGGGGGGCGGAGCAGAGGTGGAATTAGGGTTTGATGATTTTGGGAGATGTGAAAAAGAGGAAAGGTTTTTTTTTTGGTGTTTTTTTAATTAATTCTGTGTTGGCAATTGGCGTGGGCTGCACGACGTCCATTCCTACTTTTGCCTCTCCTTTCTCTAGTTTCAAAATAGAGAAAGGATAGATGGTGTAAACACCCCGTACTTAAGCGGGTATAGATATATATATATATATATATATATATATATATATATATATATATATATATATATATATATATAATATATATATATATATATATATACATACATAATAAAATAAATATGATAAAAAGAGATGGGTTGGCTTTGATGTGGCCTATAGTGGATCCTATATGGCTTGATTGGAAAAGATTAATGAGTGTTGGCCTATAGGATCTACTATGGGGGCAAAGGCATTAATTGAGATGAAGGGAAAATAGAAGCTTGCAATGCAGGGGGTTTGACTTGACCGTGAGTTGGTCTTGGGAAAATAGATGTCCCATATCGGAAAATGCATGAGTTGGAAGTGTGGGTTTTAGGATTCCAAGGTGAGTAAAGGTTCACCTATAGGGTTAACCCACCTTTTGATGGTGCCCTGTGGTGGGCGTGGCTAGAGTTTTGTGTCACGTTCTTTCGTGTGCGCGCACAATGTTCTGCTGTGTGCACAAACTGAGGCCGGACTCGGGGCTTACAAATAGTATCAGAGCCGACTTTTCAACACCGAGTGTGGTGCAAGATGTAAACCGTGGAGAGGGATCTAGTTGGGACAAAGGTCACCCGGGTAGTCGAGTGTACAACTAGCAGAATCAGGATAATCTTCTCCACATCGGCTAGAACGGGATCCTGGATCATGTTGCAAGTCACAGGCTCAGCGAGGACACAGTGTTCTTAAGGAGAGGGTCTGTGTAACACCCCGTACTTAAGCGAGTATATATATATATATATATTATATATATATATATATATATATATATATATATATATTATATATATATATATTTATAATATTATATATAGAAATATATATAATAAGGGTAAGAAGGATATGAGCAACTTGCATATTTAGTAAATGAGCCAATTGATTATGTAGCATGCATGTGATACATTGGACAACTAACCCTTTTAAGAATTTTCCAATCACATGTATGCTATATCATCAATTGCTTATTTACAAAATGAGCAAGTTACTCATACCCCTTTTTCCCATATAATAATAATAATAATAAATAATAATAATAATAATAATAATAATAATAATATATATATATATATATATATATATATATATATATATATATAAAATAAAATAAAATGATAAAAAGAGATGGTTGGTTGGTTTGTGGCCTATAGGGGATCCTATATGGCTTGATTGGAAAAGATTAATGGTGGCTACTATGGGGCATAGGTATTAATTGAATGATGGAAAATGACGCGTGCATGCATGGGGTTTGACTTTGACCGTGAGTTGGCTTGGGAAATAATGTTCCATATCGGAAAATGCATGAGTTGGAAGTGTGTGTATATTAGGATCCAAGTGAGAAAGGTTCACCTATAGGGTTAACCCACCTTTTGATGGTGCCTGTGGTGGGCGTGGCTAGAGTTTTGTGTCCGTTCTTTCGCGTGCGCGCATGTGTAGCCAGCGTGCGCAGCTGAGCCGGGCTCGGTGCGTTACAGATTGGGTAGGACTATTAGCTTAAGATATATATAAATATAAATAGGATAGTGGATTATAATTAGGGTTAAGTTTAATTGTTATTAATTAATTAAAAAATTCATAAATTAAAATTAATCTATTAAATTTTTAACTAATCAATTAAATAACCCTAATTTAAATCCACTCCACTTTTATTTTTTACTACAAAATTTTATTTCACCCCTTAATTGATCGAAATATTTTTTTGCTGATTCTTCCATGGACCAATTCGTAAAAACTTGTATTTGGGTGTTGGAATTTTGAAATTTTCATCCTTGTAATCTTCCACAATTTCACGCAAAACGCCTACATTTTGCATTTATCCATCTCATTCCTACAAAAACAAACAAATAAATAATATTGAGTAGAAATAAGATAAATTTCAAAGAAATAAATGAGAACTCACAATTTTAATGCATAAAAGAGTACTAAAATTTATATATAATTCGTTAGAGAGAAAATCCGTTATTGCTTTGATTTTTAATACGAATTACAAAGCAGTAATGGATCATCGGGATACGCGTATTGATTGTAAAAACTAATAGAGATGATCCTAAGCCTCCCATTCCTCACAACTATCATCTCTAATCTCTAAATCTCTAATCTCTAATATTATAATTGGAGAAGGCCCTTAGTGTCATTTGTAAATGTTTTGTCAATCTACCAATCCGTGTAACACACGTGCATAACTATTATAAAGGAGGTCCTAGGTTCAAATCAAGACTACATCTAAATTTTTATTTTAAAAACTATATTTATTAAACGTACATTTTACGTGTAAACTACTAGTACTTTGTTTGAGCATACGAAATGTAGAGAAATATATTTGAAATTTCGCCGAACTTATTTAAAATTTTGATCCAGTCAAATAACTCTCAAGTAATCCACCCCCTCACCAAAGGACTTAACCTAAATTTCCCAAACTACTTCTTCCAGTCCGATTCTCTCACCACCACCACCACCACCACCATCACCACCACCAACCATACCTCCCCTGCGAAAGGGAATGCTGTTAGCTTTGATTTATTCTCTAGGCCTCTACCACAACTTTAGATTCTGTTAGACCTGGGTTGCTTTCTCATTTTTCTCTTACTTTGTATAGGCTATATAAGAGCATCTGTAGTCGTTGGCTATTTAGCCAATTTTTCCAAAAAATAGCTTGGGACGTTGCGCAGTCGTTGTCTATTTAGCTATATTTTGCATTTTTTTGAACAGTAGTCAGCCATATTTGGCACTCGATTTTGCTATTTAGAAAATATAGCCCGACGATAGATTAATTTTCGTTCGAAGTTCAGACGATGTATAATTTACCATCCTTTAATTTTTTTAAATAAAAATTTAAACGGACGGTAAATTATACACCGTCGCTTAAATTACTAAAAAAGAATTTAACAGGACGGGACATTATACATCGTCTGGAAAAAAAATAAAATTGGAACGGTAGATTATCTACCGTCCCATTATAAAAGAAAAAAAAAAAGGTTGAGAGCCGCTACGTGTTATACACCGTCCAAGACAATCTCCCTTTTTTTAAATTTGATTTTCTGAATTTTTTTTTTAAATGTCACTATCATCAACACTAAAAGATATTTTTTTACTATTTTTTTTAAAAGCTTCGGACGGGAGATAATTTACCGTCCAGCCAAATTTTAGCTAAAAAACGACTGTGTTAAAAGCTATTTTTACTATTTGCTAAAAGCCAAATAGCCAAAATTTGACAATAACAACTACAGATGCTCTAAGTCAACCCATTCTGTTTTTATTGAGCAAATTGTTGTTCTCTATTCGTATCAGGAATCTCATTTAAAAGTCTTTTTCTAAAGCCCTACATTTTAAAGGAAATAAGAGCTCAATTTCTATTTCAAATGCAATTTCTTAGCTTCAATCATAGCAAAAGCAAATCCACTTTCTCTATATTTTTAAAAAAAATGTAAACCAGCACTTTCAAGTTTTCAATTGCAACATCAAGAAGCATATCTTCAGTCTACAACTTTTTACTTACTAAGTTTATGCTAATTTAATTAAAGTTTGATTCAGAATGTAGTATAAAACTAAGAACACTTACTGAACCATAAATTAACAGATAGGAATTTAAAAAGTAAAAATAAAAAAAGGGGAACCATTAATTAGCAAATATGAATTAAATGGTATAAAAAATAAAAAATAAATAACCATTAATTAGTAAACAAGAATATAAATAGTAACAAAATTACTCTTGTTGAGAGTTGAACTCAAGACCTCCCACTTACAAAAAATGTGCTTTAACCATCTAAACTAAAATACCTTTTTATATTTCTAGTTCAAATATTATTTAATTCAAGTGTTCCAAACTCATTGTACTTACAAAATTTTGTGCCCCTCATCAGAATTGGGCCCTAGGCGTCTCGCCCAGTCAGCCCTGGGTCAGCCCTAGAAAAGGATCTGCAACCTTGTCCATGGCATAAGTTTGAAGAAATCTAAAAATTTCTATATTTTTTGTGACAAAATCTAAAGATTTATAATTTTCTCTATTTGTGAAGCCATAGCACACATAATTGGGTTGCGACGGCAAAATTTTCTTGCATTTGTTTTCTTTCTAATAGTATGCTCGAAACACAACAATCAGGACTCAATTGCAAATGTGTTAATAGATGTGTGTTCTCTTTTTCTGAAAGTGCAGAGAATTTGGCTATGACTTCTTAAAGGGAAAAGGGACAGCTAGTTTGTTCTGTAATTTTATTTTTTAACACTGATTTTAAAAAAAAAATCGTTATTTATTTAATTATGTTTTTGTTTTGTTTCTATTGTGTATTTAAGTTATTTTTTTTTATTTTCAGAGTATTGCTGATCATTTTTGCGGCTAAAGCCTTTGAACAGAGTAATTTTAGTAAAGACAATTTCATTCTACGGATTTTTGAAAAGATTTTGAGGGTTCTTATTGTTTTTTTTTTGAGAAAAAAGTGAGGGGGATCACCGGTTTCATTAATAAAAAGTTAACGAAACATAAAGTAGCTAATATTACAACTCGAATCTGCTCTAGTTCAGTACATAAAGTACAATCAAAATACAATAATCCCAATTTGTCATACATAGAGGTCAGAAACCCAAAATAACCAAACTTCTGCTCGGTATGCCCAAACCATAGGTCTGTCGTTCCTTTAGTTGTCCTCTTCCTGTCCCCTACTGTGCTTCCTCCATACGTAGTTTTTTCCTCGATCCTACTTGACCTGCCTAAGCATCTATTAGAACCACTATTTTATGCAATAACATGTTAAATGTACATCTAGTATTACGGAAGAAAAACTCATTTCTATCAAGCCAGAGATTCCACTAAATAGCCCCAACCGCAATATCCCACATTAGCCTATATTCTTTCTTAATGTTTATGGTTCTCCAGCTACCCCAAAAGTCCTCGATACAGTTTGGTGTTGCCACCGTGTCAAAACCCAATCCCATGACCTCCCATGTCAGTCTGGCTCTAGGGCAAACAATGAAAATGTGGTTAGTGTCCTCCTCTCCAGTGTTGCAGCGTTGGCACGCCACGTCGATAAGGATGTTGCATTTCCTATGGTTTGTTTTGGACAGGATCACGTTGTTCATTATCAACCATAGGAATGCCTTCACTTTAGCAGGGACTTTTTATTTCCAGATGATATTTACATGTGAGTTCCTAATTCCCCCGTCATTCAAGAAGCCGTACATAGCATTAACTGAGAATACACAATTAGCGGTTAACCTCCATTCCCTCTCGCCCCCCTCTACTCTAACCTGTGTACCCTCTTCTTCCAGCAACGATTTTAGTTTTCGAAGTTGCTCCTCCCCTTCGCTCGAAAGGCTTCCTTTGAGTTCGATTCTCAGTCTCTTACTCTTCCACACGTCCGCAACGAGTGCATCCTCACTAGCAACAGTACTTGCCAGCTGCGGGAACAGTGACTGCAGGGTGTTCTGTCCACACCATTTGTCCTTCCAGAATCTGGTATTGTTACCTTTTCCTAGCTTACACCTTGTGTTTGCATGGTAAATATCCCCCACCTTAGCAATTCCCCTCCAAAGGAATGAAACCTTTCCTTGCTTGCATGTTCCTCAGAATCTAATAATTTTTCTCCTTCGGTACCTCAAGAACGAGTTACTCCACCACGATTTTCGTCGTTTGTGCATTTACCACCACCATTTGGAGAGAAGTGACTTATTCATATCTCTTAGGTTGACCATTCCCATCCCACCGAGCTCCTTCTTCTTACAGACCTTATCCCACCTTATCAGATTAATTCCCTTGTTAGCCTCACGGTTTCCGCTCTACAGGAATTAACGCCTACATTTGTCGATTCTTTCAATAGCCCAGTTAGGGATCTCATTCATAGACATGAGGTACGTCGGTAGGCTACTTAGAATGGAATTGATCAAAGTAATTCTTCCTCCAAGAGATAGAAACTTTCCTTTCCAACCGGCCAATTTTTTCTCATTCTTTTCCACCAATGGAACCCAGTCCTCCTTAATCAATTTTCCGGGTCTGATGGGTGTTCCTAAATACTTCAGTAGAAACTCTCCTATCTCACACTCGAGCATAGTTGAGGTATACTCAATGGGGTCGGCGTTGTTGTTGCTGAGTGCGGTAACACAACTCTTGTTCAGATTAATGACCAATCTCGATCAATACTCATAGCCTCTCAGTAGGATCCGCATAGACATGATTTCTTCTGCCTCGGCCATCCCAAACAGAATATTATCGTCAGCATATTATAGGATTGACAAAGGAGTGGAAATTCCTTTTGACTCTAATCCCCTTGGTAAGCCCTGCCTCTATTCCACTCTTATTCATTTCTGCCAATCCATCTGCGACAATTGAAAAAATAAGTGGCGAAAGCGGCTCTCCCTGTCTCAGTCCTCTCTGGCATCTGATTTCCCTCCCCTTCGAGCCATTGATAAGGATGAAAGATTTTCCATTTCTAACACATATCTTCATCCACAATCTCCACTTTTCTCCAAATTCTTTAACCTTAAGCGCCTCATCCACACAGTCCCACTCCACCGTATCATAGGCTTTTTGAAAATCTAGTTTGAGGAGGAACCCATCTACTTTGTCTTTGTGTCCTCTGAAAACCATTTCATGAGTTGACACGATGCTATCCAGGATATCTCTCCCCTTTACAAACCCACTTTGTGACTCATCAACAATATCGTTTAAGTGTGGTGCTAACCTATTCGCCAACACTTCCGTGATGATTTTGAAAGAGCCGTTGAGCAGACTGTTGGGTCTGAGGTCCTTTACTCTTAGCACTCAGCTTTCTTTGGAATAAGGATGACATTTGTAACACCCCGTAATTTTCAAAAAGAGTATAAATATTATATAATATATGTTGAATAGAATAAAATAATATATAAATACAATAGCCTATGATCAAGAGTCACCAATCCGGTTAACCACTTTTTGAGAGGCAGCCTGTGGTGGACAGTTGTACTATACTATAAATAATTTGTATTCTAAATTGTATAAATTGTCTGAGCTAGGGGCAGGGACGTTACAAATGGTATCAGAGTCGACTTTCGAAACCGGGGTGTGGGGCATGTCTATATAGTCGGGCGGAGGATTCCGGGACTGTGGTAGATCCTCAATTAAATTCGGGACTGTTATTGATCGGGCGGAGGATTCCGGGATCATAATTAGTCGGGCGGATAGGAGGGCAACTCAATTAAAATTCGGAATTATGATTGATCGGGCGGTAGATTCTGGGATCATGAATAATCAGGCAGAGAGAAGAGCAGATGCTCCACAACGGCTAGAAAGGAGATCCTGCACTAGGTTGTGCATGCCCCGTGCTCAGTGAGGATGCTGGTTTATGAAGGGGGGTGTGTGTAACACCCCGTAATTTTCAAAAATAGTATAAATATTATATAATATATGTTGAAGAGAATAAAATAATATTAAATATAATAGCCTATGATCAAGAGTCACCAATCCAATTAACCACCTTTTGAGAGGCAGCCTGTGGTGGGCAGTTATACTATACTATAAATAATTTGTATTCTAGTTTGTGTAAATTGTCTGAGCTAGGGGCAGGGGCGTTACACATTCGCATAGTTAAGCCTCTCAATTTGTGTCTCCCCAAGAAATATCCTATAAAATATGTCCAGCAGGTCTTCCCTAATGATAGACCAGTATCTAGCGTAGAACATAATAGGAAACCAATCCGATCCTGGCACCTTGTCTTGACCTAATAGCTTTATAGCCTTTAGTACCTCCTCCTCCGAGAATGACTCTTCTAGGCCATCACTCCCCTCAATAGACAAATCAATCCACATGTCTGTACTCAGTTGACATCTGTGCGTTCTTTTCTTTCCCAATAAATCTCTAAAAGATCTGTCAATATGGGATCTAATTACTGATTCGTCCTCTGTCCATACCTCATCCATAAATAATCCCCCAATGAGATTGTGCCACCTTCTACCATTAGCCACCTTATAGAAGAAGGCCGTGTTCAAATCCCCTTCCTTGAGCCATTGTATCCTCGATTTTTGTCTCCAGTAGCATTCTTTCATTTCCCCAATTCTATGAAGCTCTGCTCTGTAGGAGGCCAATTCAGCGAATTCAGCCAACTGAAGACATTTATCTTCTTCGCCTGTTTCTAATTCTTGAATTCTAAGTCCTAGCGTCTCTTTTGTTCATCTGATTTCCCCGAATTTCTCTTTTGCCTACCTCTTTAAGCGCTTCCGCAGTCTTCTTAGTTTGATGTTCCAGTTGGAAATCGCATCGGTAGTGTTGGTCATCGCATTCTAGGAGTCCTCGATAACTTTCCTCACATTAGAGCTGAGTGTTCACGCCTTCTCAAATCTAAACTGGCGAGGATTAGATCTTCGTTCAATCTCCCACTCAAGAATGAGTCATACATGGTCAGAAGTAAATCTAGGGATAGATCTAACCGACGACAGTTGGAATAATTCCTCCCACTCCGTGGAAACCAAAATTCTATCGAGTTTAGCTAACGTCGGGTTAGCCTGCATGTTAGTCCAGGTAAATTTTTTATCTCTCGTCTGAGTTTCAATAAGACTAAGGTCATTTATAATGTGGTTGAACTTTTGTCTGTCCCTCTCGCTCGGGCCCCTACCCCTGTGTTCGTTAGTGAATCTAGTAATGTTGAAATCCCCCCCAATTGTAGCGCCCCGAATTTCTAATATAATATCTTAGAAAATATGTGGCACAATTCCCAGCATCAACTTCAATGTAATATTAAACACAACCAAACACCAATAAAATTTTCAACTTTCATTACAATAATCGTTTACATAGCACAGCGGAATACAATACATCTTAAATCACAATTTTCTTTTCTTTACAACACTTTACAAATTACATAAGCCGCTATATCAATTGAACTCAAGCATCCAAATCCCAAGCTCTAAGCAACAACCTGTAAATATGAGGCTAGAGATAACCCTAACCCCCAAAACTAAAGGGGTCAGCCATAAATGTGTGAGTGACATAAAAACAAACAGCATAAATAAAGCATAGATTTATCAACATGTAATAATTAAGAATACATAAAATATGACGTAGCAAGGAAACATGTAAACATCAAGTGAAACTAAACTAAGTGTCAAGTGTAGAAAACAGGAAAAACACATGCGTAAAACCATGTCAAGAAAACACAAGTCTATATGCGGACTCTCTAATGCGTACTTGTCGAAGTCTATAAATCCCAATCTACATAGGTCCGGTGCAAGCCCTTAACATCTCCACATTATAGGGTTCAATCCCCGCTATGCACTAATCCTAACATGATGACTACTATGAGATAAAGATAAACTATGAGTATTAGCCCATGTCCCGATAATTCCGGAGGTCAATCTCTATCCACAGATAATTTCGGAGACTATTTCACTCACACCTGCGAATCTTCGAGAATACCCCACACCGCAAGCAATGGCACATCATCACACGAATACCACATGTGCGTCGCCTTGACCCTGATAATTCCGGAGACCAATCCCACA
Source organism: Hemerocallis citrina (assembly GCA_017893485.1). NCBI lineage: Eukaryota > Viridiplantae > Streptophyta > Magnoliopsida > Asparagales > Asphodelaceae > Hemerocallis > Hemerocallis citrina. The sequence continues at coordinate 4,800,032 of CM030358.1, read as the reverse complement.
CCACAGGTAATTTCGGAGACTATTTCACTCAGACCTGGATAATTTCGGGGATTATCTGACACTGCAAGCCATACTGAGTCCATAACTCATGTTCTCGTTCATCATATCACCACTACTGCCTGTCCTTATCATTTAGGTTATTTAATTACTCAACGAATCTCCTAGAGTTGGTGTACCCTACCGGACTTAACTCAAACATCTGAACAACTAAAATTGCCTCAACAGGCCCAAACATAACCAACTCAACTGCCGGTATAGTAGGGTCACACACACCCTCTAGAGACTCACACTCAATTATTCAAACCAACCTTCCAACCTAAATTGCTCAACTCAACATCTTGAATATATGTTCAATAGGAGAGAAAGTATAGAATAATACGTTATAGACCAAAATATTTAAAGAATAAATTATTTGAAAGAACATTCAAAAATATAAAGATACATCAGTATCAGTCGACTATAGAAAAGGGTAAGTCGACTGTCCAGAAAGAAAATCTAGTAGCTTTGAGGAAAATAAATCTACGTATTATAAGTCGACTGAAAAAGTCATAGGTCGACTGTCCAGAAGAGAAAATCCAATAATCTTTAAAAATATTTTAAGTATAGCAGTCGACTGAAAAAAAGGAATAGGTCGACTGTCCAGAGAGAAAAATCCAATAATCTTTTAAAATATATTTTAAGTATAGCAGTCGACCGAAAAAAAGAAATAGGTCGACTGTCCAGAACGAATTTTCAATAAAATCTAGAGAACATAGCAGCTAGGTCGCATCGGTCGATTGAGAATTCACACCAGTCAACTGTCGGCCTACAGTCTGCAGATTTTCGGTTGTACACATTTCAACCGATACATAGTTTTACTTTATGAAAACGATTTCTATAAAAGGATTATTTCTTATATGATCAAATACAACTCGTAGGACACATAATAGTCCATAAAACTATATCAACTACTTGAATTTATGAAAATAGAGATTTGTCAATTTCTTTCGATTAATACATGAATTGTGCATATAATCAAAAATAGTGTTTTTCGAAATTTACTGATCACTCAAATAGTTCGTATTCAAATCCAAAACATATAAATATCCGAAATCTCAAAGAATCCCCAATTTGGGTATATTCATCAACTCAATACAATTTATCTCAAATTCAATTCTCAAGACATGATCTCCTAATTTATCAGTCCTTCTCAACATTTCCTCAGTCTCAATCACCATTGTAAATCATACACATAATCAGTTTATTACATTGCCATTTCAAGTTTCATTCAACCAATACTCCAAAATAATAAAAATCTCACCTTTATTAGGTTTATGTATAAATTCTACCATATTCAATCAATCCAACATCGATCCAAAAGAAATGGACTACCCACATATAATTTTATTTACAACCAACTAGGATTCACAAGATCCAATTTTTCATCCAATTCATAGTGTGTATATTCATATTCAAACCCTAAACATGCTTTCTAATAAGATTCAACATCTAAGATCCATTAAAACATTCATAGATCCAACAACCAAATTATACCACTCACATAAACAGATCAACAAAAAAAAACAATTTCATCACTCATACAAAATACACAAAGCAAACAAACAAGTCACTCACCTTGAAATGAAGAAATTCGACAAGAAGTCTTTCTTTTGCGAAATCCAAGATCCTCTTCTTAATTCCTCCAAAAAAATAATAAAACTTTATGTTGTGCAGCGAATGACGGCTACATTTTTCTTTTAAATAGCCCGGGTAGAAGAATTAGGGTTTTTAGACATATTTGCAAAATAACCCCTTGAAAATATAACTTTACATAAATAGATTCCTATACTTGGAAACTTGATAAAATCAATTAAATTGAGATTTAAAAGCAAAATAAATGCCTTACTTTCCATCCGGCACTGTTTGAAAGTCCATAAATAGTTTTTGCACTTTTACACCTCAAAATGACAATTTTGCAAAAAGATCATTCTTTTTCTTAATATTTGCAAATAGATCCAATAAATATCAGACAAATCTAGAAAAATTACAAATGAATCCCAAATAATAAATAATGATTTTTCATGAAGAAATTTTGGCTTTTGAACTTCTCAAGAAAATATTTGTACGTGTTTCGCACGTGTAAAAAGAATATTTTTCTGAAAATATTTATTAAATCCCCAAAATCATTTTAATTCATTTATAAACCTTTAAAAGTAATATTTAAAAAATACAGGGTACTACATCACTTCCTCCTTAGAAGAGTTCTGTCCTCAGAACTACTATTAATGGGTCCAAACAACATACCAACAAGGAAAACAATATCTCATAAATGGAAACATAGTTCGAACAATTGCATATGAGAAAATTATCCAAATAGAAGGAATACAACTCAATTCAAAGGTACTGTAACACCCCACAAAATTTAAATGACAATTTTGCCCTCGGGTGTTACGCACGTGCATTTTGTACTGTTACTGATTATATCCATAACACATTTTTGATATGTATTTTGAATTCCAATTATTTATGCAATCCTGTATTCTTAAAATTGCATTTGAGACAACTCGATTGCTAAATTTCAATCTTGGAGTTTTTACGTGCTTTTTACGTATTATCGATGCACGTGTCGATTTCGGGTATTCCACCGTTACGTGCAAAGTTTTCAATGGATTTCAGTCATTTATCTTTTTAAACACGTTTGAATTTTTTTTGTAAACGAAAATTCAATTTTTGACAATCTTTATTAAAATAAATTTTCTACGTGCAATACACGTGTTTTCCGTACGTTTGAGTATATTATCAAATATGTATATTAAATATACTTTCTATTGCATTCAAATTGATTATAAATATTTTTCGGTTCATAAAGTCAATTTTTGTATTTTTGAGATTTTACGGGCGACGCACGTGTTTTGGTGCACGTGTTGTAAGCGCGTTCTTCCTTCAAAATAAATTTTCATGAAATGTTTCTTTCCATTTTATTGTAAATGAAAAGTATAATTTTAAAGTTAATTTTACATATTTATTACATATATAAATAAATTATTTTAAAAGGATTAAATAAATAAATTGTTTTTGTACACAAAGCACGTGCACGTGCACACGTGCGATGTGCACACTTCTTGGGGACCGGACTGCTCATGAGGAGAGGGAAAATCTGAATATTTGATTTTGAAATGGGAGGGAAAACAAGTTACAAAGTTTAAATATGGGGTTAGTGGAGTTCATGTGGGGTGGTTGCTATAACTACCTACTAGTCTCTTATAAAAATACCCCCTTAGTCTCTCTTTCTCTCATCTCTTCTCCTCCTTCTCTCTTGCCATGCCGAAACCTACGAAAATTCAGCAAAGCCCTGCCCATTTCTCCACCTAATAACCATTCCATTTGCCTATATACATATACTAATGTATATATATGTACATACATAGTATGTGCATATGAAAGAATATGGGAGTTTGCCCTTGTTGTTGCCGAATGGAGTAGGGATGGAGATGCTCTTGATGATGGATGCTTGCCGAAATGTGGAGCTTGGAGGCTAGCTTTGGTGCGCGGATTTCGAGGATGCTGCAATTGGAGCTTTCTTTAGGAGCTCCTAATTCTAGGAGTTCATTTGAGTACAAATCTTCATTTTAGGTAGGTGTTTCTTAAATGCTTTCTAATTTAGGAATATAATTTGCATGATAAATGATATACGATTTATTTGGTTGAAATTGAATTGATTGCATGCACATTAAATGAATCGTTAAACTTGATTGATTATGGGAAATGCCAATTACTATGCTTGTTATGATTGCTAGTTGAAGTGCTAGAATTGAAGTGATTACATAAAATTTATGCAAGTTGAGACATGATTAGAATAATACAAATATGTTGTTGTTGAGAATGCGGCAAAGAAGTGTGATTATAACCTCAAAATGTTATTTATAAAAGTATAGAGATTTTTATAAGTAACTTTTGATAAAAGACAACAGGTTATTTGGAAAATTGATTGGAAAATGTGTTTTGACGTATTATAAAGATTTCATTGAAAAATGAGGAACTTGTCAGTTGATAACGATATTGTTTTAAAAGGAATATATTCTGGAAATGATCAATGTTTTTATGGAAATATATGCAGACTGCGATTTGTGTGATCAACAGTCGACTGCTCACTTCCACAGTCGACTGGTAAGTGTTAAAAATTAGTTTTCGTCAGCAGGACAGTCGACTGACTGCTTTCACAGTCGACTGCTGCTGTCATAAATTTGATGTTTGAGTTTTCAAGGTATTCGCGGGACAGTCGACTGATACTGTCACCAGTCGACTGAACCGACTGTGTTATTACAGAAGTTTCAAGTCTCGTAGAGCAGTCGACTGACTGCTTTCACAGTCGACTGGATCGAGCTGACTGTTGTTTTTGATGTTCAAAGTACTCACGGAACAGTCGACTGATACTACCACCAGTCGACTGAACCGAACTATTTTCTGGTTCTTGAGTTTGGATTTGATCCTTGACAAATGAAAGTTAAGTAAGTTGAATATGAGATTTTATGATTATTAATATGTGATTGATAAAGGTTGTGTATTTATTGTGAAATACACACAAGGTTGTGAAAGATGGAATTGATAAAGAAATCAGATTTAATTGTTCTCATGTTATGAGATTGATAAAGAAATGTTTTGAGAAAGAGTTTGTGAACAAAAGAAATGGAATTATTATTGGAGATTGATTATGAAATATTGTTGATCTCTAGAATGAGATAGTTGTTGGAATCTAGAGGCTAGGCGAAACCCTAGTGACCGGCAGTTTTATTTATGATTTGAGAGCTAACCGTTGAGGGTTGAGCGTCTCTTGAGAAGTAGCCAGGTAGGCTGACTGTCTCTATGGTTTTGATTTAAGTCCGGTAGGGTAAGCTAGCTCTAGGTTGTGATGATTTTCTTTAAAACAAACTTTGTAAAGCTGTGATGGAAGTAAGAGAAAAACATAAGTATGGGAGCCTCGAGTCTACGATGCAGATGTGATCCACAGAATGCATGCTTGATGAGTCAAGACATGGCGTGGGCAATACTCCAGAATGATCGGGATCTTGGCGACGCTTGTGGGATGTTTGGTGACTGCAAGAGGATCGTGTTCAGGGAGGAGGCTGAATTATCGCAGAATGCATGCTTGATGATTCAAGACATGGCGCGAGGTTCCCCTCCAGGGTCTTGGACACGTGCTTGTAATCATGGAACGTCTATGACACTTGCTGAAATTACAGATAAATACATAGTGGAGATGTAATGAAAGTGAGAGAAAACACGGGTATGAGAACTAGAGTTTACGATGCGGGTGTGTGAGCCGCAGAATGCATGCTTGATGAGTCAAGACATGGCGCGGGCACAACTCAGAATGATCGGACTTTAGTCACGCTTGTGGGATGTTTTGGTGACTGCAAGAGGATCGTGTTCAGGGAGGAGGCTGAATTACCGCAGAATGCATGGTTGATGAGTCAAGACATGGCATGGGATTCCCCTCCAGGGTCCAGGACACGTGCTTGTACTCATAGACCATCTAGGATACTCACCGTAGTTACAGTAGTAGATTAAGTCATGGCGAGGGATTGAACCCTACAATAATGAAGACGATTAAGAGGCTTGCCCTCGGACCTATGTAGTATGGGATGCATAGAATCCGAACAAGTGTGCATTAGTGTCATATAATATAAACAACTGCATTAAGGACTAAGTGCACCGCACAACACGACATCAGCAGGATAGTCCCTTTTATAACTTTGTTTGTGATCAAGTCTGTGTTTGCTAAAGTATTTAAGAATCGTTATACTGTTTCCGGCACAGAGAGGATGGCCGTCTATAATATTTCGTCAGTTGTAAGCAACTGACGCGCCCACAGTTCTATATGCAGGAAATGGAGTTACATGAAGATATAAAGATGACTGATGATGCTGTTGATTGCTTAAATGTTAAAGTTGTAACAATTGTACATTCATTATTATTGTATTTTATTAATTCCGCTGCTTATTGATGTAAAAGACTCTGATGTAATTATTGTTGAAATAAAAGTTTTAAATTCCTTGTAAAATTGTACGAAAGAAGTGAAAAGATCTTGTAGAACTCTCGAATTCAGTTGTATTTGGAATTCGGGGTGTTACAGGTACAATCATCCAAAAGAATTACATCACATAAAAGAAAAATACATTCATACAAAAAGCTCAGGGAAATCCTTCTGCATGCGATCCTCTGGCTCCCAAGTAGCCTCTTTGAACTGCTGATTCCTCCATAGTACCTTGACCATAGGTATCACTTTGCTCCTAAGAACTTTCTCCCTACGGTCAACGATACAGGCTGTTCCTTGTAACTCAAGTTCACCTGTAGATATTCACGAATCTCTACCAACTGATGATTCTGATCTGCTGACAAGTCAGACACATTGCCACGAAATCTGCTACATCTCTCTTCATACCAGACCACCAAAAATGTTGTTTGATGTCCTTGTACATCTTTGTGCCTCCAGGTTGTACTGACAACAAGGTACTGTGTGCTTCCTGCAAGATACTCTCTCTCAAATCTGCATTATCCGGAACACACAATCTCTCACCCATCCAAAGAACTCCATCTTGGACACGAAACTCTGATACCTTGTCTTCTGAAACCTGTTGCAATATCTTCTAAATCTCTGAATCTGATCTCTGACTTTCCATAATCCTCTCTCTCAAGGAAGACTGTAGCCTCAACTGAGCTAAAGATGCCCCTAAACCCTGCAGTACCACCTCGATACCTGCCTGATCAATCTCTGCTGCCAACTCGCTTCGAGTAGTGATCAAACCTGATAAACTACTCTTCCTGCTAAGTCCATCAGCTACCACATTCACCTTACCCGGATGATACTTGATCTCAGGACAAATGTCTTCCAATAATTTCAACCACCTTCTCTGCCGAAGATTTAGATCCTTCTATTGATAAATGTACTTCAGGCTCTTGTAGTTAGTGTACATATTGACCTTCTCACCATAAACATAATGCCTCCACTGCTTCAAGGCAAAGATAATAGCTGCTAGCTCTAAATCATGGGTCGGATAATTCTTCTCATGCAGACACAATTGCCTCGAACCATAAGCAATAACCTTGCCTTCTTGCATCAAGACACAACCCAAACCTCTGAGAGACGGATCACTGAAGATATCATAATCCTTTCCAGCTTGTGGCAAAGCTAAGATAGGTGCAGTAGTCAACCTCTCCTTTAACTCAAGAAAATTCGCCTCACACTTATCAGTCCATGAAAATGCCACATTCTTCCGAGTCAAACCTATCAAAGGAACTGCAATCTGAGAACAACCCTGGATAAATCTCTTGTAGTAACCAGCCAAACCCAAGAAACTTCTGACTTCCTTCACAGACGTTGACCTGGGCCAATCCTTCACTGCTTCAACCATCTGAGGATCAGTGGCCACTCCCTCCTTAGAAAGGATATGACCAAGGAAAGCTACCTCAAACTTTCAAAACTCACACTTCGACAACTTGGCATACAAGCTATGCTCCTGCAATTTTTGTAATACCGTTGTCAAGTACATGGAATGATCCTCCTCCGACTTCGAATACACCAAAATATCGTCGATGAAAACCACTACGAAGGAGTCAATAAATGGCCTCAAAACCCAATTCATCATATCCATGAATACTGCTGGCGCATTCGTCAACCCGAATGGCATCACCAAAAACTCACAGAGCCCATGACGAGTCCTGAAAGTTGTCTTACTCACATCTTCCTCCTTGACTCGAACCTGATGATACCCTGATCTCAAATCAATCTTCGAAAACACAGCTGCTCCTCAAAGCCTATCGAACAAATCATCAATCCGCGGCAGTGGATACTTGTTCTGAATAGTCACCCTATTCAACTCTCGGTAGTCAATGCACATCCTTATTGACCCATCCTTCTTCTTAAATAACAACACTGGCACACCCCATGGTGAGGAACTCGGCCTAATATGTAATACCCCGCAAAAATAGCATATGGCTATTTTGCATCGTAATCTGTGAGCAATTGAGAATTGCACACGATTATGTATTTTCTAATAACAATTGATTGTTATTGAGAAGTATCAGATTTATTGTCTAGTTTATTTTATAATTTTGAAGGATTATTACGAGGTAGTTTTAATATATTTTTGTATTGTTTATATTGTTAAAGTAGAGTTTTGGGGTTTATTAGAAATGTATTTGAGACCAGGGGGTTTATAGGTAATATTCCCTTATTATTTATTTATTTATCTATTCATTTATTTATTATTCCTTTTATAAATAAAAAAAACCCTACACACCTTCTCCTTCTCATTTCTTTCCTTCTCCTTTTCCCGTTCGTTTCCCCATCCAAAGCCGATGGGAACCGACCCCCGACCTCCTCTCCCTTCCTCCCTCTCCCGTCCACGCCAGCGATCGAAAGAAACCCCGACCGCCCATTCCCTTCTTCCTTCTTCTTCTCCTTCCATTCCCCTTCCATTCCGACCCAAAAGATCCCAACGAACCCATTTCAATGATTTGTTCCCCACCTCAAATCCACCTCTTTTCTCCATGGATTCCAAATTAAATCAAGGGGTAGACTAATGGAAGGATTCTCTACATCGTAGTAGCGTCGGATTTTCGATTGGATTTCGGGAAGGTAAAACCCTAACTATTTTATTTTATAAAATTTAGTGGGGTTAATTTTTATTGAGTTGGAATGTTAGGGTAGAGAGATTTAGAGATATTAGAAATTGTAGATGTGAGAAATTAGCGGATTTTAGAGAGATTTCAAGTTGTTAGTAAAATAGGGTTTTGGGTTTGTAAAAGAGAATTATATAGATATGAATTAATTCTCGAATGGTAGTAGAAATTGTAGTGGGACTATTAGAATAATTTGGAGTGCTTTAGTAATTGTGTGAAAATAAGAATCTCGTCGGAATTTGAGTGATTACGTGCAAAGCACGTGTGCATCCTAGGCGTTCAATAGAATGCCTGTGTGATATTGGAGTTAGTATTATTATTTTTCCGTAACTGTTTTTGGATGCTTGAGCCTTGATTGCCTTGAACTCTGATGATAGGATATACTGGCAGCTTTGGAGGCGTGGTGGCGCTTCGAGTCTTCGCGGGACAATTTGTGAGTATGATATCTTTAATTTTTCGCACATGGTGCGTTGTGAAAATTTTAAATTATGAATTGCTATGTATTTTAGTTTTTGTATCTTAGTATAGCATGGATGTTTTGAGTTAAGTATTGGTGTGGACACTCTTGTATGTGTCCACAACTACAGACTAAATTTCATAAATTATCGAGGTCGGTTGATACCTCAGAACTTGCAGAGTTCAGCTGGTCTGAAAGGACAGAGCTGAAGCCGATTGCTTTTGGACCGTAGTCCGAACGGTCATAACCAATTGTGTAGGTATGATCTTGCTATGAACCTTGAGACTAGTTTTTGGTATGGGTTTATTTGATGATTCTCAAGTTTTAGAAATTCTAGAGTTCATTTAGTCAAGGGTAGTAAATGCTCTGCTGAAGGAGTGGCTGAATTTGTATGCTATGTTGGAAGTTGTGGTTGTTGTAAGTTGGCACCCTGTTGTTGAGATTGACTTCAAGATTAAGTTAGCTTGGGGACTTGAGCTCTTAAATATCTGAGAGAGTCGCCCACTAGGGGATTGCTGTGGATCTTCCTACCTTTCTAGAAGTTTGATTGTGTTGCACTCCGATGAGTGTAGCTTGGGTCACAGCTACTGCTTTTTCTTGAACTATCTTATCGGAGAATTAATGAGGAACCCTCTGCATGCCGCAGTGTGGTGATCACGAGCTATCGGGTTTTAATGATGTTTTAGTATTTTCATTTGGAACTTGGATAAGTTCCGGTGCTTAATACTCATGGTGGACATGAGTGGGTTAGGATATGGCTCTGGTCGGTTTGTGTTTGGTGTCTCGATGCCTGAGTCTGTCAAGGGTCAGAAATTGATGGCTATGTGTGTGCTTACCTTCATGCGATTTGTGTTGTATCCTTGGGGCGCCGTTGGACCACTTGCTGAGGGTCACGGGCCAGGATTATTAGGTCGCGGACCTGTGAAGGTATTGGGAATCAGTGGGTGTGATTCAGGGACGGTTGTTACCTTGACAGACCAGTCAGGCTCGACTTTGTTGATCAACATCGAATGTGAATTGAATAACAGCATATATTCACTAAAATGCATTGATTAGGTTTTCCTTATTGTTTTCGCTTGAAGATCGAATTGGTGTTAGGGGTGATCCCTATAATCCAACTCGTTCTGAGAGTTAGCACTAGGTGGTGATACTATGGGGTTGTCTCTTCCTGTCATTAGGGATACGTGCTACGATGCGTATCTTGCACTGTTGATTCCTGAGGTACCGTGGTAAGGACGGAATGGGATCTAGGTATATGCTAGTGGACACGAACAGGTCGTACGGACTGCGGTCCGGTGAAATACGATGCTATAGGTATACTGCGGTATATCTTTAAGTTTGTCACGGCTGTTGAATGAGATCCAGGTATATGCTAGTGGACACGAACGGGTCGTACGGGCTGCAGTCCGATGAAATACGATGCTATAGGTATACTGCGGTATATCTTTAAGTTCGTCACGGCTGTTGAATGGGATCTAGGTATATGCTAGTGGACACGAACGGGTCGTACGGGCTGCGGTCCGGTGAAATACGATGCTATAGGTATACTGCGGTATATCTTTAAGTTCGTCACGGTTGTTGAATGGGATCCAGGTATATGCTAGTGGACACGAACGGGTCGTACGGGCTGCGGTCCGGTGAAATACGGTGCTAAAGGTATACTACGGTATATCTTTAAGTTCGTCACGACTTTGAACCCAACCGTGTCATACTATCAGGAACAGGAAGTAGACCAAATTAGAATGCATTGCATAGCGAGGGTTCGAATCCCTAAACTTAGAGACAACGGCTTGGTTTGGAAAGTATGTAGTATGGGATGCATACATTTCCAAAGTATCGCTTGCATTAGACTAAGTATGTTGGCTTGACCTGGGTCACCTGTAGTATGGGATGCATGTGCATCCAGAATCTTGCTGACATTAGATTAAGTGCATCTGTTCTATATTCTGTATTGTTGAATTAGACTCAGGTCATGGCATACACGAACACTAGGAAATTAGGATACACGTTTATTTTCCATTTAAGATGAAGTATGAGTGTGGAAGTGATGTATTGCGAGACGTGATGATATATGTTGTAAGAAATGAATGAATGCGGTGTTATGTGATATGAGATTGGGAAAGAAGATAAGTCGTGAGTCTGTAATTGCAATGAATGGTAAATATGGTGCAGTTATGTGATAGTAGAGTATTTGTGAATGTAAAGCTTTATGAAAAAAAATAAAGATATAGGAATGGTTGCTTAAGGCCTAAAGTGATGGGCCTTAAGCGACAAATTGGAATGGTTTCCAAACTTATGATAAGTATGCTGTGAGCAGGTGTGGATATGCATACAGGAAGTGATGAAGTGAGTATTTGATGTGAAATTCCATTTATGATATTTACATGTTCAGGATTATCTTGGTATTCGTAAGTTCTTTCTATTTGCTTATAAAGTTTAATTTAGTTGCTTATTAATAAATTATACTCACACCAGAAATGGCTAACCCCTTAGTTTTTAGGGGGTTAGGGAGTCTCTGGACTACCTAGGCCCCTACTGTTACAGGTCCTCAGCGGTGCAGAGGTGATGTGTTGATTCATGGTTCTGTGGATGGAGCTTCATTTTACTATTTGTTGCTTAAAGGTTTAATTGGGTGAATAGTGAATTTTATGCTTTAAACTATAATTGTGATGTATAAGTATGTGGATAATGATGATGAGTATAGTGTGGGGTGGTATGCTATGTTGTTGACCCGTACCCATCTCGTTGTGGAGTACCGGGCCCTGTGGTATGTTTTATGAATTATTTTCTAAAAACCTTACTATGTTTTCAAAGGAATTTATAGTTTTTAATTGATATTTGATATTCTATTATGAGTTTGGCCCCCAGAGCATATATATATATATATTGCCTGTGTGATTCTGCTCATTTTGGCCTGGGGAGCCCGTGATATAATTTCCTGTGATGTGAGCTACGGAATTTAGAACAGAATTCCGTAAGCTTTTTGTGTTTCGGGGCAGAAATTTCAGGGGAGACTCTGCCCAATTTTTCTTTGAAATATAGCTATCTTAGTTTATGATTAAAGTGATATAGAAATTGAAAGAATTGAGTTTGGAGTCAAAATGGGGGCGTTACGGCTTGATACGAATAATTGATGTTCGTAACTATTGATGTATTAACTCTGATGGAAATAAAAGCGTAAATTTCCGTACTATTTACCGTGTTGAGATGCATTTGAAGGCAAAGATTCTGATTGTGTCACGGATGGCCGATGACGGGGATCCGGGGCGTTACAGTTGGTATCAAAGCTGACTTCAAATTGCAGTCTAACACAGTAGGAAATTAAAATCTTAAAGTGCCAGGTTAGAGGTAGGATTGTGATCAGATAGTTCGAGCAATCGATATATATCTGAGATTCCTCTCTAACCAAGACTGAACTCATTTGCATTTTTGCAGAGAATGGTGTTTGAAGATATCTTCGTCAGTGATGTGTCAGTGGCAGCAGATGAACCAATACCCACGAATGGACCAATGTCAGTGGAGGAAGAGATAATGGAAGTCCTACAACCGATCAAGAATGTAGGGGGCTCACTTCCACCATCATCCAGCCCAACCGTGGAGCAATAGATAAAAGTTGACATATATCTGAGAATGAAAATGTTAAAGGAAAGTAAGGACAGGAGGTTCGCCAGGCCGAGCAGCAGATTGCACACTTAAGGAAAGAGCAAGTGCAACTTCAATCCTATATGACACTTACGGAATCATTGGTGTGAAATCCAGGAAGACACCTAGCCAAGAACTGCTAAGAAGATTACCAAACCAGGGGGAACTGGGAAAAGAACCAAACGTTCTAAAAGAGAACACTCCAAGAAGTCAAAACACCCGACAATTATAGCCAAGAATTGTTACAACTATGGGAAATTTGGACATATCAAGCCAAATTGCCCACAACTACAAGGAGGATGCTCATCAAGCAAGAAACAGAACATCAGTAACAAAGATTAAGATCATATGGGCCAACCATATTTTGAAATGTTTTGAGGGTTGAAGGAAGATGTAATCTACCTTGTATTATGAGTGTTCAACTCAGTTATGAGTGATATGACATTTGGGAAGGCCTTTTCATTGTGCTACTTCTTAGATGAGTGACTTTTCTTCTAATTGAAGCTTAGTTCGGCAGATATGATGATCATAAATCATATGGTAGCACTTTACAACTTATGATTATGATCTTTCATATATCTGAACCAGTCTCAGCGTACGTCATTTTACTAAATGAGCTTGGTGCAGTTGTGCTCAGTAGCGGCTAGTCTGTAACCAGACGTCAATGGAGGCAAACCTGCAACTGGATATCGGAAGGTAAATCTGCAACTGAATGTCCAGAGGGCAAATCTGCAACCAGATGTCGGGAAAAGCCAATTCGTAACTTGATGTGTAGGTAACAAGTCTGCAGTCAAATGACAAGTGAGGGCGAGTGGTATCACAAAAGTTGGAAAAGAACGATAACGCCACACCGACAAGCTCAGGCCGAGGCTAGAATTCATGACATACCAAGGAAGACCCTGGTAGCAATTAGCATGAACCAGGCGCCATCACCAGGAACTAATCAAAACTGAGCTCGAAGGAAGGATCTGTCAACGATCAATCCAATCATTCTCAGAAGCAGCAGAGTTCTCCAAGATCGGCTTATGATTAAGCAGCCACCAGGAGCACGCCAAGGAGGAAATCTTGCTCAGACAGAGGGTAATCGTGTTAACATTTCAGTTAGGTTTCCAAGAGGAGCTGCTCAGGGGCTGAAGCGGCAACGTGTGAATTCGTCCTTTCTAAGGAGGGAGTGGTCACCAACCAACAGGAGTCATGATCAAGGAGAAAAACAAAATCACTCGTAGATAAGAATAGAGCAAGGTAATGCAGCCATTGGCTACTCCAGAGCAGGAGCAGAAGAATATCAGCATCAAATTCATGGTTGGTCTGTCCAAAAGGCTGAATAACAACAGTTCAACTTGGCAGAAGACCAGTTTTTCCAGAATATCACTTGAGAAACTGGAGATGGCTCAGGAAATGTCTCGTGAACCATTGACGTTTGTATTTTGTTTTCCTCTCCACTAGCAGCGTTCTGAGGACAGAACGATTCTAAGGAGGGAGTGGTGTAATACCTCGCAAAAATAGCATATGGCTATTTTGCATCGTAATCTGTGCGCTATTGAGAATTGCACACGATTATGTATTTTCTAATAACAATTGATTGTTATTGAGAAGTATCGGATTTATTGTCTAGTTTATTTTATAATTTTGAAGGATTATTACGAGGTAGTTTTAATATATTTTTGTATTGTTTATATTGTTAAAGTAGAGTTTTGGGGTTTATTTGAAATGTATTTGAGACCAGGGGGTTTATAGGTAATATTCCCTTATTATTTATTTATTTATCTATCCATTTATTTATTATTCATTTTATATATAAAAAAAACCCTACACACCTTCTCCTTCTCATTTCTTTCCTTCTCCTTTTCCCGTTCGTTTCCCCATCCAAACCCGATGGGAACCTACCCTCGACCTCCTCTCCCTTCCTCCTTCTCCCGTCCATGCCAGCGATCGAAAGAAACCCCGACCACCCATTCCCTTCATCCTTCTTCTTCTCCTTCCCTTCCCCTTCCATTCCGACCCAAAAGATCCCAACGAACCCACTTCGATGATACATTCCCCACCTCAAATCCACCTCTTTTCTCCATGAATTCCAAATTAAATCAAGGGGTAGACTAATGGAGGGATTCTCTACATCGTAGTAGCGTCGGATTTTCGATTGGATTTCGGGAAGGTAAAACCCTAACTATTTTATTTTATAAAATTTAGTTGGGTTAATTTTTATTGAGTTGGAATGTTAGAGTAGAGAGATTTATAGATATTAGAAATTGTAGATGTGAGAAATTAGCGGATTTTAGAGAGATTTCAAGTTGTTAGTAAAATAGAGTTTTGGGTTTGTAAAAGAGAATTATATGGATATGAATTAATTCTCGTATGGTAGTAGAAATTGTAGTCGGACTATTAGAATAATTTGGAGTGCTTTAGTAATTGTGTGAAAATAAGAATCTCGTCGGAATTTGAGTGATTATGTGCAAAGCGCGTGTGCATCCTAGGCGTTCAATAGAATGCCTGTGTGATATTGGAGTTAGTATTATTATTTTCCCGTAACTGTTTTTGGATGCTTGAGCCTTGATTGCCTTGAACTCTGATGATAGGATATATTGGCAGCTTTGGAGGCATGGTGGCGCTTCGAGTCTTCGCGGGACAATTTGTGAGTATGATATCTTTTATTTTCCGCACATGGTGCGTTGTGAAAATTTTAAATTATGAATTGCTGTGTATTTTTGTTTTTGTATCTTAGTATAGCATGGATGTTTTGAGTTAAGGATTGGTGTGGACACTCTTGTATGTGTCCACAACTACAGGCTAAATTTCATAAATTATCGAGGTCGGTTGATACCTCAGAACTTGCAGAGTTCAGCTGGTCTGAAAGGACAGAGCTGAAGCCGATTGCTTTTGGACCGAAGTCCGAAAGGTCATAACCAATTGTGTAGGTATGATCTTGCTATGAACCTTGAGACTAGTTTTTGGTATGGGTTTATTTGATGATTCTCAAGTTTTAGAAATTCTAGAGTTCGTTTAGTCAAGAGTAGTAAACGCTCTGCTGAAGAAGTGGCTGAATTTGTGTGCTATGTTGGAAGTTGTGGTTGTTGTAAGTTTGGCACCCTGTTGTTGAGATTGACTTCAAGATTAAGTTAGCTTGGGGACTTGAGCTCTTAAAAATCTGAGAGAGTCGCACACTAGGGGATTGCTGTGGATCTCCCTACCTTTCTAGAAGTTTGATTGTGTTGCACTCTGATGAGCGTAGCTTGGGTCACAGCTACTGCTTTTTCTTGAACTATCTTATCGGAGAATTAATGAGGAACCCTCTTGTTGTGCAATCTAGATGATCTAAATATATAGATAAACTAGACACAAATTAAAAACCTCGCAAGTGTACGAATCGTTTATAGAAGCGTAGTGGCAAGCAAGGGTCGATCCCACAGAGATTGTAGAAATTAACTTACTAATCAATAAATCAAAGAAAAAAATGCAAATCATGAAGTTTGTTCTAAAAATCTGATTGAAAGAGATAAAAAAAATAAAAATCTAAGTTAAGTAGCATCACAAATTTAGTCACGAATATCTATTAAAGTAGTTGGGCATTGATTTCCACCTATAGTCAATAATGCTAAGTCACCTTCTGATCTACTCTAATTACTCATGTTTGTTCCTTTAAGGGTATGGTATCTACTCCTTAAAGTTATTGTTTCCCTAAGCCAAGAATTAGGCATGGTATCTACTCTAATTCGTTTCTTTCCTTAAGTATTTAGCATGGTATCTACTAAGTTGCACTTGAAGAAAGCATATGAACAATGGAACGAACAAACACTCAAAGTTCTAGAAATTGGTATCAGATCTAGATCCTTCAAGTTGATTAAACCAAGAATCCCTAGAGATTCCTGTGTTACAAACTACGAGCACAAGATACGGGTCGTCTCTATACTTATATAACAGATTCAGATTTATAATACACAAACTTGATAAACTCAGGTTCTATATGGCAGTCGACTTGCTGTCACTCTCAGTCGACTGCTCTTAGAACTTCTGAACAAGTTTGATTATTATAAATCTATACCTATACTCTCAGGTTTAATCAATAAGTAATAGAGTAGTATTCAGAAGAATATAGCATTACATGACTACGGTTTCAATCTACCCAACTATGAATTTAGTTGCACATAATACAACCTTTATTGATTAATAAAATAGAATTCATGACTCTACAATAAAAATAAAAGTAAAAGGAAAAACAGAAGAACACTGATTTGTATGATGTTGAACTTGAGCTCAATCAGCAATCGACTTGTTCTCCTTCTTGATGCTTGCTGGTCGATTGATGGATCCGTTGATCGCCTATGGATCCTCTCTCCGTTTTATGCCTCTTGGTTCATATTTATAGAACACGGGAAGAGAGTTTAGGGTTTGCACATTTTGCAGAAAAGTCCTCTTCTTTCTCTTATTTCTTTCCTTATTTGATCTGCATTTTATTTCTTTCTCTTTTCTTCTTTCCTTCCTTTTCTGCAGATATTGAATTCCTTATCTATTAACGCTTAAGAATGAGTCCACCTTCTTACTTGCCAACCCTGGTCCCCTATCTTAATTAATGATGAGTTGTTACACGCAGACGACCTGGGTTTGGATAACTTCCATTTGATTCGGATTTGGCTGAGGATGCATCTTCATCTGTTCTTATCTTCTGACTCGGTTGAATACCAGTCGACTGTTTGGTGATCAGTCGACTGTGTCGAGACATCTGGAGATTAGTGATTCATCAGTCAAGTCAACTGTCTTTGGAGTAAGTCGACTGTACCGAGCAGCTGCTTCCTCTCTGTCCAGTCGACTGTTGGAAGAATCAGTCGACTGATGCTCTGCAGTTCCCTATGTATCATTCTCTCAGTCTGTGTTAGTCTGGAATCTGCTTCGTTTTGCTGCTTTTGGTTGTTTCCTATGGAAAAGAGAAAAGAAGAGTAAAATACCACATATAGAGCATTTAAATGTCTAATTGCACTAAGATTATTGCTCCTAAATGTGAATATTATTGGGTTGCACAATCTAGTTATCTAAATAAACAGATCAACTAGACACAAATTAAAAACCTCGCAAGTGTACGAATCGTTTATAGAAGCGTAGTGATAAGCAAGGGTCGATCCCACAGAGATTGTAGAAATTAACTTACTAACCAATAAAAAGAATTAAGAGTCTTGAAGTGTTTTTCTAAAGAAGTTAAAAGATTAAAACTATATCAAGAAGTTCTGAATCACAAATATTTATCAAGTAGTTGGGCTTTGATTTCCACCTATAGTTAATAATGCTAAGTCACTTTCTGATCTACTCTAATTACTCATGTTTGTTCCTTTAAGGGCATGGTATCTACTCCTTAAAGTTATTGTTTCCCTAAGCCAAGAATTAGGCATGGTATCTACTCTAATTCGTTTCTTTCCTTAAGTATTTAGCATGGTATCTACTAAGTTGCACTTAAAGAAAACATAAGAACAGTGGAAACGAACAAACACTCGAAGTTCTAGAAATTGGTATCAGATCTAGATCCTTCAAGTTGCTTAAACCAAGAACCCCTAAAGATTCCTGTGTTACATGTTATGAGCACGAGATATGGGTCGTCTCTATACTCATATAACAGATTCAGATTTATAACATGCAAACTTGATAATCTAAGGTTCTGTATGGCATTCGACTGCATGCCGCAGTGTGGTGATCACGAGCTATCGGGTTTTAATGATGTTTTAGTATTTTCATTTGGAACTTGGATAAGTTCCGGTGCTTAATACTTATGGTGGACATGAGTGGGTTGGGATATGGCTCTGGTCGGTTTGTGTTTGGTGTCTCGATGCCTGAATCTGTCAAGGATTAGAAATTGATGGCTATGTGTGTGCTTACCTTCATGCGATTTGTGTTGTATCCTTAGGGCGCCGTTGGACCACTTGCTGAGGGTCACAGGCCAGGATTATTAGGTCGCAGACCTGTGAAGGTATTGGGAATCAGTGGGTGTGATTCCGGGACGGTTGTTACCTTGACAGACCAGTCAGGCTCGACTTTGTTGATCAACATCGAATGTGAATTGAATAACAACATATATTCAGTAAAATGCATTGATTAGGTTTTCCTTATTGTTTTCGCTTGAAGATCGAATTGGTGTTAGGGGTGATCCCTATAATCCAACTCGTTCTGAGAGTTAGCACTAGGTGGTGATACTATGGGGCTGTCTCTTCCTGTCATTAGGGATACGTGCTACGATGCGTATCTTGCACTGTTGATTCCTGAGGTACCGTGGTAAGGACGGAATGGGATCTAGGTATATGCTAGTGGACACGAACGGGTCGTACGGACTGCGGTCCGGTGAAATACGATGCTATAGGTATACTGTGGTATATCTTTAAGTTCGTCACGGCTGTTGAATGGGATCCAGGTATATGCTAGTGGACACGAACGGGTTGTACGGACTGCGTTCCGGTGAAATACGATGCTATAGGTATACTGCGGTATATCTTTAAGTTCGTCACGGCTGTTGAATGGGATCCAGGTATATGCTAGTGGACACGAATGGGTCGTACGGGCTGCGGTCCGATGAAATACGATGCTATAAATATACTGCGGTATATCTTTAAGTTCGTCACGGCTGTTGAATGGGATCCAGGTACACACTAGTGGACACAAACGGGTCGTACGGGCTGCGGTCCGGTGAAATACGATGCTATAGGTATACTGCAGTATATCTTTTAGTTCGTCACGGATGTTGAATGGGATCCAGGTATATGCTAGTGGACACGAACGGGTCGTACGGGCTGCGGTCTGATGAAATACGATGCTATAGGTATACTGCGGTATATCTTTAAGTTCGTCACGGCTTTGAACCCAACCGTGTCATACTATCAGGAACAGGAAGGAGACCAAATTAGAATGCATTGCATAGCGAGGGTTCGAATCCCTAAACTTAGAGAAAACGGCTTGATTCGGAAAGTATGTAGTATGGGATGCATATATTTCCATAGTCTCGCTTGCATTAGACTAAGTATGTTGGCTTGACCTGGGTCACATGTAGTATGGGATGCATGTGCATCCAGAATCTTGCTGACATTAGATTAAGTGCATCTGTTCTATATTCTGTATTGTTGCATTAGAACCAGGTCATGGCATACACGAACACTAGGAAATTAGGATACACGTTTATTTTCCATTTAAGATGAAGTATGAGTGTGGAAGTGATGTATTGCGAGACGTGATGATATATGTTGTAAGAAATGAATGAATGCGGTGTTATGTGATATGAGATTGGGAAAGAAGATAAGTCGTGAGTCTGTAATTGCAATGAATGGTAAATATGGTGCAGTTATGTGATAGTAGAGTATTTGTGAATGTAAAGCTTTATGAAAAAAAATAAAGATATAGGAATGGTTGCTTAAGGCCTAAAGTGATGGGCCTTAAGTGACAAATTGGAATGGTTTCCAAACTTATGATAAGTATGCTGTGAGCAGGTGTGGATATGCATACAGGAAGTGATGAAGTGAGTATTTGATGTGAAATTCCATTTATGATATTTACATGTTCAGGATTATCTTGGTATTCGTAAGTTCTTTCTATTTGCTTATAAAGTTTAATTTAGTTGCTTATTAATAAATTATACTCACACCAGAAATGGCTAACCCCTTAGTTTTTGGGGGGTTAGGGAGTCTCTGGACTACCTAGGCCCCTACTGTTACAGGTCCTCAGCGGTGCAGAGGTGATGTGTTGATTCATGGTTCTGTGGATGGAGCTTCATTTTACTATTTGTTGCTTAAAGGTTTAATTGGGTGAATAGTGAATTTTATGCTTTAAACTATAATTGTGATGTATAAGTATGTGGATAATGATGATGAGTATAGTGTGGGGTGGTATGCTATGTTGTTGACCCATACCCATCTCGTTGTGAAGTACCGGGCCCTGTGATATGTTTTATGAATTATTTTCTAAAAACCTTACTATGTTTTCAAAGGAATTTATGGTTTTTAATTGATATTTGATATTCTATTATGAGTTTGGCCCCCAGAGCATATATATATATATATTGCCTGTGTGATTCTGCTCATTTTGGTCTGGGGAGCCGGTGATATAATTGCCTGTGATGTGAGCTACGGAATTTAGAGCAGAATTCCGTAAGCTTTTTGTGTTTCGGGGCAGAAATTTTAGGGGAGACTCTGCCCGATTTTTCTTTGAAATATAGCTATCTTAGTTTATGATTTAAGTGATATAGAAATTGAAAGAATTGAGTTTGGAGTCAAAATGGGGGCGTTACGACTGGATACGAATAATTGATGTTCGTAACTATTGATGTATTAACTCTGATGGCAATAAAAGTGTTTTAAATTTCCGGACTATTTACCGTGTTGAGATGCATTTGAAGGCAAAGATTCTGGTTGTGTCACGGATGGCCGATGACGGGGATCCGGGGCGTTACATAATAAGTCCCTTGCTCAATAGCTCCTCAATCTGCTTCTTCACTTCATCTTGCTCTACAGGTGCCATCCTGTACGGAGCCTTAGAAATCGGAGTACTCCCTGGCTGAACATTAATGCAAAACTCCACATCTCTCTGCGGCGGTAATCCTGGAAAATCTTCGAAGAACACCTTGGGAAAATCTCTGACAACCGGAATGTCCTTGCCTTCATCTGGAATCGCCATATTGGATACCATTGCAGCCACCTTCGGAAACTTCTTCTTCCCTTGGAAAGTTACTGCGGGACCACCTGGTGCTTTCACTAACACCTCTTTCTGCTTGCATTCAATTGTGGCATCATATATTGCCATCAAATTAATGCCCACGATCACATCCACTCCTAAGACTCGCAGCTCAATCAGATCAATGTCGAATAATCTCCCGCCAATCTCGATATCACAGCCCTCGTAATATCGATCGGCGATCAATTCTTCACCTGACGGCATTGCCACCGACAAAACCTTGCCTGGAAACAACTTAGGCTCCACACCTATGACTTTTGCAAAATTTGGCAACACAAAATTATGCGAAGAACCAGTATCAAATAAAACCTTTGCCTTTATTCCATTAATCAAAACAATCCCTGTTACATGAAGAGTGATACTCAATCTCTAATTATTCTCAAATAAAGGTTTTACTTATTACATTGATTAAAATAAAATCAAAACTCTTGCATACCCTGGATTACATCTTCCGAGTTACCCGCATCCTCCTCGATTAATGCAAACACTCGCTCTTGCCTCTAGAATTTACTTCCACCTGAACCATCCTTCCTCAATTGTGGAAAATGAGGCTTAGAATGTCCTGCCTGCCCACACTGGAAACAAGTCTGCTGCGCCAACTTAGGACACGCTGACCTGTAATGACCTATCTCCTTGCAGTAATAACAAGTCACTTCCTGCGTTGCAGGTGCCTTCTGCACTGGACCACTGAACTTGACTTGCTTCACTGGGAATCCCTTCCCACTCTGACCTGATGCTGGCCTCTTGTTCCTATTCCAGGTTTCTTGCCTCTTCTGGAACTGGTCTATGTCTTCCTCTGTCATAGCTGCTCTCCTGACCAGCTTGTCGAACCTCCTTATGCCCAACAGAATCATTCTCGACCTCAAGTTTGGCCTCAAGTCCTGCTCAAACTTCTTGGCCTTCTTCGCCTCGTCAACTATCAACTCTGGTGCATACCTCGACTGCTGAGCGAACTTGGTCTCATACTCTCGCACGGTCATGCTGCCCTACTTTAGATTCAAGAATTCTGTCGCCTTCTTCTCCTGAATATCTAGGGGAAAGAAGCGATCCCTGAATTCTTCCAGAAAAGCCTCCCAAGTCATTTGCTGGTTCCCCAAAGTCCTCTTCACCGTTTGCCACCAAACACCAGCGTCCTTTTCCAGTTTCATAGTGGCCAACTTCACTTTATTAGCTGCCGGAGTTTCTGATACCTCGAAGATTTTCTCCATCCGTCTAATCCAATCATCAGCTTCGTTTGGATCAGATTGCCCCTAAAAAACTGGCGGCCTCATCCTCTTGAAGGACTCGATCTGCTTGATGGAATCGGCGTTAACCAATCCTAGTCCAGCTCCATGATTCTGATGCTGGTTCTGATTCTGAGCCAAATTAGATGCCATCAGTGCCTCCAAAGTTTGATACATCTTGGCAAATTCGGCCTCGAGATCAATTCCAGTTCCTTGGGAACTTCCAGCTCCATCACCATTGTTACCAATCTTGGATCTAGGTCCAACCATTCTGAATACTGCAAAATGAGGGAAAAAATTAGAGCACCACAACACGATCCACCTTCACATCAATACACTTTGGCTAAACCTCAACTGTACCCCAAACCAAACATCATGTTTCAGTTCTATGTGATACTCACTCTCTAATGTCCACACCTAGGTACTCACGCTTTAGTGTCCATACCTAGATTATTTTTATACCATGTTTATTATTACTATTGAAGCATGCTCTGATACCAATCTCTGTAGCGCCCCGAATTTCTAATATAATATCTTAGAAAATACGTAGCCCAATTCCCAGCATCAACTTCAATGTAATATTAAACACAACCAAACACCAATAAAATTTTTCAACTTTCATTACAATAATCATTTACATAGCACAGCGGAATACAATACAACTTAAATCACAATTTTCTTTTCTTTACAACACTTTACAAATTACATAAGTCGCTATATCAATTGAACTCAAGCATCCAAATTCCAAGCTCTAAGCAACAACCTGTAAATATGAGGCTAGAGATAATCCTAACCCCCAAAACTAAAGGGGTCAGCCATAAAGGTGTGAGTGACATAAAAACAAACAGCATAAATAAAGCATGGATTTATCAACAACATGTAATAATTAAGAATACATAAAATATGACGTAGCAAGGAAACATGTAAACATCAAGTGAAACTAAACTAACTGTCAAGTGTGGAAAACAGGAAAAACACATGCGTAAAACCATGTTAAGAAAACACAAGTCTATATGCGGACTCTCTAATGCGTACTTTTCGAAGTCTATGCATCCCACTCTACATAGGTCCAGTGCAAGCCCTTAACGTCTCCACACTATAGGGTTCAATCCCCGCTATGCACTAATCCTAACATGATGACTACTACGAGATAAAGATAAACTGTGAGTATTAGCCCATGCCCCGATAATCCCGAAGGTCAATCTCTATCCACAGATAATTCCAGAGACTATTTCACTCACACCTGGAAATCTTTGAAATACCCCACACCGCAAGTAATGTCACCTCATCACACGAACACCACATGTGCGTCTCCTCGACCCCGATAATTTCGGAGATCAACCCTTTTGGTATGAATAGTTTATCGGTATGGGTGTCCCACACCACAGGTAATTCCGGAGACTATTTCACTCACACCTGGATAATTCCGGGGATTATCTCACACCGCAAGCCATACTGAGGTCCATAACTCATGTTCTCGTTCATCATATCACCACTAGTGCCTGTCCTTATCATTTAGGTTATTTAATTACTCAACAAATCTCCTAGAGTTGGTGCACCCTACCGGACTTAACTCGAACATCTGAACAACTAAAATTGCCTCAACAGGCCCAAACATAACCAACTCAACTGTTGATATACTAGGGTCACACACACCCTCTTGAGACTCACACTCAATTATCCAAACCAACCTTCCAACCTAAATTGCTCAACTCAACATCTTGAATATATGTTCAATAGGAGAGAAAGTATAGAATAATACGTTATAGACCAAAACATTTAAAGAATAAGTTATTTGAAAGAACATTCAAAAATATAAAGATACATAGTATCAGTCGACTATAGAAAAAGGGTAAGTCGACTGTCCAGAAAGAAAATCTAGTAGCTTTGAGGAAAATAAATCTAAGTATTATAAGTCGACTGAAAAAGTCATAGGTCGACTGTCTAGAAGAGAAAATCCAATAATCTTTAAAAATATTTTAAGTATAGCAGTCGACTGAAAAAAAAGAATAGGTCGACTGTCCAGAGAGAAAAATCCAATAATCTTTTAAAATATTTTAAGTATAGCAGTCGACTGAAAAAAAGAAATAGGTCGACTGTCCAGAATGAATTTTCAATAAAATCTAGAGAACATAGCAACTAGGTCGCATCGGTCGACTGAGAATTCACACCAGTCGACTGTCGGCCTACAGTCTGCAGATTTTTGGTTGTACACATTTCAACCGATACATAGTTTTACTTTATGAAAACGATTTATATAAAAGGCTTATTTCTTGTACGATCAAATACAACTCGTAGGACACATAATAGTCCATAAAACTAGATCAACTACTGGAATTTATGAAAATAGGGATTTGTCGATTTCTTTCGATTAATGCATGAATTGTGCATATAATCAAAAATAGAGTTTTTAAAAATTTACTGATCACTGAAATAGTTCGTATTCAAATTCAAAACATATAAATATCCAAAATCTCAAAGAATCCCCAATTTGGGTATATTCATCAACTCAATCCAATTTATCTCAAATCCAATTCTCAAGACATGATCTCCTAATTTATCAGTCCTTCTCAACATTTCCTCAATCTCAATCACCATTGTAAATCATACACATAATCAATTTATTACATTGCCATTTCAAGTTTTATTCAACCAATACTCCAAAATAATAAAAATCTCACCTTTATTAGGTTTATGTATAAAATCTACCATATTCAATCAATCCAACATCGATCCAAAAGAAATGGACTACCCACATACAATTTTATTTACAACCAACTAGGGTTCACACGATCCAATTTTTCATCCAATTCATAATGTGCATATTCATATTCAAACCCTAAACATGCTTTCTAATAAGATTCAACATCTAAGATCCATTAAAACATTCATAGATCCAAAAACCAAATTATAACACTCACATAAACAGATCAACAAAAAAAAAAAAACAATTTCATCACTCATACAAAATACACAAAGCAAACAAACAAGTCACTCACCTTGAAATGAAGAAATTCGACGAGAAGTCTTTCTTTTGCGAAATCCAAGATCCTCTTCTTAATTCCTCCAAAAAAATAATAAAACTTTATATTGTGTAGCGAATGACGGCTGCATTTTTCTTTTAAATAGCCGGGGTAGAAGAATTAGGGTTTTTAGACACATTTGCAAAATAACCCCTTGAAAATATAACTTTACATAAATAGATTCCTATACTTGGAAACTTGATAAAATCAATTAAATTGAGATTTAAAAGCAAAATAAATGCCTTACTTTCCATTCGGCACTGTTTGAAAGTCCAGAAATAGTTTTTGCACTTTCACCCCTCAAAATGACAATTTTGCAAAACAATCCTTCTTTTTCTTAATATTTGCAAATAGATCCAATAAATATTAGAAAAATCTAGAAAAATTAAAAATGAATCCCAAATAATAAATAATGAATTTCCATGAAGAAATTTTGGCTTTTGAACTTCTCAAGAAAATATTTGCACGTGTTTCGCACGTGTAAAAAGAATATTTTTCTGAAAATATTTATTAAATCCCCAAAATCATTTTAATTCATTTATAAACCTTTAAAAGTAATATTTAAAAATACGGGGTACTACACCAATAATCCACGAACCGGTCCATCTACCACGAATGGTCTGAATCTCCGCCCAGAACCCCTCTCTCTGACTAGCGTTGTATGGACCGTACACCGAGGTCACCATATGCTCCCAACTATCACTTTTACGCTTAATAATAATGGTCACCGAGAATTTATCCATGAATTCGTCAACAATCTCAAACACTTTCGAATACACCCCCACAGCAATGCCCCCCGAAAAACCCCGAGACGGTTTGACCCTCCAAATGAAGTCTCTCAGAGTGGTAAGCCCCATAAACTCGTTACTATGCGGCTCTGCAATTTTATTTTATTGAAGAGTTCATAGGGACGATTTAAGCCTAGCTATTGTATCATTAACCAATCTACTCTTAACCTTCGACTGCATCCCTCTAACATTCCAAAAGATGTAACACATGAAAAAAGCTATCAGATCATCTAACCCATCTACCCCAAAGAACATGGGAGCACTATAGACACAATCTATAGGCATCCTTTCTACGGATAACCCTGGAGATTTGTTCTACGCTGGAGGAACCCATATTTAACGCGAACATGGTAGCATAATACAGAAGCAAATCATCAGAAATAAAATTCAAGATAGAGAACGAACCTCCACAAGCGAATGCTGGCTCCTTAGCATTTGCTGCGGACCTAATGAGGTCTTCCTCACTAGGCTCCTTAGATCCCCATTTGTCAATTTACCTCTTGCTCTTCCTCTTTGCTTCCTCAATACCCTTCCCCGTATACTCCGCACTAGGGCCAATGATTTCCACCTCCCTACTATCCTGAATAACTAGTGTTAGGTCCTTAACCCTCCTCTCCCACTTCTCGAATTCGCAGTCTGAGTCTAGAGTCTCATTTCCCACTTCATCTAACGCTTCGATTCTACCCTCTTCTCTAGACGAATCCTCCTTGTCTACCTGCTCTCCTTTATCCTCACTGTAATCCCCTTTGCTAATTTTCTCTGGATCGCTTTCCTCATCGACTACACCCACTCCCTCACCGACAGTAATCAGCTGATTATTTTGTGAACTCTCGATCGCTACACCTTGCTTAGGACCCATATGGCTTGAGCCCAGGTCCAGGCCCAGAGCTATAGGCCCATCCTCTTCATAGTCGCTGACTCTCCAATGGCCGGGCCCACCTTCAATTAGGTTTTTAGTAATAGTCCTAACAGCCAAATCCACTGCTTGTTTAAATCCCCCCCCCCCCCGTGGGGAAACCATCGGGCCTTCAATCACTTTCTCAACCACGAGAACCAAGCCTCGTACTAACGCCCTTTCTGTCGCCGTCAAGTCATTCTGAGCTATCTCCATCCTACCCCTGTGACCTGTCTCCCTCACGCCAATCTGAGCTGTCTCTATCACTCCCCTACAACCTGCCATGCTGACATCCCTCTCCCCCAAATCCCTGTTCCGCCCCTTGTTGTCACCTCCCAGAACAGTGCAAGCGTCAACTCTCCTTTTCCCTCCTTTACAGCTGTACCCCTCATCCTCTGCGATACTCCCAACTCGTGTTTACTGTTTTGAACGTCCCTGATTCTTTTGATTATGCTCCGATGGTTCGACTTTGTATCTTTTGCAAACAACCCCTACCTTCCATAAACGGTTGGGATTGGCTCTCAAATGATCTGAGGGTTGACGTGTATCTTCTTCCTTATTCTCTGGGTTGCACCCTGCCTCTGAGTTCGATCCTGAATACTCTGATGATGGTCTAAACGACACTTTTTTTTTCCTTTCCACAATCACTTTAATCTTATGTCTTTCCTCTTCAAACTGAGCTATGATTACCGATGGTATTAGGCTCAGATCCTCGACCCTTACTTGGATCCTTGCATATTCTCTTCTAAGTTGGAGATTAGTATTCTTATCAATGTTAATAAGGTACCCAAAACTATTAAACAGGTTTTGGAAACCCGATCGTACCCAACAGTGAAACGGTAGATTGAATAGCCTCACCCAGACCGTCGGTAATGCATCCAACTTCATCATACCAAAGCATCTCGACCACCTACTCATCGTGATATAGAACTCTTCCCCCTCAAGACTCCCAATTGCAAGTAAGTATCTTGTAATCTCATCCGTTTTGCAATAAACCATAAGCACGTCTTTCTTCACCTTTTGAACCTTCCAACACAACCTCGATGTTGGTCTAACACTTTCGGACAACAGCGACTTGATGCACTCGATCGATGGGTACCCTTTGTGGATCTTGAGCATGATATTGTTTGACAGACGACTCTCAAAGTCCGCCATGATCGGTGTAGGAGTTTTCATCGCTTTTATGACCTTCCTCCGGCCGTCGCAACTTTCCTCTGACCTAACCGAAGTCAATTTGTTGTCTCCCCCCATGTTAGTTGTAGGAGTGTCTTTTGATTGAGCACTTGCCGATGCATTGAGTTTAGGACAACTCTTCGAGATGTGGCCGAACTTCTTGCACGCGTAACAGAACCAGTCGTTCGGGCAGTCATGAATAGAATGGCCCCTCCCCGCACATTTGTAGCACTGTTGGAGCTTCTTCGTAGTCGGAGGTCCTGAAGAAGAAGATGACTTCGTCCTCTCCACCTTCTTCTCCGCCTTCTTCATGTGTTTAGGCTCATAGAAGATCCATTCCCCCTCGTCGTCTACCTTCTTCACCACAACCTCTCTTTCCGGTGAGAAACTTCTCCTACGACGCTCTTCCCCAATGGTTTCCTCTAGCGCCCTCTTAGAAACTTCCAAATACGACCTTCTATAGGTCGAAGGTGGTTGTACTCCTCCTTTATCCATCTCCGGCGATGCTCGCCCGTCCAGACTTCGTCGGAGCTCTATGCTCATACTGCTCCCCTCCTTTGCGCGTCGGACCTCTCTGGTCTGGACGCGACTCTCTGCGAGCGGCATCTCCCCCTGGTAGCATCTCCAGCCTTTGCGTCTAAGTGGCCCCTATGCTCCATCCGCCGCTCGTCTTCTTCGTCTCTTCCTCTCTTGGCCATGGGGCGATGGTGGTGTGTCGATGGCGCGACTGGTTTTGTGGGTATGCCCTTTGGAACTTAGGTGGTGGGTGTCGATGGCTTTGTGGGTTTTGTTGGTTTTGTGGGTGCTGTGGAGGATCATGGTTTTTTGAGAAGGAGTTGTCACCTGTGTCTAGAAAGGCTGACAAACGTCCCACTTTTCCCTTCTGTTGTTCTTATTGTTCATGCTCTGCTACCCTGTAGACAGCCAGAATCGGAACACAGGAGCAGATACTCATTACTTGAACGAGAGAATATGGTAGAACATATGTAGTAGAGGCCACCTCACATCTTCTAGTTTACCCGAGACTAATCATGTCCATATAATACTCGAAAATACTCTGGTGTATTCTAATAGAACCACAAGTCATCACCTTTCTATGAAAATGTTCTGTGTATAAGGTTGTCGCCATTTCACATGTTCTCCTATTATTAGTGTTTGCTTAAATATATCATTTTAGCATGGTATTTATGCTTCGCTCTCTGTGCTTTGAAAGAAGGTTCACAAATATTGAAGATTGATACCTAGAACTAATTATTAATAATTGTACAGGTATGCCGGGCCCCTCTTTGCCTGCATGCTTGAAGGGACCCTTAATGGGTTCCAGGTATTGTTGAATTCGCTTTTATGCAATCCAGCATCATCGAACTTCCTCTTTTCATCCAAGTGTGTAGAAAACATTTATGTAACTTCTGAATTATAATCGTTTGTTTTTGTTTTGTATGCTTGTGTGTTTTTGATTAAAAAGATGGCAAGAGAATTGCCATCGAATCTCATAGATAACTGAAGCAAATACATAATCAGAACATAGTCCCAAAACATCTCCCAAAATACAAAGTCTCAAAATACATCATCTTTCTTAAACAAAAGAAAAGCAACTAACTAAGCATGCAAACTTGAAAAGCGTACAGAATCCTCCATCAGTTTCCCCCCCATCAGTCAGGGTAGGGTGGGGCGAGGCGTCTCGATCAAAAATTGCCATTGCCCGAACTCGCATCACCTCTAGGGAATAGGATCCTCGTTCTTACTTTCTTCCTAGCACCTAGGATGAAAAGCCAAGTTGAAGTGAGAGAAAAGATTTTATAAATTAATTGAGTAAAGTTACAAGAGTGATCTCTAAAGCATGAATCATTCCTATCAAGCCAAATGACCCATAAAGTAGCTGCAACTAAACAATCCCACTCCCTTAATATCTCTCTCCCAATATCCGAAAGACGATTGTCAAGTACTTCTTTATTCTGATTGTGACTGAATGTTCTTTCGTACCCACCTATTTGTTTTCTAATAAGCCTTTGAGGAAGCAACCGGTACGTCGGATCCTACAAATTTCACTTGAGAACCACTAGGATTTTGTAGGATCCACTTGGGGAATTAAACTCACTAAGCATATACTTTTGTTGATAGTGTTTAATCATTAGTTGAATTGCTTCCTTTTAGTACTAGAAAGGGGATATTAATCTCTAAAAATTCAACAGATAATATGGTCAGATTATCTACACCTGGAAAGATAGGTGGTGCAGCCTATTAACCTGAAAAGAAGATTCCTAGAGGTCTATAAATATGCAACTGAAAAGAATGATTGGGTGGCGAGACAATGGAGAAACGACGCCTGGAGGCCAAGACTGACGGGACATCTGAGCAGGGAGGCGCTGGACCAGAAAAAGGATCTCAATCAATTCTTGCACACTACAAAAGATACTGCTTTTACCGGCGATTATTCCCCGGCGTTTTACTAGTAGCGCCGGGGTAGGGAGCGAGTAGGAATTGGGCGCCAGATGGGATGGTCATACACCGGCGGTCGATTTAAAACGCCGACGTATGTTAGTATTCACCGGCATTTTACCTAAACACGCCGGTGAAGGTTATTATTCACCGGCGTTTTTTATTATAAACGCCGGCGAATATACGGACACATTCACCGGCGTTTCCAATTAAAACGCAGGTGAATAACTGGGAATAAAACCCGCGAACCCTAATCTTTCGCTCGCCATTTTCCCAATACCCAAAAAAAAAAAGGAAAGAGGCGCTTCGTTTCCCTCCTTCCTCGCTCTACTTCCCGCGCGTTTGCCTCCGCCGCTTCGTCCTCTTCGACGGCCTTCGACCATTCGAAATCGTCCCTTATTCCCTTCGTCCTTTTCGATTTCCTTCTTCCCTCTCTCTATTTGGAGGTGAATCGGCGGTCGCCCCCTCTCTCTCTCTCTCCTACGCCCCCGCCCTCGTCGCCCCGCTCCCTCTCTCTCTCTTCGGTATGATCTCTTGATTTCCCTTATTTTCCAAAAAAGGTAGCTTTTTTCAGTTTATTCATTTCGATTTCCTTAGCATGAACGGTTTAGTTGAGATGAAGAATTAATAGAAAAATATATGCTTAGATAATGGAAATTTTCATCTTCTTTTACTGTTAATGAAGCTGATTTCATGCATCTGATTGTCTTCATGGCATGTTTGTTTTTTTACCCAAAATGGGTTCACTGTGAACTGAGGATGCTCTAGGTGCGTATGCCAATATCCTCCGGCCGGATATGCACAACAATTGGATTTTAGATTTAGTTGGGCACAGTGAATTAGTAGAGCAACATATAAGCTCAGATAATGGGAAATTTTCATTTTCAGATACTGTTAAAGTAACCTGATTGCAATCTTTGGCATGGTTTTTAACACAAAATGGGTTCACTTCCAAACTAAGTATGCTGCATAGCATACCCGTTTTCTTTCACTGTTAATGAAGCTGATTTCATGCATCTGATTGTCTTCTTGGCATGCATGTTTTTTTACCCAAAATGGGTTCACTGTGAACTGAGGATGCTATAGGTACGTATGTCAAAATCCTCCGGCCGGATATGCACAACAATTGGATTTTAGATTTAGTTGGGCTAAAGAAGTAGTAGAGCAACATATAAGCTCAGATAATGGGAAATTTTCATTTTCAGATACTGTTAAAGTAACCTGATTGCAATCTTTGGCATGGTTTTTTAACACAAAATGGGTTTACTTCCAAACTAAGTATGCTGCATAGCATCCCCAGTTTCTATAGGTTCACTTCCAGACTAAGTGAACTGAGGATGCTATAGGTACGTATGCCAAAATCCTCCGGATACGCACAACAATTGGGTTTTAGATTTAGTTGGGCTGAAGAAGTAGTATAGCAACATATAAGCTCTGATAATGGAAAATTTATCATTTTCAAATACTGTTAAAGTAACCTGATTGTCAATCTTTGGCATGGTTTTTTATACCAAAATGGGTTAACTTCCAATCTAAGTATGCTGCTAGCATCCCCATTTTCTTTTTTTGTTGTTAGTGAAGCTTATTTTCATGCATCTGATTGTCATCTTGGCATGTTTTTTTTACCAAAATGGGTTCACTGTGAACTGAGGATGGTATAGGTACGTATGCCAAAATCCTCCGGCCGGATATGCGGCTACAATTGGGTTTTAGATTTAGTTGGGCTGAAGAAGTAGTAGAGCAACATATAAGCTCAGATAATGGGAAATTTTTCATTTTCAGATACTGTTAAAGTAACCTGACTGCAATCCTTGGCATGGTTTTTTAACAAAATGGGTTCACTTCCAAACTAAGTATGCTGCATAGCATCCCCAGTTTCTTTCACTGTTAATGAATTGAAGCTTATCCCATGCATCTGATTGTCATTTTGGCATGTTTTTTTGACCAAAATGGGTTCACTGTGAACTGAGGATGCTATAGCTCTATGCCAAAATCCTCCGGCTATGTACAACAATTGGTTCAGTCTGCAAAATATATGCTTACATACTAGACATTTTAATTTTTCTTTTACTGTTTCTTTTGTTTATTATTATTATTATTATTATTATTATTATTATTATTATTATTATTATTATTATTATTATCATTATTATTATTATTATTATTATGAGATAAGTGATTATTAGTAGTCATGAACAGAATAGTTCATGAGTCATCAGATCTTCTTGTTACCGTAGTTACAGCACGACGCGCTCATTATTCGGCCGATTCCTCTTCATCAGCAAAATACCCTTTACCATCATCATCTCCTTGAACGGAAAGCCAAATACAGGGGAGACTATAGTCAATTTTTTTTTATGCTCGAACACAGGGTGTGCGATAAAATACCGTCTAAGGTGGTTGTGATCATTTCCACAAAAGGTCGTTTAGGGTTTGGTGAATAGAGTAGATTGTGTTAAGATGTAGTTTTTTTTTGTACATTTTTTGGAGCCACAATTTCTTTATTTTACAGTTAGAGATTATATCGTTTATTTATTTGCAGCTAGGGATGGTTTTCAAATAGGTGAAATTTAATATACAAAATGCCTTTTACTGTTATTACTATTTAATATATCAAATTTTAATTTCAGACTGTGTGCTATTGATATAATGGATAGAAGTTGGATTAGTAAACCACGATTATCCAAGGAGTACCGTGATGGTATTAAAGATTTTATTATCTTTGCCAAACGACATTCCCGTGATCCCAACCTAATCCTTTGTCCATGCCATCGCTGTACAAATTGTATGCTGAGGACATGTGACGTAGTACATACACACTTGGCTGTCAACGGTTTTCTTCAAGGGTACACAAGGTGGTTTTGTCATGGAGAGGATCATACGGCAGCTCCTGTTCGTTCGGTTGTATTAGAAAATGAGGCTGAGCCCTTAGTGAACGAAGACTTAAGCGTTCCCGATGAGATGCATGCTTTGTTACAAGATGCCATGGGGATTCATAATGTTCCTTTCCACACCAATGACCCAACAACCGAAGTTCACAATGAGTCAACAGAAACAAACCAGATTGGTGGTGGGGTGGACGAGGAAATGTCTGGCCCCACCCCTGAAAATAATAAGCAGCAAGAATCCTTCGCTAAGTTACTTGAAGATGCTAGTATCCCGTTGTACCGCGACTGCACCAAATTTTCTAAGTTCTCATTCATTGTCAGACTATTTCAGATTAAATGTTTAAACGGGTGGTCTGCTAAGTCCTTCACTATGCTACTTGAATTGTTGAATGAAGCATTTCCTGAAATCTGTATTCCAAACTCAGCCTATAAAATCAAAAAATTCCTAAGTTCTCTCGATCTAGGATATGAGAAGATAGCAGCATGTCCAAATGACTGTATGCTTTTCACGAGTGGTAAGGAAAGTCTGGAGAATTGCGAAGTGTGTGGTTCTTCGAAATGGAAAGAAAGACCAAATCAAGACGAGGGAGCCAGTGGATCTACTAAGCGAAGTAGGAAAAAGAAGCCTGCCAAAACATTCCGTTACTTTCCTCTGATTCCTAGGTTACAAAGGTTGTTTATGTCCACGAAAACTTCTTCTGATATGAAATGGCATACTGAAGGTCACACTAATGATGGAATTCTTAGACATCCTGCTGATTCTCAATCTTGGAAAAGATTTGATGAAAGATATCCTGATTTTGCAGAAGATCCTCGAAATGTGAGACTTGGACTAGCTAGTGATGGTTTCAACCCTTTCAGGCAAATGAGTAGTACATACAGCATATGGCCGGTTGTGTTGATACCATACAATTTGCCGCCTTGGAAATGCATGAAGCAGTCCTCATTTATTTTGTCCATGATAGTTCCTGGACCGAAAGGTCCTGGAAATGATATAGATGTGTACCTACAACCATTAATAGATGAACTTCAGAAGTTGTGGGTGGGTGTTCCAACCTATGAAGCTGTGGCTAAAGAAACATTTTCTCTTCGTGCCGTGTTGTCTTGGACAATCAATGATTTTCCAGCATATGCAAATTTATCTGGATATAGTACTAAAGGACGTTATGCATGTCCATGTTGTGCTGACCAAACTAGTTCAAGGTGGTTGTACAATGGCAGAAAGTTTTGCTATATGGGTCATAGGAGATGGTTGCCTGACACACATATATTTCGGGCAGAGGCAGCGACATTTGATGGCACCGACGAGTGGGAACATGCTCCTGGGTCTTCTTCTGGTTCAGATATTTTGAGGCGGGTAGATGGTCATCAATTCAAATATGGAAAGGAACCAGAAGTCAGGACAAAGGGCAAGAAAAAGGCAAGGCCGGAGCAAGGTGAGGAGACCGATCTATATGGCGAGGATGAGGATCAAAACTTGACGAGTTTAGGTGCATGGAAGAAGAAGAGTATTTTCTTCAAGTTGCCGTATTGGGAATTCAACTTACTGAGACATAATTTAGATGTGATGCATATCAGAAAAAATATTGGTGAGAATTGTATAGGAACAGTTATGGGAGATGATCGGAAGACAAAGGACAATCTCAAGAGCCGACTTGATTTGAAGTCAATGGGCATCCGACATGAGTTGCACCCAGAAGAATTGCCGAACGGGAAAGTGCTCCTACCTCCTGCAATCTATTCAATGTCAAAATCGGAGTTGGAGTTGTTTTGCAAAGTACTACTTGAACTTAAAGTCCCCGATGGCTATTCTTCTAACATGGCAAAATGTGTCAACTTTAAAGAGAAGAGGCTTCAGGGTCTAAAGTCACACGACTACCACATCCTAATGCAGGATCTCCTTCCTGTGGCCCTAAGGTCTTCAATGTGTGAGCAAGTCACTACTGTCCTGAAAGATCTTTGTAGCCTATATAAAGGTATTTGCTCAAGAATGCTTCGTGTTGAAGATCTGGACCAATTGGAGCAGCAAGCGGCATTGACACTTAGTAAAATGGAGATGATATTTCCTCCATCGTTTTTCACTATTATGATTCACTTGATAATCCACCTTGCTGGTGAAGCCAGAATCGGTGGTCCTGTTCACTATCGGTGGATGTACCCCATTGAGAGGTAAAATAATTCATTCATCTTACGAAATTGAATTTTCAAAAGCTCATTTCTTTTAATCCCCTAATCCGCTCTAGTTTATTAATTGTACATGTTCAGGTACCTATACCGGCTAAAGGGTTATGTGAAAAATAGAGCATATCCTGAAGGGTCAATAGCCCAGGGATATCTATCAGAGGAGTGCTCACATTTTTTTTCCAGGTATTTGCCTGGTGTGGAGACATCTTCCAGTAGACCACGTAGAAATCCAGACATTTCCAACCTTGATGGTGCACAATATCTTTTTGATACCGCTGGCACCACTGTTGGTAAAGTTGATGCATTTGAGCTCGATAGCTTAGCGTGGGAAC
Source organism: Hemerocallis citrina (assembly GCA_017893485.1). Classification (NCBI taxonomy): domain Eukaryota; kingdom Viridiplantae; phylum Streptophyta; class Magnoliopsida; order Asparagales; family Asphodelaceae; genus Hemerocallis; species Hemerocallis citrina. The sequence continues at coordinate 4,763,633 of CM030358.1, read as the reverse complement.
AGGCACATCGATATGTGCTAGACCATCATGCATCAGTGGAACCATTTCGAAAGTAAGTTGCTTTTGAATGTAAATCGAATACAGTGAAAACCGCGGAGTTCGATATTTTTGATACTTTTGTTATTCCTAATTTCAATTGCTTGTTTTTTAGCGAATTTGTCAGGGACATCAAACGAAGGGCTAGACCAAGAAGACTACCACCACGTGAACAAAACAAGCTGATGAATGAAAAATTTCATAAGTGGTTTGAATCTCATGTAGGTGAATTACAGTTATGCAAGTTAATCTTTATTATATCTACATTTTCTATGGTGTTGATACGATTTGCGCAAAATTAATAGGTACATTCTTTGGGTCCTGAAGGTGCGTCATCTGAAATACAAGTACTTGCCAAAGGTCCCTATCAGATGGTCAAAAGATACGGAGGATACATATTCAATGGTTTTAGATTTCGTACTAAGGATCGTGAATCTAATTTGAAGTCTCAAAATAGTGGAATGGTACTGACGTCTAAGACTAGAAGTTATGCTTCCAAATCGGACACGAGGCCTGTAGATGGGGATCTCAACTACTATGGAGTGCTCACGGATATCATTGAGTTGAATTATTTTGGCCATTTCCGTGTTATCTTATTTCATGGGGATTGGGCTGAGTTTGATAGGAATTTTGCTAACAACAAGGACAAGCTTGGCTTCACAGTTGTAAACTTCTCAAAATTGATTCACATCGGTACACACATTAGCCATGAGCCATTTGTGTTTCCATCCCAAGTGCAACAAGTGTTCTACATTGAAGATCCAACCCTGCCAAAATCGTATGTGGCTATCCCTATGCAACCAAGAGATGTATTCCAACTGGGCGATACTTCAGACGATGAAGACGGTGAAGACATGAACAGTTACATTGCTTCTGAGTTTCCTGTGTTTGATGTAAACACAACCGATGTTGGAATTTGCAGGACTTGGCTCCGCAAGGATGGAGAAGAGGGCGACGTACTGGAAGATGTCGTATTGTAGTTTACATGATTTTCAATTGAGTTTATTATATGTCTGTAATTTTATGTCTTAAATCTTGTTGTAATATTATGTCTGTAATTTCGAATATGTTCATTGTGAATTTAATACACTGGTTTAATTATCTTTCTATTTTCTACTGCTTGGTATTATTTACATTAAACTATGCTTAGTGTCATTTGAACCAAACTATCGTTGTCATTTGAACCAAACTATCATTTGAACCAAGTTATCGAATCCTTGACAGGTACAACATGCCGAGGCGTGGAAAGAGGGTAAATATAAATGATGGCAACGAGAGCCATGGGGATGAGCAGCCACTAAATAATAGTGGCAGGCAAACATATGAGAGTGAGGGTAGCACGCCGCCCACTGTCAAAAAACATCGGTAAGTCTTAAAATTGGTATTTTTAAAGAGATTATGTTACTTGAATGCATGAAAGACACGTACTAGTGTTTGTGAGTCTGCATTGTGGCTGTCGTCTATAAGCATTTCGTCTATGTTTCTTAAGTGGGCTGTGATTAGAAAGAAAGGGCTGGAGTGGAGATCTGGAAACCCAAAATAGAGACATCTCGTTTATTATAATCTACACTTATTGTTGGACCAACCCCCTCCTGCTGTTGTTGCTGATGTCTCTTTGTGTGCGTGTGTTGAAGAGAATGAAGGGATGAGAGAGAGATGAGGAAAATGCCGCTATGTTAGCCTGGTGTATCCTCATTCTCTACCATTCCTCTTTCTGGCTTCTATATTTGGTTTCCTTCCACGATGACAATTCCAGTTAAAACTACACTTGCTATGAGCCCTATTCGTATTTTTCTTCCATGAACTGAGAATGGTATATAGGTACGTATGCCAAAATCCTCCGGCCGGATATGCACAACACTTGGGTTTTGCGATATAGTTGGGCTAAAAAAGTAGTAGAGCAACATATAAGCTCAGATAATGGAGAAATTTTCATTTTCAGATATTGTCAATGTAACCTGATTGCAATCTTTGGCATGGTTTTTTTAACACAAAATGGGTTCACTTCCAAAATGAGTATGCTGCATAGCATCCCCAGTTTCTTTCACTGTTAGTGAAGCTTATTTCACAAACCTGATGGTCTTCTTAAGCTATTTTATGGTCCCATTTTCACTAACTGTTAGTGAAGCTGATTTCAAGCACCTGAATGTCTTCTTGGCATGTATGTTTTTATACCAAAAATGGGTTCACTGTGGTCATCAGATATTACATAGGTACGTATGCCAAAATCCTCCGGCCGGATATGCACAACACTTGGGTTTTGCGATATGGTTGGGCTAAAAAAGTAGTAGAGCAACATATAAGCTCAGATGATGGAGAAATTTTCATTTTCAAATACTGTCAATGTAACCGGTTTTTTTAACACAAAATGGGTTCATTTCCAAACTAAGTATGCTGCATAGCATCCCCAGTTTCTTTCAGTGTTAGTGAAGCTTATTTCACAAACCTGATGGTCTTCTTAAGCTATTTTATGGTCCCATTTTCACTAACTGTTAGTGAACCTGATTTCAAGCACCTGATTGTCTTCTTGGCATGTATGTTTTTATACCAAAAATGGGTTCACTGTGAACTGAGGATATTGTATAGGTACGTATGCCAAAATCCTCCGGCCGGATATGCACAACACTTGGGTTTTGCGATATAGTTGGGCTAAAAAAGTAGTAGAGCAACATATAAGCTCAGATAATGGAGAAATTTTCATTTTCAGATACTGTCAATGTAACCTGATTACAATCTTTGGCATGGTTTTTTTAACACAAAATGGGTTCACTTCCAAAATGAGTATGCTGCATAGCATCCCCAGTTTCTTTCACTGTTAGTGAAGCTTATTTCACAAACCTGATGGTCTTCTTAAGCTATTTTATGGTCCCATTTTCACTAACTGTTAGTGAACCTGATTTCAAGCACCTGATTGTCTTCTTGGCATGTATGTTTTTATACCAAAAATGGGTTCACTGTGAACTAAGGATATTGTATAGGTACGTATGCCAAAATCCTCCGGCCGGATATGCACAACACTTGGGTTTTGCGATATAGTTGGGCTAAAAAAGTAGTAGAGCAACATATAAGCTCAGATAATGGAGAAATTTTCATTTTCAGATACTGTCAATGTAACCTGTTTGCAATCTTTGGCATGGTTTTTTTAACACAAAATGGGTTCACTTCCAAAATGAGTATGCTGCATAGCATCCCCAGTTTCTTTCACTGTTAGTGAAGCTTATTTCACAAACCTGATGGTCTTCTTAAGCTATTTTATGGTCCCATTTTCACTAACTGTTAGTGAAGCGGATTTCAAGCACCTGATTGTCTTCTTGGCATGTTTGTTTTTATACCAAAAATGGGTTCACTGTGAACTGAGGATATTGTATAGGTATGTATGCCAAAATCCTCCGGCCGGATATGCACCACAATTGGGTTTTGCGATATAGTTGGGCTAAAAAAGTAGTAGAGCAACATATAAGCTCAGATAATGGAGAAATTTTCATTTTCAGACACTGTCAATGTAACCTAATTGCAATCTTTGGCATGGTTTTTTTAACACAAAATGGGTTCACTTCCAAAATAAGTATGCTGCATAGCATCCCTAGTTTCTTTCACTGTTAGTGAAGCTTATTTCACAAACCTGATGGTCTTCTTAAGCTATTTTATGGTCCCATTTTCACTAACTGTTAGTGAAGCTGATTTCAAGCACCTGATTGTCTTCTTGGCATGTATGTTTTTATACCAAAAATGGGTTCACTGTGAACTGAGGATATTATATAGGTACGTATGCCAAAATTCTCCGGCCGGATATGCACAACCCTTGGGTTTTGCGATATAGTTGAGCTAAAAAAGTAGTAGAGCAACATATAAGCTCAGATAATGGAGAAATTTTCATTTTCAGACACTGTCAATGTAACCTGCTTGCAATCTTTGGCATGGTTTTTTTTAACACAAAATGGGTTCACTTCCAAAATAAGTATGCTGCATAGCATCCCCAGTTTCTTTCACTGTTAGTGAAGCTTACTTCACAAACCTGATGGTCTTCTTAAGCTATTTTATGGTCCCATTTTCACTAACTGTTAGTGAACCTGATTTCAAGCACCTGATTGTCTTCTTGGCATGTATGTTTTTATACCAAAAATGGGTTCACTGTGAACTGAGGATATTATATAGGTACGTATGCCAAAATCCTCCAGCCGGATATGCACAACACTTGGGTTTTGCGATATAGTTGGGCTAAAAAAGTAGTAGAGCAACATATAAGCTCAGATAATGGAGAAATTTTCATTTTCAGATACTGTCAATGTAACCTGATTGTTTAACACAAAATGGATTCACTTCCAAACTAAGTATGCTGCATAGCATCCCCAGTTTCTTCTTTTGTTGTTAGTGAAGCTTATTTTCATGCATCTGATTGTGATCTTGGCATGTTTTTTTGACCAAAACGGGTTTACTGTGAACTGAGGATGCTATAGGTACGTATGCCAAAATCCTCCGGATACGCACAACAATTGGGTTTTAGATTTAGTTGGGCACAGTGAATTAGTAGAGCAACATATAAGCTCAGATAATGGAAATTTTCATTTTCAGATACTGTTAATGAAGCTGATTGCCATCTTTGGCATGATTTTTTAACAAAAAATGGGTTCACTTCCAAACTAAGTATGCTGCTAGCATCCTCATTTTCTTTCACTGTTAATGAAGCGTATTTCATTAAGATCCAGGATGGCAAATTTTGACTGAGCTATGATTGGATTGTTTAGTGGATGTTGTCTATGTTCTTAATTGGGCTGTGATTAGAAAGAGTGGGCTCGAGTGGAGATCTGGAAACCCATATAGAGATATCTTGTTCATAATAATTTATTATTATTGTTGTTCTTGTCGCTGTTAAGGTGGTTGCTGATGTCTCTTTCTGTTCGTGTGCTGAAGGGAAATAAGGGATGAGAGAGAGATGAGGAAAATGCCGCTATGGTAGCCTGGTGTATCCAAAGTCTGTACCTTTCTTCTTTCTGTTTCCATTTCTGGCTTCTATATATATTTGGTTTCCTTCCACGATGACAGTTCCCTAAAAATACACTTGATATGAGCCCTATCTTATTTTTCTTATTTTTCTTATATTTGGTTTCCGTCCACGATGACAGTTTCATGGATTGTCTGAACAATCCATGAAGGACATGCTTAGATACTGAATTTTCATTTGTTTTATTGTTTTAGATAGTGGATATTCCCAATCAGAGGAGAATATAAAGGTTTCAAGTTAGATACTGAATTTTCATTTGTTTTGTTATTTTAGATATATTTAAAAACAAAATTAAGTACAGAATTTTTAGCATTGCAATGTAATTATTTTACCTCTGTATATATCATTAACAATTCCATTTGCAGTTGGCACTTTGATCTTATAATTCGAGATACAGGTAGTTCTTTTTGCAAGTTCAAAAAATATGTATATTCTGTATTGTGATCTACTGTTCAATTAAACTATTGTTTTTTTTTCACAGAGCGGTCGTCAAGATGAAGGAAATTCTGATGATCAGAGCTGAAGCTACTCGAGGGGTATGAATCTGCGGTCCTCCTTGCTGTTCTTATGTCCTCCTTGCTGTATGGTTGTTGTTCTTATGTCCTCCTCCTTGCTGTTGTTATGTCAGATATGTTTTTTTTATGAGAGTTATATCATACTTTGAATTTGGGATATTTTGGATATTTGTCAGACTGGTTTGTTTGGATATTTTGGATGTTAGTCTCTATATTAATTTGTTAATTATGACACTGTTAATTAATCAATGAATTTGGACGTTGATATGACACGTGTGAAACTTGATTATCTTTAATTATTCTTGTGTTTGGTTGTGGTTTGCACAGTAGTATGCAACGAAATTGATTGAATCAGTTGTGAGAATTAGTTTACAGGTTTTGTAAATGAAACTGTGAATTGAAATCGAACGGAAAAGCGGAGTATCGAAAATAAACGGGCATAGCCAGAACGGCGTTTTAAAAAACGGCGGTCTATATAATTTAATTGTTGGAGTGTGTGATACACCGGCGTTTCAACGCACGCCGGCGAAAGTTATCAGCTGTAACGGCACAGGCGTACACCGGCGTTTTATAAACGCCGGCGTATATAACTACACCGGCGTTTTTTGGTCGCGCCGGTGTTCGTAAACAGGGAAAAGCAGGCGCTCATAAACGCACATACACCGGCGTTTCTTGACCGCCGGTATACTTTCGATCTACAACGGTGTTTTCATATACGCCGGTGAATGGATAAATACCGACGGTTTACGACCGCCGGTGTATGTATATAGGTGCACAAGAACGACACCCAGAGACCGATATACACCGGCGTTTTATGACCGCCGGTGTAGTCCTAACATTTACCGGCGTCCACCAAAAATGCCGGTGTAGACCCCTTCGTTTTAGCGACGCCCGCTTCGGCGGCAGTTGGACCGGCGCTATTGTAAACGCCGGTGAAAGTTTCACCGGCGTAAAAAAACGCCGGTATAGACGTAAAAAAGCGCCGGGAAAGCTACTTTCTTTTGTAGTGGCAAGATTAGAAACCTACATACTAGAGTGGAGCACCCGGACAGGATCAATTGGGAAGCCAAAAACGGAGGAGATTTTCTTGGTGAAATTGGCGTACGCATTAATCAATGGGGGGGGGGGGGGGTACAGGTGAACGAACCAGTTTGGAAGGTTAAAATCTAGTTGAAGGTTCGTGCTTTCAACTGCCTGGTCATTCGAAATGTGGTTATCACAAGGGAAAACTTGGTCGAGGTGCAAGCGGCAAGGACCAGAGGAGTGCATTGTGTGTGATCACGACGAGGAAATGGTGGACCATTTGTTCATGAAATGCAAGTATGTTATACCGTTGTGGGCTGTTACATTGATTATGTATATCTGTGCCTCTACCAGACTCTTTTCAGTCCAGATGGGGATCTTGGAGGGAGGTCAATGTGTGCAGGCGCGACATTGACATTTGGGGAATTGGGATAGCAGTCACCTATTGGACAATTTGGTTAGAAAGGAATAATAGAATTTTTAGATCCACACACAAGAATTTCATACACCAACAACTTGCAATTGTGATAAGTAATGATGTTGTATTTTGGGCACATGCAGCAGGTACTGAAGCGAGGAAGAAGATTATGGAGATGTACGCTGATGTTACTACTTCCATATACCAGACAAATTCTTAGGATAGAGAAGGTTCACAGGATGGCGAGTGATCGGTAGGCGGCGACAGATGGCCACTTACTTAGGAAGGTGGTCTTTTGAGGGGCTTTTGGGGTATGGTCAGGGTATTTGTTAGGGTTTGTGGATCCAAATACACGATAATGGGGTTGGAGAAGACAGACGAGAAGAAGAGTTGAAGATGGAGCAAGCAGTTCAGAGCAGACAATGGCTACAAGCAAGTTGCGGTCGACCGCACTTGGACAGTTGACCACACACGTACAGGAAAATATATGGTCGACCGTCTTTCTCTCTGTTGGACCTTGCAGACTTGAAGAAATAACTGGTCGACCGGACAGTCGACCGACCCACTCTCTGTTAGACCCTGTACAGTTGAAGGCATGAACCGGTCGATCGTCACTGTGTTGTGGTCGACCATCGCGACGCTGATTGATGAGCAGCTGAGATTACAAGTTGTGTAAACCTGTATATATTGTATTGTGTACAATTTTAGGGTTAATTGAAAAGAAAAGAAAGATCTAACAGTCGTCATTGAGAGAGAGAGAGAGATAGAGAGAAATCCTATACCTTGGTGGTGAGTTCTTGAGAGATTTGTAAACTTGTTCTTCATATTTCTAGTGAAAATAGCAGGAGTGCCTCTGCGCAGGAAGTAGCCATTGCATTGGGTGAACCTCAAAAAAATATCGTGTGTTTTTGTGTGTTGCTTTTGGTTGTTCTTTGTTCTCTTGCTTTTGATTCTATTGTTTTTGCATCTCGTTGGTGCGTTATTCCACAGTTAAAACTCAACAGTATTCTGCTCGGACGGGATGTTCTGTATATATATAGGTGGTTTGTTGTTTGTATTTTGGGCATGAAACTTTTTGTATAGGGGTTGGTTCATATTTTTGGCGGAGAATGAGTTTTATGACCCAGTCTGTTGGGATTCAAGAATATCATACTCCATATTTTGGCTGTATGTTTCGTTATACGATTTATTAATGGAAGAGGGGGGGGGATTTTCCCCACTGTTGACGGAAAAAAAAACTTATAGTAAGATTGAAATCGCATTTATAGTATTGTAAAATCCAATATTTCCCTAGGATTAACCTGCTAACCTAATGAAATTTTAGTCATTGTGTGTGTGTGTGTGTACACTATTTGGTGGTTCTTTGAAGTTGTTTCAGCTAGCTAAATTTTTCTTTATATGCATGTTTGGTTCCGGAATTATCAGCTCGTGTGGTTTTCACTGCAAAAAATTCTTTAATTATTAATGATTCACAAGGCGAAGTATGAGTCAGTTGTTTGTACACTGAAGGAAATTGTTTCCCTTGATTACTTCTTATTCATCTTGTCAATATATACACAATTTGAAAGGTAGCTGCATACAATGAGAGTAATGGAGAGAATATGTATAGTCTAGTAACATACAATGAGAGTAATGGGGAGAATATGTATAGTCTAGTAACATATAATGAGAGTAATGGGGAGAATATGTATGGTCTAGTAATGGGGAGAATATGTATAGTCTAACACACCCCCACAGTCGAAGCTGGAGGTTCCCGTATGCTGAGACTATCCCAAAAATCATCAAATAGTATGCACGGAAGGCCTTTAGTGAAGATGTCGACAATTTGATAACGGGACGGAACATGAAGGACACGAACCTGGCCACGGGCAACTTTCTCTCGTATGAAGAGTATATCCATTTCAATATGTTTACCGCGCTGATGTTGAATGGGATTTCCTGAGAGATATATTGCACTAACATTATCACAGTAAATTAATGTAGCCTTATGGATCGGACAATGAAGCTCTAAAAGAAGATTGCGGATCCAACAGGATTCGGAGACAAAATTTGTGACCCCTCTATATTCGGCTTCAGCACTAGACCGAGATAGAGTGGGTTGCCGCTTAGAAGACCAAGAAATCAGGTTGTCCTCGAGAAAGACACAATATCCAGAGGTGGATCGTCTAGTATCAGGGCATCCACCCCAATCAGCATCAGTGTAAGAGATGAGACCGGAAACTGAAGACTTGTAAAGGTGCAAGCCAAAAGCAAGAGTGCCTTGAACGTACCACAGAATTCTCTTAAGAGCAGTCATATGTGCATCCTTCGGGTCATGCATATGTAAACATACATGTTGCACAACATAGGATATATCTGGTCTCGTGAAAGTAAGATACTACAGTGTTCCAGCTAAACTGCGATAGTGTGTGGGGTCTTCATAAGGAGAAACCGAATAGACTTAGTTTACTTAGTATCCACTGGTGTGGGTGCAGGCTTACAAGAGGTCATGCCAGCTCGTTCAATAGTATCCTCTGCATACTGACGTTGACAAAGAAATAACCCGCTTACATGTCTCGTAACGGCAAATAGCTCAGATGTCCCAAATCCTTCATAGCAAATTCAGAAGCAAGGAGTGACATAATAGATTGACGAAGAGCATTAGACGAGGCAATGAGAATGATGCCGTCAACATAGAGAAGAATATATGACATGTCATTGCCCTTGCGATAAATAAATAGTGAATAATCAGATTTGCTATGTGAGAAACCAATGGTGGAAACAAAATCAGCAAACCGTTGGTACCAGACACGAGGGGCTTGTTTCAGACCATAAAGAGATTTCTTCAACAAGCACACATAATTCGGATGAACTGGATCGCTGAATCCTATGGGCTGATGCATATAAACGGTTTCATGAAGCTGACCATGCAAGAATGTATTTTTCTGATGAATGGACCATGATTTAGACAGAGCTATACTGAGGACAGTTCGAATGGTAGTTGGCTTCACCACTGGGCTAAAAGTTTCATCACAATCTACACCAACCTGTTGAGACCTGCCATCACCAACAAGACGGGCTTTATGCCGCTCAAAAGCACCATTAGATTTCTTTTTATGACGAAAAATCCACATAGAACGAATGATATTAACATCAGATGGACGAGGCACTGAATCCCACGTATTATTTTTAATAAGAGCATTAAATTCATCTAACATGGCCGCTTTCCAATTTGGGTCGGACAATGCAGCTTTCAGGTTACGGGGAATAAGGGACCGTGTGATGGAAGACATCAAATTGAACTGATGCTTGGGTTTAAAAATCTCGTGCATGTTGCGGGTTGCCATGGATCTAGATGGTGCCGGGAGAAGTTGGGTCGAATTTGGGCTATGTGGTAGTTGCGCTGCGGGGGAAGTTCCAAAGTTAATGGTGGGTGAGGCTGGTGCGGATTGCGGCAATGGGAGCTGAGGAGTTGTGGGTTGAGGAGATGTGGGCTATGGCATGGTGGCATTGGGAGTTTGGAAATGATGATGTAAAAGAGGATGTAAACTATCATCCAAAAAATCATAGGTGTATGTAGAAGGGGTATGCAGCTTGGCAAATGGAAATTGGGACTCATCAAATTGGACATGCCTAGAGATAATAATTTTTTGTCTAGACAAATCATAACATTTATATCCCCTGTGATTGGGTGGGTATCCCAAAAAGACACACGGAGTGGATCGAGCTTGGAGTTTATTTATTGTGGTGGAAGAGACAAGAGGATAGCACAAACAACCAAAAACCCGTAAGTGTGTGTAGGAAGGATTCCGATGATAAAGGAGTTGAATGGGAGAATAATTTTGGAGAATCTTGCTAGGGAGAATGTTTAAGAGGTATGTTTCCATTTGTAGAACGTGATGCCAAAATGATGGAGGCATAGAATAATGGGTGAGAAGGGTGCGGATCAAGTTGTTTATAGCTCGTATTTTCCGTTCGGCTTTTCCATTTTTTGGAGAAGTGTGAGGGCATGAAAAGCGAAAGATCATACCGTGTTTGTGACAGAAGAGTTTGAACGGCTCATTATCATAGTCCCTCCTATTATCACACTGAAAACACTTAATATTCTTCCCAAATTGGGTCCGAATGAAAGCACTAAAAGATAAGAAAATGGAATAGACTTGTGATTTTTTTCCGATGGGAAATGTCCATGGGAAATGTCCATAGAAAATTAGTGTAATTATCCAAGAAAAGAATATAGTATTTATGTCCTGCCGAACTTAAAATAGGAGATGTCCACAAATCACTATGCAAAATATCAAATGGCATTGTAGTGCATGATGATGATGGATAAAATGGCAACTTAACATGTTTCCCAAAAACACGTGATTCACAAACAGAAGAACACGAAGAGGGTTTGCAATCAATAAACTAATTATTCCTAAGAGAGCGTAAAACAGGTGCTCCCGGGTGTCCCAAACGATTATGCCATAAAATAGGAGAAAGAGCTGCAAAGGTTGAAGGAGAGGTGGCTTGATAACTGCTGGTGGTGGTGATAGAATAAAGATCCCCGGTGCTATCACATCTCATTATTGGCATCCCCGTTTGAATGTCCTTCACGGAAAACCCAAAAGGATCAAACTCAATAGAAACATTATTGTCAGTTGTGAAACAACGCACAGATATCAAGTTCTTAATGAGTTTAGGAGCATGTAGGACATTGGTTAAAGATAACGGTGGATGTGGTGAGGGAAGGGAAAATTGTCCATAACCACGAATTGGAATTTCTTGTCCACTACCAACAATAATATTCTTGTTATTGCTCATATTAAAATAAGACGAGAGAGTACCTTGAGATGCTGTCATGTGGGAGGTTGCACCAGTGTCCATGTACTAGTTTTCATCAGGAGCATTGATAGACATGGTGTGCATGGCAACTTCAATGTCGGTAGGTGCGTAGCTCGAAGGAGGAGGCACTTGAGCACTATAAGCTTGCTGTGGGCGATTTCCAAGAAGACTGGGCTGATGAGCAGGAGGAGGTCTAGCCCATGACGAAGTTGGATACGGGCAAGGAGGGGATGCTACCTTGGCGGCGCCCATGAACCCCATGCCGGGTACTATGCCCACGGTGGCTGCTGCTACCAGGGGCGTGGTTGCTGTGGTCCCTGCTGCTGGTGACCACCACCGCCGTGGTTGCTGCCACCACGGCCTTTACCTCGACCACCATTATTTTTTGCGCGGTTGTTGCAGTTTGGACCACGTTTTTGGTCATTATGGTTGCGGTATGCTGCAGTACCGGAACTTGAGCCCCTTCATAACCTTGGGTATTATAGGTTGAAGAGGAATTGGTGGTGAGCATGGCTGTGCCGGCGGTGCTTGCAGCGGTCGCGGTCTGCTTCGATTTGCGGTTTTCTTCGAGGATTAGCCTCGAACGTGCCTCATAAAAAGGAGGCAAGGGATCACTTTGCTGAATGATCGTAGCAACACCATCATAACTTTCATTCAAACCCGCGATTAATTGAAGAACTAACCTTTGATTTGAAACTGGTGCACCAACATTAGATAGTTGATCGGATAGCATCTTGAGTTCTTGGCAATAAGCCGAGATGTTGGGAAAATCGTCTATATAGACGTGAGTGAATTGATTTTCCAGATAAACGACACGTGAATTTTTGTTATCCTAAAAAATATTTTGTAATCGCTCCCATGCTTGTTTTGTAGTAGAATCTGACTTCAAGATGGTGTGCAAAAGATCGTTGGAAATCATGCCATAAATCCATTGGAGGACTAACATCCAATCGCGACCAAAGATCTTCATCTTTTTCGATTTCCTTCCCGGTTGTCGTCAATTTAGAAGGAATGATATGGTCACTAACTTGGTATGATCGGCAATGGATTTTGAACAGCTCCGCCCATAAAAAATATTGGCCCTTTTCCATCTCAAGAGTGATCGGGATGAAGTTCCTGACGTTGGTAACGGCAAGAGCGGGATGGAACTTTGGTTGTTCGGCCATTTAATGGAGACAGAGAAGAGAAGAGTGAACGAGAAGAGAGAGCAGCAACAATGGCCAGCAATGGAAGAGGGGATCTGGATGGTCGTGGCTGACGTCGACGAGAGTAGACATCGCAGGTGGCATGACGTCAGGCGGGGGCGTCGGTGACTGGTCGAGAGACGGGAAGAGGGAAGGAGGTCAAGTGTTGGGGTTTTTCTGATCTGGTGCACTGCTGGCGTTCGTCGATCGGAAACAGGGCCAGCAAAAAGGGGGTTCAGGGTTGGAGCGTCGATCTTCTGTATTGGCGTTCGACGGAGGGAGGGGGAGTCGACGGCGAGGGGTCTGGGCAGCTGATTTGCTGTTGTCGTCGAGCGGGATCGACGGAAAGGGAAGTAGCGTCGGGGTCGTTGATCGGGACTGGAGCTCGACGAGGACTGGAGCTCGACGAGAGGTCGACTGAGATGGGGAAGTTGACCGGGGAAGAAGGAGGAGGTCGTCGACAATCTGGGTTGACGAAGTGGTCGCCAGAGTACTGAGAACTCGCCGGAGAAGGAGAATAGAGAAAAGAGCACAGCTATGGCTCTGACACTATGAAGGCAATTGTTTCCCTTGATTGCTTCTTATTCATCTTGTCAATATATACACAATTTGAAAGGTAACTGCATACAATGAGAGTAATGGGGAGAATATGTATAGTCTAGTAACATACAATGAGAGTAATGGGGAGAATATGTATAGTCTAGTAACATACAATGAGAGTAATGGGGAGAATATGTATGGTCTAGTAATGGGGAGAATATGTATAGTCTAACATACACGAAGCTCAACCCACTTATTTGGACTTGACATTCCGTCAATGGATTAGGTATAACTTTGTTGGTAGATGAACATCAGGTTGGCTGGTTTATATGGAACTATGCTTGACCGTTTAAAAACCAAAATAATCTGATTAGGCTTTATAGAACTTCTCTTTTGGAAGATACCTGGACTTCGATCATATATTAAAAGGGTAAAAGAGTTATGAGCAATTTGCTCATTTAGTAAATGAGCAATTGATTATGTGGCATGCATGTGATACATTGGACAACTAACCCTTTTAATGATTTTTCAATCGCATGTATGCCACATCATCAATTTCTTATTTACTAAATGAGCAAGTTGCCCATACCGCTTTTTCCTTATATTAAAATGATCTCATTGTAAATCCTAGATTTAGAACTAATTCAGGACAATTATACTTTCCACCATTTTAAAGGGTTAACAAATTTGATCCGTCACTTTTGTGTGTGTAAAAATGCATGTCGGTAGATTTTGGTTAGGAATACCACAAAATATCCAAAGGAAGCATACATATAAAATGGCAAATGAGTCATCATTCATATGGACATTTTGGCTTAAAGAGATGGAATGAGCTCCCTTCAGCAAATTAAGGGCAAGAAGGGCCTGCTAGAGTTATCTATTGCAGCGATCAAGTAGGTGCTCTGTTTTGGACATGGACGAGATGCTTGGAGGTGGATTGGCGACAACACACTCAAAGATAAAGATGAGTAATTTGAAAAGTGTTAGGTATTTGCTTAGTTTTGCAATAACTGATTCAATGAACAACAAAGCAATAGTAGACTAAACCAAACACACAAAGCACACAATTTTGTCCCGGTTCGAATGAACTTAATCCGGAAAAGAAATAACTGAGGTATTATTCAACTAGAGAAAATACAAAAGTCACAATCACTCTCATCAAGAACATATCTATCTCTCAAGTCTCACTAGAAGATACTATGCTGTTTAGAGCATCCACAATCGTTTGCTATATTTGCCAATTTCTCATTTTTTGAGAAAGTAGGTGCTGCATTCGTTTGCTATTTTGTCATAAAATGGCAAAATCGCTACAGTCGCTTCTCATTTTTTAGAAACGAAATTGCGATTCTCAAATTATAAGAGACGGAACATGTTCTTCCGTCCCTATTTTTTTCAATTTTTTAATGGGATTAGACGAGACATGTTGTTTTGTCTGACAAATTTTTTTTTTATTTTAAATGATCAGACGGTACAACATGTACTGTCTGAAAAAAATAAAAATAAATAAAAAAAATGCTGAAACGAGACATGTTGTCCCGTTTCAAGCATACTTTGCTTGGACAGGACAACATGTCCCGTCTAGCAAAGGGGGGAATTAATTAGGTGTTAGGTTAGTGTAAAGTAGGTTTAGTGTATAATTAATTAGGTTTTAGGTTATATTTTATTATTTAATTTATTTAATTAACCTATTTTAATATCTAATCAACAATTAATTAACTGTAAAAAACAAATCGGACGAAATAACATGTCTCGTTTTTATCAAATTTTAGCAAAATTTTAGCAAACCACCACTGCAGACATAATCCCTATTTCCTATTACAGTAGATGTCATTTTCTCAAAAATGAGAAACACCATTGTGGATGCTCTTATAATGGAAAACTCTCAGACTAAGTACTCACTCTCAGTGAAGGCCATTACAACAATATATAGAGATCTAGAAAAACCTTAGGTTGTAGTCTTGATACAATCACCGTCCGATAACCTTGAAGAGAAAGCCACACGATAGGAGCCATACGATCTAACTTGGAGAAGAATTTGGGTTCAAATAGATTCACTCTGAATGAGGCCCATATGCAGACGCTGCTTACTTTTGGTCGTCTTCTCTCAAGTCAGAGAGCAACTCGAAGCATTGTGGTTGACCAGCAATTTCTAGCAGTCGACTGCTCCCTGCTGCTGCTGCTCTTTCCGTCTTCCATATTCGCTTCAAACATCTTCTTGCTTCACTGTCTTCTCTTCACATCGAACCTGGTTTGCAAAGCATAAACCCAAAAATCTCCACCTTGGATTGCATACTCATGCTTCCACACCTGTGTGATTAACTGTCTTTACACTCTTTCCTTTTTCTTTTGCAGATAACCTGGTTTAGTGGCTTTTTTGCTAGTCGAATTTACCTCAACATGTTATTTCTCTAATTGTTTGCCCCTTTCAAGGACATACCCCAGTAGGTGTGAAAACGAAGACACCATCCTCTACACGAGCTCTACCTACCCCGAGGCATTCTCCACCTCCAAACGATATTCAAACGTCGTGATCTCGCTTCGGTGACTCTAGTGGTGGTGAATTATATAATGCATTAGGAACACATGGCTTCAAAACACTCGCGCGAGTTTTCCAGTTCCCACAAAACTAATTATGGTTGTGCTAACTTGCCTTAACACCCCTCATGTCCTTCATTACATTATGACGATCTTCCCAAACCGATAGAACTCCACCTCGAGCTGTGTATCTGCACCCCCGTGCTTCCAAAATTCCTAATGATATCAAGTTTCATTTCAGTAAAAGAATATGCATGACCTTCTCCAATGTGAACCCCTTTCCATCTGACATCTCTAACTCAGTTGTTCTCTCACCCATTGCGTCACAAATCTTACCAATCCTCGTTCCTATGCAATGACCAGTTGTGACTTGTAAGTATAAAACATATCGCCCTCGGAGCAAATATCGGGACTATCTGAATCTAGAAACCAACCAGAATCGACATTTATAGAACTTGAAACAAGAAGATAGTCGAAATTTTTACCTGATTCAGCGGCACTGATTATGTTGTCACCCCTCTGATTCAACCACTTGCAATATTTTTTCTTGTAATGCTCAATCCCTCTACTATGGTGGCAACAGATCCCACCCTTACGCGTAGTGTTTCTTATTGAAATATCATCCACCATAATGCAACTCATAGAAGTTGACACCAATTTATGAGCCTCATTACTAAGTTCATCATCTTTGAAGCCCTTGATCACACCGGCCATCGAAAATTTCTCCTTGGCAGATTTTTCATGTAGCATGCTGGTTATTAAATACTTGTATGAATCTAACATTGAATATATCAGGTTGAAAGCTTTATCCTCTTTGCTTAGATCATTTGCGTTTATCGCCCTCAATTCATATAACATCTTATTGAATTCCACTATATGATCTTTAAGACCAGTACCTTCCTTCATTGAGAAACAAAACAATTTTCTCCTCCAGTACATCCGATCCGATAACGAAGATTTATGGAAACCCGAAGCATTGCGGTCGACTGCAATTCCTAGCAATCGAATGTTTCCTGCTTCTAATTCTACTTGCTATTGCTGCTGCTCCTTTCTTCTTCCATATTCACTTCGAATCTCTTCTCGCTTCATTGTCTTCTCTTCACATCGAATCTAATATGCAAGACATAAACCCAATAAAAAGCACTAGAGGTTGTCCAGTAATGTTTATCTAGGGATTACCCATTAAGATGGTTTATGTGCAACTGTGACCAATAAGAAAACCAGTTAGGAAGAGTAATGGCATTGCAATTAGAAAGAAAAATTTAGACGTAGATAACTATTGACTGTATATTGTTTCGTCATCGCTGGTCAAACTAAAGAAGAATGGTGTGGAAGAAGTGCTTGGATTGGGTTCACTATCGGAGTATAAGAAGCAAGGGTTAGGGAATCTCAAGGCTGGGCTCAAAACCTTTACCGAGAAAGAGGTTAAGTTTGTTAACGAGAATTAACTGAACCACGCCACAATTTTGACAATATTTTTTTTTTTGATAACGTGGATAGAGTCAACTAACTCCTACCCAAATATATATAATAAACAGGAGATATTTACAAGCATCAGAAATTTTACATGGAGTAAAATTTTGACAATATTGTTTAGTCTATAGATTTTTTTTTAAGAGAAAAATGTGACCTCATCACCGCTTCATTAATTAATAATTAACGAAACAAGTAGTACAATAATATACATCTATGTGTTCCTAAAACGGAACAATGGAGAACAATTACAAAGCTAAGCCTACATTCCTAACTAGTCCATCCCCTAGCTAAACTTGTAGACAAGATCTTTGCACCATGTTCTCTCACCCAACCCTCCCAGATATAATTTGAATTCTAAAAAATCTAATCTGAAATTCAAAATTCATCAAAATATCTCTCCACACCATAGACTCCCTTCACATTCCCCCAAACGTCCACCATGGCAACAACCACAACCACCATCTCCTGCTAGCATGCTTACTCCTCTCCCAACGATGTTGCCATCGTGAATCTGCCAAACCAACCCCACTGCGACGCCATCTTCCGATTGTGTCAAATCCAGCCATCAAAAGCAGTCGTAGTTCTCAACCGATAGGCCAATGCTGCTGACGAACTTCTCCACCAACTAACACCACCACCTAACACATGTGACGCTTGAACTCACCGATCTCTCCACAAATATAATTTGAATTTCAAACAAAATCTAGTTCGAAATTCAGATTACATAAAGATAATCTCTTTGTAACGCCCCAAATTCCAAATAAGACCGAATTCGAGATTTCACGGGATCTTTATACTTCACTTCGTACAATTTTACAAGGAAATTAAAACTTTTCAATAATACATCAGAGTTCATTACATCTTTATTTACACAGCGGAAGAATACAACAATGAAATAAAATACAACTTGTACAACTATAACAATGTAAATCATCAACTGCATCATAACATCTTCATGGAAAAGTCCATTACCTGCATATCAAGCTGTGGGCACGTCAGTCACTTACAACTGACGAAAATGTTATACTCGGCTATTATATCTATGTCGTACATATAACGATCTCATTACTTTAACCAACCACAAAATTCGAATGAACAATAAAGTGTCAAAAGTGAGTATCCTAAACATGTAAGTGTATGCGATGCCTTAATGCCTAATGCACACAATTTTATTCTAAGATGACACTAATGTTTACTTGTTCGGATTCTATGCATCCCATACTACATAGGTCCGAGGAAAAATACCTACGTACTCCACAATAAAGGGCTCGATCCCTCACCTTGACAACTACCCAGTAATAAAACAAGGTTTAGATCATTCCACGAATATGGATCCCAGCCACGGAGATCCACCACCGACTGTTATAACAGATCTCTCATCGTGCGAATCATCCTACAAGTGCCCTTCTAGCCCTGTATACGTATATACATTGGAGTATGGCAAACTATCCGCCTGACTACGCTAAGTCCCGGATTTAAAATAAAAGCCCATCTCCTATGGAGCAACCACAGTCACGGAGATCCACCGCTGACTGGGTCTATAGCCACAGAGATCCACCGCCGACTATATAGAAGCAACCCACTTACGTTTGCGCAGGTTCACTACATCTTCCCTTATGTGCCTAATTATTTAATTCAAGCCATGAATAATTTCCAAGCCTAGAATTAGTTTTACCTCCTACCGTACTTTATCAACAAATACGAGATAGCTCAATGACCATATCTCAAAACATAACCTCAACTCTTTTCAATTTAATAGTGCCGATACCCGAGGTCTCACTAACTCTAAATCGCAACTTTTTCATGTACAAGAATCATGGGTATTCACACCCTTAAATAAATGTGTCTTAACTCAAAGTATTCTTTATCTTCAACCTATTCACAACTTGGCATATGTCTTGTTTTAGCATCATTCATACAATTCATCCGCTGTTTTTCTAAGGCAACAATTCTTTTCATGAGTTTATAGTATAGATCCACATTTCTTTTAACAGATTAATCACATAAAAATTCTTAACTACAAACAAGCATATTCACATAATCTCACCAAGGCAAACAAGTGATATAGTAATTCTTTTCAAGGTTCTTTATGAATTCTCACTAGATTCTGATCTCATCTAGCATTTCTTATTCAACAAAAAAGTTGTTTATAACGAGAGAGTCTCATAATTTAATCACATATCTTTCTCAAAAAAATATATACGAGAGTCATTTACTCAATTGATACCTTTAGAGACAAAGCGCGTTTACTATTTCAATTCCCTTAAAAATATACCAGATTAGATTTTTAAAACTGTTCCTAATAAAAATCTTTACGTAACTTTATAAAAAAATGAATGTATATATTTTTTTTGTCCAAAGTCAGTAAGTCCCAAAGAATTTTAAAGATGAAGAAAAAAAAAGAAAAAAGAAAAGGGTGGCATCAGGTTTCGAACCCGGGTCAGCCAACACACAGAGCAACGCCCATATAAACTGAATGGAAAAACTCTTTATACAATTCGTACAGTCCGAATTTTATTAAATGAAATAAAAAATAAAAGGTAGCTATCAATTATCAAATTTCGAACCCAATACCTCTTATAAATAGTGCTCTATAGTGCACTGGCTAACCAGCAAGTCCAAGTATATTTTCTGTTTAGGAGTTGTATTAGTGTACTTTTGTTTATACAATTCTGAATTTAGTTCTTTTTCGAGAAAAAAAATCATTTATCCAATGATCCAATCTTTTAGGATATTGGAAAAACTTCTCTTTTGGACTGAGATGGATCTTAAAATAAAAAATCAACAAGTTCAAACTTATTTTTAGAATATATCTTTGTTTTCAAATAGATTTTTTTTCCTTTTCATTTTACATACAAAAATCTACATTTCTTCTCGAACTCGAAATTAAGAATCACGTTTGTTACAACTAGTTCATGTACTCCATTATCCTAGTTAAATTTTTGTGATAAAAAATTCAAACATGTCTCTTAATCAATCATGAATATCTCAAAGAAATTCTTTTCATGCAAAATTTGTATTTTTAACATATGTTGACATGTTTCATAGCAATAATAAAAAATTTATTTTTCTCTTTTTTTTTTCTTTCTTAATCATCATGTCTCTAAAGTATATGTAAAAAATATAACATTCTTTAACAAGTTCTCATAAAAGAAAAATCACACATTCGACAATCATGAAGATTTGCAAACATTCTAACATGATTCATATGATTAATTCTTTAGTTGAACTCTCCTTTTTAATTAACATGGTAACAATTATTCACTAAGCCTCAACAAGGTCATTGCATGTTATGCTAACCTGGATTTTATCTACATATATCTCATTCAACTTATACTACTCATTTAAACTATTTAGCATGCAATTTCTACTTTAGAAAGGAAGCGATCACCCACCTTTAAGAAGAATGAAAACCACTAATGAAAGAGACCTCCTCTAGCTCCTAGCTCCACTAGTACTTCCTTATTCTTCTCCTCCTAGCAAGCCTCCAAATATAAACTCCTCCAAATGAGAACACACTTTTTTTTTTCTTCTTTCTCTTCTTTTGATTTTGTTTTTGGTGCAAAAGAGAAGTAGGAAATGAGGTCTATTTATAGGGTATTGTTAGGGTCTAAAGTGCAAATTTCTCAACCTAATAACTCTCTTTTAATTCTTTCAACGCTTCATTTTCTTAACTCCTAAACTCCTAACTCTTCATGCTCCCAACCTTTCATCATCTCAACTCCCAAAACCCCCAACCTTTTCCTCTCCCCCACTAGCCCAAAATTGGCCACTCCTATGGGTTCAAACCGGCCAACATACAAGTGTGCATATGCACACATGCACAAACAAATTAAGTACAATTTTTATAGTCTTAAATGTGTACAAAAAGTTGTAACTTGTTATGTATTAGTCCAAGCTCAACTTAAATTAGGATTTTATTAATGGGCTTGTCCCATGAGCCTTTTATTTTAATTACTAATTTAATTAATCTAGTGGGCTCTTCCTTTAATCAACTAATTACTTTGTCTATTGGGCTAGATTTCATTTTTGGGTCCGTGGTTAAAAGAAAACTAATTAAAATCTTGTGCATACTAAAAATAGATAATGAGAATAAAAATTTGCATGTGCATCATACGTGCCAAAAATCAAAAATACATTTTTAATTTAAAATAAAAATGTGGGGTGTTACACTCTTCCTGCTCCCCAATCTATAACTTGAATTTTAAAAATCTATCTTGAAAATCAAATTTCGATAAATTCTCCATCTCCACTCTACAAAACAAATTTGAATTTGAATTTCAAAAACCCAAATTGAAATTCAAAATTCATCAACACGAACACTCTTTCCTATATGTTTTGAATTTCAAAAATCTAAATTAAAATTCAAACATGATCCAAATCTTCCCCCACATCTCATCCCCATATATAATTTGAATTTCAAACCCTAATTTGAAATTCAAATTTTAAAAATCAATCAATCAGTCATCTCACTCACTCAATCAATCTATCTCAAATTTTCCACCTTCCCCTAATTTCTTCTCCGGCCAACCCTGACCATCCCGGCCAACCTAGCCACCTTCAGCCATCACCATCCCATCCCCCTTCTCGACGCCCCTTCGAGCTCGACCACCTCACCTCCCGTTGACGCTAACAACACACCACTTGCCTGCTGAATTGCCAGCCGACCACTGAGAGCAATGCCGAACCATCTCGTTCGCCGGCAAACCACACCATCAACAGCTGACGATCATCGCCAGCACCACCAATCGCCGACTAAAGCTACATCCTTCGACGGTATCCATCAAAGTTCCCTCGACGTCGTCAACACCCCGACGATCCACCTCAGTCGCCAGCACCACCAATCGCTGTCGATAACAACTCCCGCTGACGACTGCCATCAAGGCCGCCGCGATGCCGTCTCCACATCACCCGACGACGCAACAACCACCATCGAAGCCAGCCACTTGATGTTGCTATCCTTCGCCGCGCCGACCGCCTCTAAAAAAACATCAAATCGAGAAGCCCTAGTCGGAGCCTCCGACGACATATACACCATGCCGATAGCGGGATGGGGATTGGGGGGGGGGGGGGGGGGGGGGGGGGGGGAGAGATGGTGGCGATGGAGTCCTCCCCCCCTCCCCTGTTTAGTCTATAGATTATCTCAGCTGTGTTTCCACAATTTGTTCACTGTTTGTTTCCAGAAAACTTAGCTTTCATGACTGCATATTAATCAATAAAAGCATTCAAATTTAGTTGATTCATTGTCTATCATTTATCTTTAGTTGTTGTATATGAAGTGATCATACTTCTTTTAGGATTTTTAATTTATTGAAATTAACACGAGATCATCACCATATGTTAAGAAAACCTATAAGAAGCTAAATGAAAGAAGTTATCTCTACCAATAATACTTAATAACTAAGCATAAACAAATACAGAATTTAGACTTTAATTAATTAATATAACATCTCTCGCTTCGATTAAGCAAAATGGATCTGTGAATAGTTGACAGAATAACAACCTCGCGACCATATCAGCCTTCATCAGTTTGAATCTCGCTCTCTTTGAGAAGAAGATGAGCATAGATTGAATGGGCCAGCAATGAGTCATCTTGGTTTTGTACCAATATTAATAAACCTACTATTAATTAAACTACCAGCAACATCAAATGATACCACTACAAATATAAAGTATGGAACTGAGATAACGTGTTAAGAAGTGAAAGTAATTAGATGTATTAATTTATATGTCCTTTTGCATTGACAATCAGAAATGAGCAAACTAACTTACATTGGTCGGAATAGAAAATTCTCTAGACTGCAGCACAAATTTGGCTGATTCCTTCTTAGGAAAGGTCAGAGTTGTCCACCTTACAGTTCTATCAATCTTAAGTATATATAAAAAGTTAGCTATATATCATATTCGTCCTTCAGAAATTCGGTTATTATATTAAACCTCCACAAATCAAGATGTTTATATTAGTCATAACCGTAGTTTTTTTTTTTTTTTTGGATGTAATGGATAGAGTCTAAAGACTCTAGCCCGAGCATATATATAAATAGAAACAAAGCGTTACAATAAAAAACAGAGAAAAGTAATACAAGACGTAGTACAGAAGAGAGGACAAAGGAACCGCCAAGACTCGGCAACCAAAGAGTACAAACGACACTAAACAAACATGTAAGTGAGACATTTACAAAAGACAAAACGCATCCAGAAAATGCGAACTAGACCCGGTAGCCGCACTTAGAATAGAGAAGAGTAGACTAGGAGCAGTCAAACTCCTACGGCAAGCAAACCAACTAGACAAGCCCAAAACACCGCCAGAATAGAAATGAGTAGACCAGGAGAAGGCGTACTCCTATGGCAAGTTGAAATGCCAAACAACTACACACAAAACAAAGGGGTGTAGAAACGCATGAACATAGAGGCATTAGTAATTAACACACGGCGCCTTGCGACATACAAAAACAAACTGCATTGTAACCAAAATAAAAGGAAACACAAAAGGGAATCAATCTAGTTGGCAACAGTCAAAACACCTGCAAGCTAGAAGCAGGTAAGAGAAAAACAGACAAAAAGAATTATAAGAGAGTTTCTGAGAGCGGAAAACTCCCACCCAATGCACCAGAAGAGAGATGCCCCAACAGGTTAGAACTGTAAACGGAGTAAAAACCCGCATCAGCGATATAACCTAAAATAGAAAGGGAGCAAGCAGACAAAGGAAATGAAAGAGAAAACTTAACTAAAGCAGTACAAACAAAAGGAGAGAAAAAACCCAACTAGCTAAGGAGGTAGGAAACAGTAGTGATAGAATAAAGATGCTGCAGTATCCAGCTTGTGAAGTCTCAAAGTAATAATTTTATGTGGTGCCAAGCTGGAGGCCCAGAACTTGGGATAAAAAAGGCGGTCATTAATTAAACCCGTAATCGGGCGAGAAGTATTAGTAAAGATACCTAAGTTCCTTTCCTTCCAAATGATCGCAATGATGGACATCATAGAAACGTCCCAAGATATACGGAAAGGTTTAGGGACCGAGAAGATCTCCAAGAAGTCAACCATGACTCTAAAGAATGAGGGAGTCCTATAACCCCCCAAGCTTGATGGCAAATCAACCATAACGGACGAGTGAATGAGCAAGTTCGGAATAAATGAAGAGCGTTCTCTGGGAATTGGTGGCAGAAAACACAATTTTGTCCGACTGCGATATTCTTTTTGTTAAGAATTTTCCTAGTCAGTAATTTATTCTGAACGACGAGCCAGACCAGAATTTTGACTTTGAGAGGGGCAAAAGACTTCCGGATAGGATTGGCAATTGGGGAAGACACACCTCCCGAGTTAAGAAATTGTAGAAAGATTTCACCACGAAAATACCCGAACTATTCCATCTCCGCAGGCAATCATCCTAGAGGTGCCACGTGTAGGCCTGTAGGGATGACAAGAGGCTGGTAAGTTTGGGGATTAAATGCGGAGGTAGATTGCAAGTAAAAGGAGTCGTAACCGTAGTTATACAAACAAAGAAGTTTTGAGGTATTAATGTGTTAAGCGCTCAAAAGAAAAGTGTGGATCTTGAAAAAAGCTAGAATAATACTCTACCTAACACAAGGAATATATCGACTATAAAAGCATCCCAATATCTCACCAACATATATACTACAACTTGTAGCTCTATTCTTTTCTTTCTTACATAATGAAGTTTCCGGTTTTGATCACCTTCATCTTCTTGTTGAGTTACTTCCCCATTACCTACTCTTCAAAACACTACTACACTTCGATATTTAGCTTTGGGGACTCACTTGCCGACACTGGTAACTTCCTCATCAGTGGAGCAGCTGCCTATCCCATGGTCGGACGGGCACCTTATGGCATGACCTATTTTGGCCAACCAACCGGCCGTTTCTCTGATGGTCGCCTAGTTGTTGACTTCATCGGTAAATCTATCATTCTTTTCGTTTAGCTTCACTATTCATTATCATACATGCATATGTACCTCGCAAATTGTGATTTCTTTAGACAATTACCAGCAGAGCTTAGCTTGTGCATTAACAAATTTGTGCATTTATCTGAGATATGTGATTGATTATAATTAAGTCTGTTTTCCGATATTGTCCACAGCTCAAGCCTTAGGTCTCCCCTTGCTTCCTCCATTCTTAGGAGGGAAGAAAGATTTCAAGAAAGGAGTGAATTTTGCAGTTGCTGGAGCTACAGCATTGGATCCTTCATTTTTTGCACAGAGGGGGTTAGGGAGTGCACTATGGACCAATTACTCTTTGAACACCCAAATTGGATGGTTTCAGGGGTTGAAGCCTTCTCTTTGTGAAACTTATGAAGGTTTGTAATCTCAATTACACACGACAATTTTGATGTAGACCGATCTCTACTAATTTCTTATCATGTAGCAATTTGAACATTAGTAGATTGGAAGCTAAATTGCTCAAGTTGTGCTGAAGTTTGAGAGTTATATATATAACATTCACCAGCAGTGCAACTCTATTGTACACTATGCAGCCTGATATAAGGTTATCGTGTTATCCTGACACAGCCCACACATTTAAAAAGTCGTATTAATCATCTTGTACAGGTCTTCACTCAAAAAAAATAAATAAAAAAAAAGACAGGAAAATATACTTATACAAGTCCCCGTGTGTTATGCAAGCCTTTTAACCTTTTAAAAAAGTTTACCTAATCCTTTTCAATTCGTAAAGCTCTGAGAATGAAAATGATGGATGATTGCGAACTCGTGATTTTGATTTGCTCTGTTTATTATCATATTGCAGTATTATACATCTTATAAGAGTCAGTATTATTTGTCAACATTATAGTTTAACTGTACATTTCCTGTAGCAAATTAATAATTTTCCCAACTTCTTTTAGTTAGTTTTAAAAGGTTAACTTTGTTAACAACTAATTACGAAAGTTCATTGTCTCTTTATTTCATCATTGTGCTCCATAAGGATTTCAATGATGATATTATGGATGATCATATAGAATGAAAAACTAAATAAGGAGTTGACAATCATAAAAATATGGAGGAAAGGTGCATGCATGTGTCGAGTTCTCATCCCTTGGGTTGATGATCATAAAAATGCAAAATAATATATTGCACATTCTTTTCTCTGAATTTTTCCTTACTTCTCCTATTTACTTTTGTAAGAGAACGTTTATATATTGATATATATCAATGTGCTCGTTATATGTGTAGATTGTTGTGATTTCTTTAAAACGTCGCTCTTCCTCGTTGGCGAAATTGGGGGAAATGACTACAATTACCCCTTGATAAATGGAAGAATTAGCTTACAAGAAGTGGCAACATATGCACCCAAAGTTGTTGAATCTATCACAAATGCTACTCAGGTACACTGATGACTGATCATCTCTATGTACATGCATATTCCTCTCTTATTAATGAAATTTGAACCAAATCAAACAGAATGTGCTCAATAATATTATCCAAAAAAACAAAAAAAAAAAAAAAAAAAACTTAACAAATAAATTTGAAATTTCTTAGTACCTACCATTTAAATCTTATTGTAAGATGTAACATAAGTTTGTAATCCAAACTCTCCCTTTCTCAATATAGTATGTTGACATTCTGATGCATTTTGCTGATTGACATCTAACTAAATGCCCTAGACCCTGATCGACCTAGGCGCAGTCAACCTTGTTATCCCTGGAAATCTACCAATTGGATGTAATCCACTGTACCTGACAGTAGTCGGAAGCTCTAATCAGACAGTCTACGACGCTAGAACTGGATGCGTAAATGTGCTCAATGATTTCTCAAAGTACCACAACAAACTACTAACCCAAGCTCTACAACAACTTCAACACAAGAATCCCCATGCCAGCATCATCTATGCCAATTACTATGATGCTGTTTTTCAAATGGACTATTCTCCAGTAAAATATGGTCAGTTACTCTTCACTTACAAGTTTCATAAGTTTCAACTATCAAAAACTAACAGAGTGTATTATCAATTACATTTATTTGTATTAGGGTTTACCCATGGGGTCTTAAAAACTTGTTGTGGAGGTGGTGGTGGTCCTTACAACCTCAACATATCAGCATTTTGCGGGTTGCCTGGTACGGCTGTTATTGGGGACCCAAAGTCATACTTGAACTGGGATGGTATTCATTTAACTGAAGCTGGTTACCATTACATTGCCGAGGGTCTGCTATATGGTCACTATGCTAGCCAACCAATTATACAATAATTAACTCAATATAGAAACTGGATGAAATTGCCCTGCATCTCAACATCCATTTTTATCTGCAATTTTAGAAAAATGGAAACTTACATTACAATCGATGCAACCTCATGACTCATGAGATCGATTGACAACAGCCAATAAACGCATTGGACTCTTCTGCTAGTTGCAGAGTCGCAGACTTCCATATGTGTCATGTATGTACTTATTTCGAAAATAAATGATCGATATATAATTTATCAGATTTCAGATACTGTGAATCAGAATGATATATAATAATTTTGAGATATATAAATATAAATTTGTATTGAGAAAAAAAGATTCATTTCTCGAGGTTTTATCTGGAATGTCCTTTTTTTTATCATAAAAGGTTGGCCGAGGCCCCTCGTATTTCATTAAAAAGCTTTTAACAAAAAAAAAATAATCAAGTGACAGACAATAATGTTCATGTATCCCACATGCGGGCCATGATGCTCATTCTCCGACCAAAATATGAGTCCCCCCACCATACATGGTGGTGAGCCATTCGAGCCCCCAAAAATACATACATCAAAATACATGATCCCAAAATACATCAAAATATAGACATTCAAATACATGATCCCAAAATACAACAAAATTCACCAAAGGTGCATGTTCCTCCTTCCTCATTTCCGGCAATCAACCATCTTCTGGTGTACCTTCCTTTTCCTGTGGCTCAACCTGATTGGTGGCAATGTCCGTGTACTTGTCCTTGATCTTCTTCGTTTGTTCTTCACCTGCCGTTTTAGACCAGAATATGATATTAGCAATAATCTTGAAAAGCACTTGTTGATGTATGATGTGTCTCTGCGTTATTCTAAAAATTATATTGTTCCGTTCTAACCATAGACCCCAGCATATAGCCGCAACCCTACTATCCCAAATGCCAAAATTGCTGCTGCGAATGTGTCTCTTTCTCCACCCCCCCAGGTGTCTATTACCATTTGCAGGCCTGCCCCTGAGCTACCGATTCTGTTTAATAGATCCCCCCATAATGGCCTCGCGAAACTGCACGTCACTCGTAGATGGTCCACCGTTTCGTTATCCTCATTGCACATTACACAATTTGTCGGTCCTTGCCACTTTCTCCTAACAAAGTTATCCCGTGTTAGAATGGCGTTTCTACATGTCAACCAATTAAAAGTCTTCACTTTAAGTGGGACTTTTGCCTTCCAGACTGGGTCGTAGACTCTAACTCCCCTATCGTTTGATCTTTTATTTGCCCATTTCACCGAAAAGACGCCCCCTTTTTCTATCTCCCATTTAACTTTGTCTTCATGATCATTTCCTGTTGGTTTCCATTCCTGTAAGAAGCCAATAAGCTCCTTTTTTGTCTTCTAGTCTCGCTGGTTAACCTGCCAGTGAGTCTTGGCCTCCATTCCTCATTCCTCCAATTTCTAGCCACCCGATCTTTTTTATCAGTAGCGAATTTGTATGCTTATGGGAATCTCCTCTTTAGGTTAATAGGTCCACACCATTTATCCTTCCAGAATCACTTAGTAGCCCCATTTCCAATGGAGAATGTTACCCTTTAGATGAAAATGTCTCCAATATGAGTGACTCCTCGCCAAAACCCGGACACTGATTCCTTGTTTTTCTGTTTCTGGTGCATGCAACCATTCTTCAAGTAAGACACCTTTATCAGTCTATCCCATTTTGTCTTAGTCTTTAGTTTGAGTTTCCACCACCATTTTCATAGTAAGGCTTGATTCATTTGGCGAATATTGACTACCCCCAATCCACCAAGCTCTTTTCGTCTGCACACTAGGCCCCATTTGATTAATGCATACCCTCTCCCTTCCCTCGCCCCATGTCATAGAAACCGTCTTCTAAGTCTGTCAATTTTTTTGGAGATCCAAACCGGTAGTTCATAAAAAAACATAAAGTAAAGTGGTATAGAGCCAAAGACCGAATTGAGCAAGATTAGACTTCCTCCGAAGAACATTATTTTACCTTTCCACCCCTTTAGTCTGCTCGCAATTTTCTCTATGAGGCCATGCCAGTCCACCCTCCTAATATTCTCGCTTCCGATCGGCAGCCCCAGGTAGTTAATTGATAGTTTCTGGACCGGGCAGTTAAGAATATCGGCTATTGTGTTCCCCGCTTCCCCTGTATCCCCTAAGAATGTGATGGAGCTTTTGTGGAAATTCACCTTTAGTCCTGAACACTCTTCAAATAAGTACAGGTCCCATTTCAGGAAAGTTGCCTGCGCAATGTCGCACTCACCGAAAATTACAGTATCATCCGCATATTGGACGTTCAGTACAGCAGAGATATCCCTCCTCATACCAAGTCCATTAATCAGTCCATTTTCTCTGTAGGCGTGTATCATTCTATGTAGTCTGTCCCCTCACCAAAGTAAACAATAGTGGTGATAGGAGTCTCCCTGTCTAAGTTCCCGCCTACATCTGATTTCCTTTCCCGGCTCCCCGTTGACTAGAACAGTAACCTTGGAAGTAGTTAACCAAGTCTTTATACATTCAATCCACCTGTTCCCGAACCTTTTTCTCTCAAGAATCTCCTGTTAGAACCTGAATATAAAATAATAAAAAATCCCAACAGAATTTGTGAAGGAATCAAAATCAATTGAAGAAAAACAGTAAGTAGAAAATTTGCACAGAGTCGAGATTTCAAATCTCTGTCCTTAAAGCAGAATTTGCCCCGTAGTGTGACGGTTACCGGCAAATTGCTTCCCAGGATACAACTGTACCTTCTCTGAAGAATGCAGCACCCTTGCTTCAGAGACAACGAACTGTTGTCTGTGTTGTACTCTCAGTTAACACTGACGCAGAGGAGAAGAAGAAGAAAGAAAATGTAAAAAATTATGTGTCTGTATGTAAGCCTCTGTCTGGTTATATAGAGGAAATTGGATTGGAGACTGTTCAGCAGCCATTACTCTGTAACAACAGAGTAATGGGGACTCTTCAGATTCATAACTGGTGAGCCATTACTCTGCTGTTACAGAGTAATGAGCACCACTTACTGAATCTGAAAAGCCTTTTCAGTTCAGTAGGGGAAGAGTTTGTCTGGGCAAAAAGAAATAAAATAAAAATTTAAGCCAGACCAGAACAAGCCAAGCCAAGCCGAACCGAACCGAGCCGAAGCCGAAGCCGGGGCCGGGGCCGGGGCTGGGGCCGGAGCCGGAGCCGGAGCCGGAGCCGGGCCGGGGGTGCGCGCGCGTGCGCGCCTGTGTGTTTGTCATTTTGGCTAAGTCCTCTCTCCACTACACGTTAGTGGTAACCCCCGGGCCACGCCCTTTAGTCCAGTTTTCTAGTATATATACTAGACAAAATCATTTCCAATTTTCGATATGGAACTATCTATTTTCTCCAAGTTGCCAAGTTAGTACATTTAAAGTACCCAACTTTGGATCAACATTTCTCATTCATACGGAATTCGTTTTTGGCAAGTGAGTATACTACGGAATAGTACTCGTCGAGAGGATCGCAATCGACTCATTTTCCGGTGCCGCCGGTGGCCGGAGCTTGCCGGAATCCGGCCCGGAAAACTGCAAAAATTAATTCCAACAATCCCCCACATGAATGAAAATTACTAGACCATGTAATCCAGACACGACAAAAAAACAAAAAACATGACAGAAAGACTCTGAGAGTACAATCGGAAAATCACTACATCAGGAATGGTAGTAATTTTTCAACTTTGAACCACCCTTAGTAATTAGCTATCGGATTCACTTGACCAGGTAGTGATAATGATGTCTTGAACTATCCGGGCGTTCATGTGAACCTAGACAATAACTATCACACAGTTTCATCTCCTCACAGAACTAAGTTCTCTTGTTGTGTTCATTTTGGCCTTGAACATCCCTGGTTAATCATGAGTGAACTTGGAGAATGTAGCCTCTATTCATTACCCTAGAAACGTCCCCATTTCACACTCACAAGGTGATTGCCCATAAAGAGTATCCTGCTATACCCCACTTATATTTCAAAGCTATGGGAATCATTAAAATCCAAGCTTATCCTAACTATTTGCAGGCAGCACTTGTTTTATCATCCTAAGAATGGGTATGAGATGTTAATCTCTCAGTGCTTTCGTCGATTCAACAAGATTTAGTTGTCCCTTTGAACCTAGATCTTGGGATCTCCAATTCCTAGGTAGGGTTTCCATCAAGTATCCTCTTTCGTCATAGGCTTTAAACCCATTCCTCTTGATGATCTCACAACCTGCTCTCGCGACAGACCTTTAGTAAATGGATCCGCTAGGTTGTCGGCCGATTTTATACATTCTATAGAGATTACTCCATTTGAGAGCAGTTGTCTAATGGTTTTGTGTCGCCTTCTGATATGGCGAGACTTACCATTATACATACAACTCAGTGCCCGTGCTATAGCCGATTGGCTGTCACAGTGTACACATAAGGCAGGCACTGGTTTTTTCCACATTGGAATATCCTCTAAGAAGTTTCAAAGCCATTCTGCTTCCTCTGCCGCTTTGTCTAAAGCAATAAACTCAGATTCCATGGTGGATCTGGCCAATAGCATTTGTTTAGAGGATTTCCATGACACAGCTGTACCACCAAGTGTGAAAACATATCCACTTGTGGATTTTGAGTTCTTTGAGTCCGATATCCAGTTGGCATCGCTGTAGCCTTCCAGTACTGCTGGATATCTGATGTAATGCAGCGCATAACTCTGAGTATGTCACAAGTAGTTCAATACTCTAGTTATTCCTTTCCAGTGACTTCGTCCTGGATTACTCGTGTAACCCCTGTTTTCCCAGAAAGGTATTTTTCGATATTTTCTGTATTTAAAATTTTCGCAAATTATTTTTATTGTTAAAATTAGATTATTTCATAAATTATATTTATAAATTATTGTATTAATTTTCTTATTGGATTATTTTCATTTTATATTATTTTTCTTGCATTTTTGACCTCCGTGTGCTGTTGTGCGCCGATCGTCCGTTTTTCGCCATTTTCAGTTCTTTTTCGCATTTTCTTGGTCTCATTCATATTTGTTATTTATTTTTGGGTCATGATGAATTTTTAGGGGAGTTTTGATCAATTTGAGATTTTTAGCCCTTAAGGAGATTTTTAGGAGCCATAGGATTCATTGCATTTTGTATCCCCATTTGAAATCTACCCAATACCCATTACCCAATTGTATACCTATTTACTCCTATTGATATCCACTACCCATTAACCCACATTTGATCTCCTATATATACCCCTAATACTAAATAATCCCTAACCCTAATATTTTTCTCTCTCCCTCTCCAATTCCAAACCGGCTCCCTCTTTCCCTCACAATCCATCCCGACCTGCTATTCCTCTCTTCCAAAGCCGGCCTCCCATCAGCCCCACCACTTCCCCGACCACCCATATCTCTCCTCCTCCATCATTCTATACTACTTCGCCTCGATTCTGCCTCGTCTATCCTTCTTCTTGTGGCCGGCCAAGCATCAAATCAGCACCACCCGACCCCAAAACAGCACCTTAACACCTCCCTTCGCTGATTTGAGTTGTGGGCATCTCCCACTTTGGTTCGTGGGTCAAAGAGATCAATCGTTGGAGCGTTTTGTTCGTGGGTTTCGCTAGAAATCGCGTTAGAAGGCTTCTTGCTCGTGGGTTTTCTTTGCTAGGCTTGGATTCGTCGCGTTCGTCGTCACAAAGAGGCAAGTAACTTGTACTTAAATTTCTTAGGTTGATACAAGTAGAAAGTTCACACATAGGATAGGTTGAGACTAGAGACGGACAAAGATCATGTTTTTAATTGTGGGTTTCGTCTCTAAGGTTCAAAACAGGCCATAAACAACTTAGGACATGAAGTTTGATAGGTTTGTGCCCTAGGATTCACCCAAACGCGATTTGATCGCGTATGCGACATATTGTGTACCCGATGTATGTTTAAACACCCATATGAGAAATACTAGATTTTGACATGTTAGTTACCCTCCATTATGACATTTGGACAGTGGGTAGACAGCGTTTTGAATTTGGAAGAGTTTTGATGATTTTTGAGGAAGTTATGATGTTTTGAAGTTTGGTTGAGAAATCTGGAATTTGGATTTGAACTGGATTGATGGTTGTTTTTACCTGAATTGGAGTCCGAATCTCCACATGACTATTTCTGAGTAATTTGTAGAGAATTGAATCTAATTTCTAATCCCACTGATTTCACCCTGTTTTGAGTTCGTATGAATTAGTTATGATTATTTTAGTAACTGTATGCCAGTAGTTCCCAGATTCATTTAGGGGTAGATTTTATCACCAATTTATTTTCAAGATCCAAGTTAGACATAATTTCATGCCACAAGATTTTGTCCAGTTTTTCACCATGATGTTAGGTAGTTCTCTGATTTTTGTGGTAATTTAAAGATTAGTTTTGAGTGATGCCTTACATCATTTTCTATAGATCGCTTTTGCTGTAAACTGCGTGTGATTGTATGTTGAATGCCGTGTTCACCTTATTTCTAATTACTGTATGAATATTTGATGTGAGATATGAAAGTTGGGTAATTGTGTATACTTTCACCCCGTTTTGGCGGAAGTGGATTTTGATACGCTGTGTGCAAGATATGCATGATTTTGTACAGCGGTGTTGAAGAATTCCAGATCCATCAAAACTGTGTTATGTGTTACTTCCTATTTTTGAAAACATATCTATACTTTCTGGAAAAATATGAAAATTTATATTTTGAGACTATACTTATAGGGGATTACCCCAGAATTTTCGTGGATTTAATTAATGACTTTGTATGCTGTTTTCATGTGGTTTAAGTTATTCCCCTGTTTTCTGGCTGTACATGAAAACTGTGTTGAATTGTGTTTTGAGTCGTGATGTTGTGAAATAGCATATAAATTTATTATAACCGTTAGAAGCGTGTGGAAGTCTAGTTTTCAGATCCTTCGACGGATTATGAATTGCATGCCTGTAGATCTTTGGATCACTGTTTTTGTACAGACTGGTCTTGCTGTCCTGACTATAAACATATACCATTTTGCTCGTATTTGTGAATGTTTGCACCTATACTTGCTGATCTAATTCACTGAGACTATACCTGACCATGACCTGTTAGTTTGACATTATTTAGCACACTCTCATGCCTGTGGATGATATAAATACTAAAAGTAATCAAGCCGGAGTTTAATGGGACAGATCTAGTAGTGGATAGTGCAGAAATGTGTATTCGGAAGAACATGATATTTGGTGTGTTTGGAGTGGAGCATGTTTACATGATATTTGGTGTGTTTGGAGTTGGAGTCTGTTTACATGATATTTGGTGTGTTTGGAGTTGGAGTCTGTTTACATGATATTTGGTGTGTTTGGGGTTGGAGCTTGTACCTGAGTATACTGCCCTGCTATGGTCCCCTACGAAATCTAAAGCGAAACTGCATTGACTGTAACAACCATGTGATAAAAAGATGGCACATGAAGTGTTACCTAGATAGTAATAATACAAGATATTAATACATGATTACCTGTTACCTGTATACCTGTTACCTGTATACCTGTTACCTGATAACATGATTATCCTGATTATCCTGTTTACCTGATACATGATTACCTGATAACATGATTATCCTGATATTCCTGTTACCTGTTTTCTGATACGTGATACATATTTACCTGATTACCTGAATACCTGATAAACCTACATGTTACCTGTTTACCTATTGACCTGACACTTGACATATGTTATTTATACCTGTTAGTATATCCTGTGGTTAGATAGTGTCCATGTGCTTGTATCCTATTCTATTTTGTGACCCGGACTTGCCATTGACGGGTACTATGTTTTCTCTTTTCCTTTTTCCTGCATTCTATGAATTGCAGATTTTGGAGGATAGGATTCCTGAAGGTATTGGCGAGATGAAGTTCTAGTTGGCTGAAGCTTTGCTATCTATATTTATTTCCTGTTGCTCATTTTGAACATTGTATCTGTTGTATTTATTTCTGGTATTTGGGCAATATGACCCAGGAATATTTGTGTATTTTCAGATCATGACTATTTGAGATTTATACATTTTATTTCAAGTATTCTTGTTGGTATTTGGTTCATAAGTGCATGTGGTTGATCTTTTTCTGGCTTCCGACTCTGATTATACTGTGATATGTTGTAAAGAATTCCTGAACAGCTTAAGGATGATTATATTCATTCGCTGGACTTTTGTTACGCGCTCGTATTCCATGTTTTTGGGAAGCGGGGCGTGACAGGGTTTTTAGTGGTATCAGAGCATCAGGTTTGGCTAATGTATTAGTTGCCTAATATATTAGACAAGCTTGACTCGATCTGGAATCTGCGCAACATTTCACCAACCATACATGCATAAATGAATCAATTATTACCAACTCAGATCTGGATACAAGTCTTATTTCATTCATTTGATCCTTCTTATTTGATTTCCTTGATTCTTTGTTTCTTCCGTCTCTTTTAGTCATTCTCATTGGTTAATTCCTTATTGGGTATAATTTCTTTTTCCGTACCCATGTTCCTTGATTCTTTCATTCGTCTTCATTGTTGACTCATTTTGAGTATCGTGCTAGTTATTTCTTCCGGCCATATTCTCTTCAAATTCCACTTGTACCTCTCGTTCCTCTTCTTTCACATTCAATTCTTTGATTCTTATTTTCCTTCATCTCTTGTAGTTGTCCCCCTTTGTTGACTCTTCATTGAGTATAAAATTCATTTTATCTCCTGCCTATATTTTCTTTATACTATATATATATTTCCGAATATTTTGAGTATTTCAATTATTATTTGTTATATTTTGGATCTTCTATAAAAATTGTTTTCTAAAAATTTTATTGTTTCGAATAAGTGTGTATTTTAATATCGCAAATTTTTACTTCGTACTTAAATTGAGCAATCAATATCTAAGTACATGTGGAAGGTCGCATCATTTCGTTCATCGTTTTGTTGCAACTGGATGTCGAGATGGCAAACATGCAACTAGACATCATTGGAGGCAAATTGCAACTAAATACCGGTGAGGCAAAATGTGCAACCGAATATCCAGATGGTATGCTGCAACCTGTTGTCGGGATGGCAAACCTGCCACTTGATGTCGAGAATGCAAGACTACAGATGAATATAAATGAGGCGAACTCACATCAAAGAATTTCTACTACCACTATTATTATTGTTTTCCTTATTATTTTTGTTATTACTATTGCTATTATTATTATTGTACTTTTCTTACTATTTTATTTTTGATGTTGATATTGAATTACTTTCACCAAAATGATGAACCCCAAATTATTTTATGTCATGTATTATTATCCTTCCCTGTATTGTTAATATTTTATTATTATTATTCTTACCAGTATATTTATTGTTATTATTATCCTTATTATTGCTGTCATTGTTATTTTTTTTGTGTGTTATTTTTTTGTATTTTTAATATTATTTTTGTTAATGCTCATTAGTTTTGACCTAATTCTTTTAATTAAAGCCCTTATCTAAGTCCCATTTTATTCTAGTGTCACATTCTTTTCTTCCTGCCCGGATCGTAGCTTGGTGTCGCGTGGTCTATAACGATATGTCTGCAGCTTGGAACATCACCATCAGAGTGGCGCAGCGGAAGTGTGGTGGGCCCGTAACCCACAGGTCCCAGGATTCTCTTGTTGCTTCTTTTCCTTGTATTGTTTACTTCCCCCTGTCTTTTGCATTCGTTCTCACCCATTGACTTGTTGTTTGATTCAATTCTTTTCTGTCATTTTCCCCAAATTGGTTTTGCCTTGTCCTATGTACCGCCTAAGCAAATTTCGAGGACGAAATTTTGTTGTAAGGTGGGTAGGATTGTAACCCCTGTTTTCCCAGAAATGTATTTTTCGATATTTTCTGTATTTAAAATTTTCGCAAATTATTTCTATTGTTAAAATTAGATTATTTCATAAATTATATTTATAAATTATTGTATTAATTTTCTTATTGGATTATTTTCATTTTATATTATTTTTTTTGCATTTTTGACCTCCGTGTGCTGTTGTGCGCCGATCGTCCGTTTTTCGCCATTTTGAGTTCTTTTTCGCATTTTCTTGGTCTCATTCATATTTGTTATTTATTTTTGGGTCATGATGAATTTTTAGGGGAGTTTTGATCAATTTGAGATTTTTGGCCCTTAAGGAGATTTTTAGGAGCCATAGGATTCATTGCATTTTGTATTCCCATTTGAAATCTACCCAATACTCATTACCCAATTGTATACCTATTTACTCCTATTGATATCCACTACCCATTAACCCACATTTGATCTCCTATATATACCCCTAATACTAAATAATCCCTAACCCTAATATTTTTCTCTCTCCCTCTCCAATTCCAAACCGGCTCCCTCTTTCCCTCACAATCCATCCCGGCCTGCTATTCCTCTCTTCCAAAGCCGGCCTCCCATCAGCCCCACCACTTCCCCGACCACCCATATCTCTCCTCCTCCATCATTCTATACTACTTCGCCTCGATTCTGCCTCGTCTCTCCTTCTTCTTGTGGCCGGCCAAGCATCAAATCAGCACCACCCGACCCCAAAACAGCACCTTAACACCTCCCTTCGCTGATTTGAGTTGTGGGCATCTCCCACTTTGGTTCGTGGGTCAAAGAGATCAATCGTTGGAGCGTTTTGTTCGTGGGTTTCGCTAGAAATCGCGTTAGAAGGCTTCTTGCTCATGGGTTTTCTTTGCTAGGCTTGGATTCGTCGCATTCGTCGTCACAAAGAGGCAAGTAACTTGTACTTAAATTTCTTAGGTTGATACAAGTAGAAAGTTCACACATAGTATAGGTTGAGACTAGAGACGGACAAAGATCATGTTTTTAATTGTGGATTTCGTCTCTAAGGTTCAAAACAGGCCATAGACAACTTAGGACATGAAGTTTGATAGGTTTGTGCCCTAGGATTCACCCAAACGCGATTTGATCGCGTATGCGACATATTGTGTACCCGATGTATGTTTGAACACCCATATGAGAAATACTAGATTTTGACATGTTAGTTACCCTCCATTATGACATTTGGACAGTGGGTAGACAGCGTTTTGAATTTGGAAGAGTTTTGATGATTTTTGAGGAAGTTATGATGTTTTGAAGTTTGGTTGAGAAATCTGGAATTTGGATTTGAACTGGATTGATGGTTGTTTTTACCTGAATTGGAGTCCGAATCTCCACATGACTATTTCTGAGTAATTTGTACAGAGTTGAATCTAATTTCTAATCCCACTGATTTCACCCTGTTTGGAGTTCGTATGAATTAGTTATGTTTATTTTAGTAACTGTATGCCAGTAGTTCCCAGATTCATTTCGGGGTAGATTTTATCACCAATTTATTTTCAAGATCCAAGTTAGACATAATTTCATGCCACAAGATTTTGTCCAGTTTTTCACCATGATGTTAGGTAGTTCTCTGATTTTTTTGGTAATTTAAAGATTAGTTTTGAGTGATGCCTTACATCCTTTTCTATAGATCGCTTTAGCTGTAAACTGCGTGTGATTGTATGTTGAATGCCGTGTTCACCTTATTTCTAATTACTGTATGAATATTTGATGTGAGATATGAAAGTTGGGTAATTGTGTATACTTTCACCCCGTTTTGGCGGAAGTGGATTTTGATACGCTGTGTGCAAGATATGCATGATTTTGTACAGCGGTGTTGAAGAATTCCAGATCCATCAAAACTGTGTTATGTGTTACTTCCTATTTTTGAAAACATATCTATACTTTCTGGAAAAATATGAAAATTTATATTTTGAGACTATACTTATAGGGGATTACCCCAGAATTTTCGTGGATTTAATTAATGACTTTGTATGCTGTTTTCATGTGGTTTAAGTTATTCCCCTGTTTTCTGGCTGTACATGAAAACTGTGTTGAATTGTGTTTTGAGTCGTGATGTTGTGAAATAGCATATAAGTTTATTATAACCGTTAGAAGCGTGTGGAAGTCTAGTTTTCATATCCTTCGACGGATTATGAATTGCATGCCTGTAGATCTTTGGATCACTGTTTTTGTACAGACTGGTCTTGCTGTCCTGACTATAAACATATACCATTTTGCTCGTATTTGTGAATGTTTGCACCTATACTTGCTGATCTAATTCACTGAGACTAAACCTGACCATGACCTGTTAGTTTGACATTATTTAGCACACTCTCATGCCTGTGGATGATATAAATACTAAAAGTAATCAAGCCGGGGTTTAATGGGACAGATCTAGTAGTGGATAGTGCAGAAATGTGTACTCGGAAGAACATGATATTTGGTGTGTTTGGAGTGGAGCATGTTTACATGATATTTGGTGTGTTTGGAGTTGGAGTCTGTTTACATGATATTTGGTGTGTTTGGGGTTGGAGCTTGTACCTGAGTATACTGCCCTGCTATGGTCCCCTACGAAATCTAAAGCGAAACTGCATTGACTGTAACAACCATGTGATAAAAAGATGGCACATGAAGTGTTACCTAGATAGTAATAATACAAGATATTAATACATGATTACCTGTTACCTGTATACCTGTTACCTGTATACCTATTACCTGATAACATGATTATCCTGATTATCCTGTTTACCTGATACATGATTACCTGATTACATGATTATCCTGATATTCCTGTTACCTGTTTTCTGATACGTGATACATATTTACCTGATTACCTGAATACCTGATAAACCTACATGTTACCTGTTTACCTGTTGACCTGACACTTGACATATGTTATTTATACCTGTTAGTATATCCTGTGGTTAGATAGTGTCCATGTGCTTGTATCCTATTCTATTTTGTGACCCGGACTTGCCATTGACGAGTACTATGTTTTCTCTTTTCCTTTTTCCTGCATTCTATGAATTGCAGATTTTGGAGGACAGGATTCCTGAAGGTATTGGCGAGATGAAGTTCTAGTTGGCTGAAGCTTTGCTATCTATATTTATTTCCTGTTGCTCATTTTGAACATTGTATCTGTTACTTGTATTTATTTCTGGTATTTGGGCAATATGACCCAGGAATATTTGTGTATTTTCAGATCATGACTATTTGAGATTTATACATTTTATTTCAAGTATTCTTGTTGGTATTTGGTTCATAAGTGCATGTGGTTGATCTTTTTCTGGCTTCCGACTCTGATTATACTGTGATATGTTGTAAAGAATTCCTGAACAGCTTAAGGATGATTATATTCATTCGCTGGACTTTTGTTACGCGCTCGTATTCCATGTTTTTGGGAAGCGGGGCGTGACAACTCGTGTATCGGCTCAATACGTTTACCGAATGTGCTAGGTCCGGTCTTGTACAATTTGTTAGGTACATCAGACTACCAATTACACGTGCATATTCCAGTTGTGATATGCTTTCGCCTGTATTTTTGAACAGGTGAAGACTTGGATCGACGGGACTTTTTGCTGTCCCATTGGAATAATTCTTGAATCTTTCAAGTACTTTCTCAGCATAATGAGCTTGAGACAAAGTAATCCCCTCAGATGTCCTGGAAACTTTGATTCCTAGTATGACATCTGCAACTCCCAAGTCTTTCATGTCAAACTTGCCACTAAGCATGCTTTTAGTTTGTTTGATAATGTCGTTATTGCTTCCAATAATGAGCATGTCGTCTACGTAAAGACAGACCAGAATGTATCCATTTGGAGTATCTTTGATGTAGATACATTTATCACATTCATTTATTTTGAAACCATTTGATATCATAACATTGTCAAATTTTGCATGCCACTGCTTTAGAGCTTGTTTCAGGCCGTACAGTGATTTTACAAGCCTGCACACCTTATTTTCCTGTCCAGGAACTACGTAACCCTCAGGTTGTTTCATGTATATTTCTTCTTCTAAGTCCCCATTTAGAAATGCAGTTTTAACATCCATTTGATGTATTTCCAGGTTACGTATAGCTGCAATAGCTGTCAACATTCTTATGGATGTTATTCTTGTAACTGGGGAATATGTATCGAAGAAATCTAGGCCTTCTTTTTGCCTAAATCCTTGTACCACAAGTCTAGCCTTATGTTTCTCTATTGAACCATCTGGTTTCAATTTTTGTTTGAAAATCCATTTGCATCCTAGAGCTTTACATTCAGAAGGCAAGTCGACTAACTTCCATATATGATTTTGCATAATGGAGTCTATTTCACTTTTGATTGCTTCCTTCCACATAGGAGCATCAGGCATAGACATGGCTTTCTTGAAAGTTCTGGGCTCATTCTCTAACAGAAAGGCCGTCACAAAGTCAGGACCAAATGATTTTGATGTTCTAGTCCGTTTACTTCATCTAGGCTCATCATTATCATGTTCTGGTTCATCAACTGAAGTACTTGCATTCTCTTGTTCACGTGTACGTTTGGGGTACGTAGTATCCTTGCACGGAAACACGTGTTCAAAGAATGAAGAATTCCTTGATTCCATTATTGTATTTACATGGATATCCGGTATATCAGATTTGTATACCAAGAACCGATATGCACTACTGTTGTGTGCATAGCCTATGAATATGCAATCGATCGTCTTAGGTCCGATGGTGACCTGTTTTGGGTTAGGTACTGCCACTTTTGCTAGACACCCCCACACTTTGAGGTATTTATACGAAGGTAAATTACCTTTCCATAGTTCATATGGTGTCTTGCCGGTTTTCTTGTGAGGTATTTTGTTGAGAATGTAGTTGGCAGTCAGCAATGCTTCCCCCCACATGTTTTGGGGTAAGCCAGAGTTCAATAACAAGGCATTCATAATCTCCTTTAGAGTTCGGTTTTTGCGCTCGGCAGTACCGTTTGATTCGGGTGAGTAGGGAGCAGTTGTCTGATTAACTATTCCATGTTCCGAGCAGAACATGTTAAATGGTGCATCATATTCACCTCCTCTATCACTTCTAACGATTTTAATCGTTTTGCCAAGTTGATTCTCAACCTCAAGTTTATATTCTTTGAATTTATCCAAAGCCTCATTTTTGCTATGTAACAAATATACATAACAGAATTTTGTGCAATCGTCTATGAAAGTCACAAAGTACTTTTTGCCACCTCTGATCTGCACATATTTTAAGTCACACAGATCTGTGTGAATAAGACCTAGAGTTTCTGTGTTTCTTTCTACAGAACGTGATGGAGTTTTAGTGAGTTTTGCCTACGTGCAAACTTCACATTTTTCTTAGTTATCTACCTTGAATTTTGGTAGCAAATTCATGTTAACTAATCTACGCATAGAATTTACATTAACATGGTCTAGTCTTTCATGCCAAACAGAGGAAGACTCAACAACATAGGCAATAGGAGTTATTTCATTAACTTTGGGAACAGCAGGAACAATAGTTTTAGGGATGACTGTCATTACATTAAACTTGAACAGTCCATCCTTTACATATCCTTTCCCCAGGTATACCCCATTCTTGGACAGTACAAAATTATCAGAAACAAGTACAACTTTAAACCCATTCTTGCTTAGCAAAGAACCTGATATCAAGTTCTTTCTAATATCTGGGACATGCAGCACATTTGTGAGTGTTAGCTCTTTGCTTGAAGTCATTTTCAGCACTATCTTCCCCGTTCCTTCAATTTTGGAGGTGGAAGAGTTTCCCATGAACAGATGTTCATCTTTGTTGCACTTCTGGTAGGAGGTGAACATTTCCTTGTCCGAGCATATATGCTTGGTGGCCCCAGTATCGTACCACCATTCACGAGGATTGCTCCCTACAAGATTGACCTTTGATACTACAGCACAGAGGTCCAGGTCAGAGAGACCAGTGGACAAGTTCTCAGCTATACGTGCGTGGGATTTTTCATTCCCTTTTACATGTCCTGTTTTTGAATGATTACTGTCCTTACTGCGGCACTCAGAAATTTTGTGCCCCAGCTATCACACTTATGACATTTCCCAGCAAACCTCTTTGCAAGAGGTTTTTTGTTTGAGAACTGTGGCAGAAACTTCCTCTTCTTGCCCTTCTGTTCGTGCTCCACCACATTGGCCTTTTCTATGGACTGATTTCCATAGGACCTGTCAGCCTTGCGATTCTCTTCTTCGATCCGCAACCTGACAATTAGATCTTCAAGAGACATCTCCTTTCGTTTGTGTTTGAGGTAGTTATTGAAGTCTTTCCACCCAGGTGGAAGTTTTTCAATGAACGCTGCAACCTGGAATGGTTCGCACAACGTCATATTCTCTGCAGCAATGTCGTGCATTATAACTTGCTGTTCTTGGACCTGACTCACCACAGTTTTGGAGTCAATCATCGAGTAGTCCAGAAATTTGCCGACAACAAATTTCTTGCACCCCTTACCCTCCATTCCTGGATATGGTCTAACTTTAGACCCTTGAGAACCATGTCCGTTGGTTGAGCTAGTTTAGTCTCTTCCAAACATACAATATCGATATTATTATTCCTAATAACCTTCCCTACCATTCTACGCCTAGCCGCCTTGCCAAGCCCTCTAACATTCCAGAATATGGTATTACACATAAACACTATCGTCACCCCCTTGTACCTACAAAGTTGAATACAACTGTACCAGGTTTCGGGACAAGCAATCTATGCTCGTCCCCCCTTCTAAAACCCTTTGAACATTAGCAATATTAACCAATTCCCTACCTCGAATAATGTCAATAA
The DNA here is from genome assembly GCA_017893485.1 of Hemerocallis citrina. Lineage (NCBI taxonomy): Eukaryota > Viridiplantae > Streptophyta > Magnoliopsida > Asparagales > Asphodelaceae > Hemerocallis > Hemerocallis citrina. Next base: position 4,719,336 of record CM030358.1, on the reverse strand, counting down.
TATTGGTGTGTGTGTTATGATGCAAATTTAAACCATAGACGTGGACAAGTTGAATTAACAAGTAGTCAGAGGTAGAACCAAATATAGAAATATTCGAATTTGTACCTGCGATGATTTCATAGCCTTTTCATTTTCCCATACTTTGGTAAATTTCTTTGACGGTCATCGGCTTGTCCCCTTTTCTACGCTGTCTTACGTTGCGTACGTACCAGCCTCCTTCGCCTTTATCAATTTTTTCTTCTTACTAGTTTCAACTACCGATGTTTCCTCACCTATGCTTAGGATATCTCTCTCCCTTCTCCCGAGTTAGGCTCCTCAGAATTGTTAGATTCAGTATCTGAATCTGATGGTTCCTCTGATCTCTGCTCATTGGTCGTAGCCCAATTGCCCAACATTGACTTCATCCTCTTTTTAACTTCACGTTCCACTCTTTTTTTGACCTCCTATTTTAGTAGCTCTTCAATCTGTGTCCCCCCTCCTTGTTAGTATCCGCAACTTGATACAATGCAGCTACGTTTCTATAATTCTGAGCCACGCAATCTTTAAAAGCCGAGTTCAACGATTCTTTTATCCCCTAAACCCTGCCTCATAACCCTGCCCTAAGCCCAGACCCGGTTCACTCTGGCCCAAGCCCAAGCCCACACCGCTCTCATCTAAATTCAAAGTTCCCAGCTTTGCGCCCTGCTCTCCTCTCTTGGGCATTGCGAGAGACGTCCACCTGTTGCCGTACCCTTCCCGTTTCGAAATGAGTCCCATTTCCTCTACGATGGGACCCTCCTGACGCACCACATCACCCCCTCACTACTGATTGCCTTGGGCCCCATAACCTCTACAGTGTTGCGTAATTCAGCCAGGAAAAGGGGAGACGGTCTTACTGAGCTGGTCCCCTGTTTCGTCGCATCAGCATGAGATCTGCTAGCTGGCATTAGGTGTGGAGCATTCACCAATTTTATGCTTTTATCGAAAGAATCTTCTCCCCCTTCGATCCCGCTGATGATGAGCGTAGTGGCTGAATTAAAATGAACCGGTTCATCCCCTCCTAAACCATCATCTTCAACCTCCCAACCTATCTTCCCTGCCACGATATCAGCCCATTTCTTTGCCCTTCGCTTGCCGCTCACCTCTCCGAATAGTATTTTTCTCACCGTCTTCATCTTCCACACGTCCTCCGCCACCTCCCTCGAACTCTCATCCTCCACCATAACCTCAAGTGGTCCTCAACCTAGTACATTTTGTTTTCCACCATAACCTTAATACTCCTAGGGAGCCTCTCATCGCCATGACGTGTGAACCTAACCCGTGCAGCACCTCCTATCTTCCTTGCCATCGGACCGTCCATCTCAAGAACGATGCCATAACTCCTCAAAACATCCTAGAAGCCTCTAATCTCGCAAAAGTGGAACGGTAAGCCCGTAAGTGCCCCCTCACATCGTCATCACTGACAGCTCCTTCATTGCCCGTCGATTGTCTGATGGAGATCCCATACCGGTCGCCAATAATCTTGAGTTCATCGCGTCTTGCCAACTCCACAGCTGACGGGAATTCCGCTAGCCAGAAACCTTTCACCTTATGGAGCTCCCAAGTTTTATGGTTGAAGGTGCCAGATAACTGTCTTAGCTCTGTAACGATCTCCTCCATTGTCGGCCATCCTCTCACAGCCTTAATCACCCCCATCTTGAATTTAAGTTTCTCTCTGTTCATCCTCATAACCCCCATCACCGACATAATGGTGCGAGACACTTCCATGGTCCTAACTGCCGAGCATCCGTCCCCTGCCTTCCTCGCCTCTTTTCTCCTCTAACCGCACAGGCGTGAACCTTGTGCCTTGGTGCCTTACATTCAAAACATACGAAGATGCCGAAAGGGCACTCCTTACGGTGATGTTTGCCACAGAATAGGCACTGCACCTCCCTCGCCTTTGCCATCGTAGACTCCAGTTTTTTAGACGACTTCGAGCGGTAGATCTCCTACACTCCCACCTCACCAACCTCTGCTAAACGGGCCTCCCCTTCCCTCCTTCGCACCTCCCGTAGAGCCGACATGAGCTCCTGCTCAGTGAAGATGGCCGGAGATTTAGGGGACCTAGTCATAGTAATGGCGTGTGGGTTAGGTGGCGACGGAATATTGGACTGCTCCCCTGCAGGAGAGCGTTGTTGAGTATCGATTATCGGAGACCTCGCCCTCACCCTGGGCCTAACCACCTTGTGAGATTCCTTACTGGTAACATTGTTAACCTTGTTGGAGGCTTTGAAGGACTCCTGAGGGCTCTTGGACCCTCCCACATATCTCGATGACCGGTGGCTAGGTTTGTGAGCATGATGGCGATAATAAACTGGAGACCTAGAATGCATGCGCCGGTGTCCTCCTCCATCTCTCCCCAACGGAGGTCTATCAACAGCTCTCCTCGGAGACCTCTCCCTGCGACAATCGCATCGACCAACCACTTGTGCATCATGATGCTCCTGCCTGCCACGTGGGTTGCGACTCTCCTCGTCGATACTGTGTTCTCGAGGAGCCCACATTCCCTCTCTCCCTGGTTCGACCCTAGTGTCATGCCCCGCTTTCCAGAATACGGGAATACGAGCACGTAACTGAGCCCAAGCGAATGATATAAGTACGCTGACTCATATCATCTATAAGTTGTGCCAGTCTTAACTCAATAATATGAAAGAAATAATTACAACCATGCATAATCATATAATCACATAAACAAATACTTAGACTAAACATGCAATAGTCCAGTTTAATAACCAACAACTGGAAATAAACAACAAATACCTTCTGGCAAGCTTCTACTCCAATCGTAGAAGAACTTCTCACCAATGCCTTCTGGTAATTCTCCTTGTGCACCTGTACTTGTTCATCTAAAAAGAAAGAATAATTTGTCCATAGAGCAAGTACGGACAGCAAGTAGTGAAAAGCAGAGAGCAAGGAATAAGGTACATGAAGGAATATGAATCAAGATCAAATTACAAACTCAATAATAATGTCCATAAGCAATGGTCAAGTGTACAAGTGCCAACTTAAGTTCATTAGTATGTTGTTTCTCCTATCTAGTGCACGTACTACTGCGTCCCATACCACAGGTTCGGTGCACACAAAACAGTGTACGTTTTAGACATAGTGGTGAGATCTACAGAGCGTGTACTCGGTGTCAATAAAAATCATTTACAATTAACATTCAATCATTCACAATCAATACTCCTCCTTCTAAGTCAATACGATATCACGATAAGGCATTGCCGAGTATATTTTCTAAGACTATCCACTACTAAGTCAACCCTTATTAACCCCGGCTTGTTTAGTATTTTATTATTAAGTCACTCATATCCATGCAAGTGTGTGTAAGGATGTCAAGGGATGATAAGAGTGCAGCAACATGATACAATGCATAATAATATACATGAAATAGTGAATCTAAAAACAGCCGACACAGTAACACTAAAACAACGATAACTCATAGACTACAATTCGGAATTCGAAAATTCAAGATGTTATTGGAAACTAGAAACTTAGGTCTACAATTCATCTTTATATAACTTGTGTTGATTCTTATGGTAACAAGGTCGAAACCTCTGTGCAAAACAGAACAGGCAGCAGTAATTCATAAGATGTCATCACATATATGATCGTCAAAGTCGATAATCAACATGTTATTATATAATGAAATGCATTAACACTAATGTACAACAATTAGAATAGATTTTACAGTGTACAAGTCAATTTATCATGTCATAGTTCAAGTCACAAGATCTCAATCAAGCAATGTATTTGATCACAATATATTTTCCTCATATGCAAGTTCTAGTCAATTTGTTCATGCCGTGTGTATATATAGGCCTGGATTTGAGTCAATAGATAGTAGTACGTTGTCAAGAGTACGTCGGGTTAGCTCGTGTAAATCCTCGATACTCCCAACGAAAAGTACACAAGGCAAATTTAAGATAATTGAAAGGAACTACGTGCGGGAGGTCAATAAACTTGAACTGAAAAATTAAATGAGTTCAAGTGGACTTGCCTTTTGTGGACGATTAGATTAGAATAACCAGAATAACGGGATCTGAATCCCGAGAGACGCACCAAATGCATGCAAAACGCATGCCAAATTACCAAACAGCACACAACAACAACAGCAAAACCGAATACCCAATCCCTCCCCACACAACAGCAACCATGGGTCCACCCAATAAAAAACAGCAATTCAGTTCCCCTACTTCCCGAACAGCAAACACCACACCCAAATCTCTTCACAACACCAAACACCAATAAAATAAATCAATCCCTTCTCCACATAGCAACTTCAAATAACCCAACCTCTACAAACAGTAGCCAGCGGATCCCACACAAACACCAAACAGTAACAAACCATCCCTAAACAGCGAATAGGCTTCCCCAAACACAAAACACGAATCCGCGATCCCCTCCTCCTACACAACAATAAAACACCCAACCAACCAATACAACCTAACCCCTGTTCTCCTTCTCCACCTTCACACACACACACACAGAGAGAGAGAGAGAGCAGTGGGAGAGAACAGCGACCGGTGCGGCGGTGACTGAGTGAGAGCACAGTGGTGAGGCAGGCGATGGCGGCGCGACAGTGGGAGGTGAGGGACAGCGGCAGGGTCTTGCGAGGAGTAGTTGGCAATGGCTGGCAAGCGGAGGGGTTGGGTAGCAGGCGACAGTGGCTTCGATGGTTGGGTATGGAGACACGGTTGCTTATCGGAGGGCGATGAGGGTGTTGACGATGGAGGTAGAACGGCCATGGTGAGCGAGACAGGGAGGAGCTACGGAGGTCGAGTTGGCTGTGGGTGATGGCGCTCCGAGCGAGCGAAGGTGGAGCAATGGCATCGAGGTGATGGCTCGAGCGGTGGCGAGGCTGGCGATGGTGCTGATGGGTTCTTCGGCGGACGAGCGGTGAAGGGCAAGTGGAATGAAGATGAGGGGGTGCAGGGGGTGCAGGGGAGAGCTTGGAAAGCAGCAATGGTGGTGGAGGCGCTCAGTTGGGGAAGACGAAGTGGGGTACTTTGTGGTTTGGGTTTTCTGTTTTGGTTAGGGAAAAACAAAGAGGAGATGGAGAGGAAGTAACGGGATTGAAAGAGAATAACGGGGAGAGAGAGTGTGGGGGTTTTGGGATTTAATAAAAATAATAATCTAATATTGGGTGGTTGGAGATAGTGGGGAATGCAAGGAGTAAATGAGGGGATACGGGGAGGTGTGCAGTTGAGGAGAATGTGAACAAATTTGTATTCGGGTGAGTGTATAGGTTTGTGGGTTTGGATTTCAATTAAATATAATAAATTCAATAATAATTGTTGGGCTTCTCATGAATTCAAAATAATCAATAAAATGATAGTATGGATTAACTTGGGCTTCAAAGTAAATAAATACAAAGAAGATAGACAAGATTCTAGTTTGGAATATAAACTTGGGTTTCAATAGGAGATTCAAAAGGATTTAAATGTATCGGAAAGAATTTATACGAAAATTAAAATATAAGAATACATGGAGAAGAAAGAAAAGAACTGGAAATTCGTATAATCGGTAACAGGGGTTACACCTAGACTCTCCCTGCATCGAGAAGCCTGAAGAGGAAAGGGCTGGAGGCGGGTAAGGTGGAGAATATTGGGTGGAGGTTAGGAGGTAATAGTGGATGAAATGCTAATAAAGGTTAATGTGTGGCTGAAGTGAAGAAGGGTTGTTAATGAGGTGGTGAAGGAGGTGTTGGGGAAGAAGAGGGAACAGGAAGGTTGTTTATGAGGTGGTGGGAGAGGGGTAGGTGTTGGTAAAAGCTAAGGTTTGGGTTTTTTGTTTTGAGGGAGGAGAGACCAGCATCGAAGTAGAAGGTGTAAGGGTTTGTGAGTGGCTGAAGGGAAGAAGAGGGAGCAGGGGGCAGTGGTAGGAAATGAAGTGGTGGAGGAGGAGGTGGGGAAGAAGGAGCAGGATAAGAATGGCGGTGGTTGTTTATGAGGTGGTGTAGGAGGATGAGGCGGTGGGAAAGGCTAGGTTTTGGGATGGTTTTTTTGAAGGAGGAGAAGAGAGAAGCTCCATGAAATCCAGATACGAACTTCGGAAATTTTATCTAGAATGTCAACGCTGAAATTAGCTAGATATATATACTATAAGAATCGTGCAGCCAAAACTAAAGAGAAGAGCTTACAGCTAGCTAACAGGTGAGACGACCGGTTTTCAATCTACAATCATATTTGCCACCGCCACCAACCTGCACCTCCCGCCTCCCTCTTCGAAGCCCTCATCATCAAACGTAGCCATATCGGCCTTTCAGACATTAGTTTGAATGTCTCTGTCTGTAAGAAGATGGGGAGAAGAGATTGAATGTTTTAGCAATAAGTCATCAATTTCTTATTTAGGCTAACCGCAATAAATTAAAGTACTAGCAACATCAATTGATATCCAAACGAACATAAACAATTGAAGTGAGATATCTTGTTAAGAACTGTAAGTAGTTAGGGGAAGTGAGATATCCATTGTTTATGTTCGTATTGCGTATTGATATAAGTTTGTGGAGCCGTAGGGGGGCGACAGCCGCCTCAGTTGCGAGGTTGTGGTGATAATCAACGGTGGTCAAGCGAGTGGATGAGAACGATATCATAATCTGGACATGGATATGTTAGATTGGTGGGTTCCTATGGTGTCTCTCGTATGTTGCTTGAAGTTGACGTATGAGACACTGTTGGGAGCGACCGCGGGGCGGTTGCAGGTAACGGAGAGGACAAACGGAGTACAAGTGAGGGAATGAGATAGAATGAACTCAAATTGGTACGAGAAACTTGTTGTGGAGAGGTCGGTCGACCAGTAGGATTATGTTTTGTTATATTTTTGTTTGTTGGTTGGGGTGTATAAGTCTCAGGACCCAACTTGTTGGGTTTTCTGAATTGCATAAGTCTTTTTTTTGTGTGTATATTTTGTTAAATTCTTTTTAATGAAATGCAGGGGGCTTAAACCCATCGTTTAATGATATAAAAAATGATAAGTATCTAGGAGTATTAATTAGGAGATGGAATTTCTAGCTTGTTTTGGCAGTACAATTGACTTAATGGTCTTAGCATTGCTCGCTTATAGCCTTAGCTGACAAAGCTGGCTTGAAACTTTCAAACTCCTCTTCGCTCACAAGGACGGCGGGAAGATGGTGGCGTGGTCTCCTAGGCTAAGAATATGACTCACTGATATAGCTAAGGAAAGAAAGGAAATGGAGGATTTGGCCTTTCTCTCTCCCACTCAAGGTCCTGACCTAGCTTTGTGGAAGCTCTCCCCTCATGGAAAATTCACTGTGAAGTCAGCATACGGCTTCTACATCATTGTGGGACTAAACCCCCCCCACCCCCCCTCCCCCATGCAGTTGCGGTCTGGCATATCATTCCCCCCACTGCTGAATCTTCATTTGGCTTCTAAGCTGGGATAAGTTTCACTCCAAGGAGTCACTTAGAAAGGATGGGTTGGTTATACGCTTGCACATCCTGTGCATGTTTATCAGATTCCTCCTTCCACATTTTCTGTGAGTGGCCAACTACTATTGAAGTATATATGGGAACACTTTCAAAACTTTCTGCACATTACTTCCTTGCTTGCTTCTATTCCTGAGTATTTACTTAATGGTGTTTTTGTTATTATCGTTAACGGTAGGTAAAAAATGTCCCCCCCCCCACCCACCCGCTTTCCATTAAAAAGAATTTAATATACAACAAAAAATAAGGATTATAAAGTTCACCCCCCGTTTCATTAAAAAGAATTTAACAAAATATACAACTAAAAAACGGATTATAAAGTTCATGAAACCCAACAGGCTGGGTCATGAAACTCATACTCCCCAACCAACAAACAATTAATTCAAAAAAATCTAATCTTACTGGTCGATCGACTTTGCCAAAATAAATTCTTCGTATCAATCCAATCTAACCTGACTAGGTCAAACATTGAGCTCATTCTCTCTCATTCTCTCACTTGTACACCGTTTGTCATCGTCGTCTCTTGTAACAACAACCGCCATCACCCCTAGTAATGAGACACATGTCAACTTCAAGCTCTTTAACACGATAGACACCACAAGCACCCGCAAATCTGACCTAAACATGTTCAAATTGAAACCTCATTCTCATCCCCTAGCTTGTCCACCATTGACTATCACTGCCACCTCGCAACGAGAGCTATCGTCGGCCCCGAAGATCCCACAAATGCCACATCAAGCCTATAGATACATGAGAAACCACAAACATCCCTTCAATACGACCTGAATATGTCAATATAAACTATTCTCTCACTACCTAACTTGTCCATCGTCTACTGTTACCCACAATCGCAACTTGTCATCGCAACAACGGTAACTTGAACTCTGTCTCCAAACTCAATGGTAAGAGAAAAATCCTAGGCATCCACCCAATTCAACCTGAATAAGTTAAATTGACTCTTTCTCTCATCACCAAGCTTGACCATTGTTCTCCGTCACCTCCAGCATCAATCGTAACGGATGTTGTCTCCAATGGTAACACAAACGCCCCTCCAAGCCCCTTGACATGAGAGAGAGCTCAAACACTCACTCAATTTGACTGAATAAGAAAAAATTGAGCCTAAAGTTTTAACTTGCTTGACCACTGTCGCCCCACAACAACTAGAATTTATTTTCTTGATTATTGGAAGTTGATTGTAATTTGAATATTAGGGCAGACATTTTGATGGGGGGAGGGACGAGGGAGGCGCCAACGACATCCTCCCCTTTCCAAATCCTCACTGTAACGCCCTTGCACCAAACTCAGACAATTTATACAATTTATCACACAAATTATTTATTGTATAGTACAACTGCCCACCACAGACTGCCTCTCCAAAGGTGGTTAACCAGATTGATGACTCTTGATCATAGGCTATATTATTTCTTTTTATTTTAATTTATATGTATTCCTGATATGGGACTATCTTTTATACATTTTTCTCTCCTCTTCCGTGCATAGCAGAGCCCCTACCCCTGGCAGGTCCCCCTGCCTCCACATCATCAGAGAGAGCACAGCATAACGACTTCTTCACAATCTCAGGTGCCCCCCTAATGCTGACGTCAGCGCACAACCCACAGCAGCAACATGTTGTTCTCAAATCATGGGCCCCCCATCTTTTCCACTTAATTACAACTTCGCCATCCACCCTTTATTATACATATATATATATATATATACTATTATAGCTATTTTGAAATTACGGGGTTTTACATACACCCCCCTCAGAAATGATCGTCCTCGCTGAGCATGGGGTGTAGAACCCCATATTTTCGAATATTATTTTAATTATTTGAAAATGAACTTAAATGATTTTTGAGGATTTAATTGATGTTTTCCAAGAAATTTACCTTTTATACACGTGCGAAACACGTGCAAATGACTTTTGAGAAGTTTGACAAACTTAGATTTCCTTACGAAGAATCATTATTTATTATTTGAAATTCATGTAGTATTTTTCCAGATTTTTCTGAATATTAATTGATACTATTTGCAATTTTTGGGAAAAGAAGGACTTATTTGCAAAATTGACGTTTGTTCGGGTTTAAACGCAAAAGTGGCATTCTGGACGTTTGAACAGTATTGGCTGAAGTTTGGACGTATATTTTCTATTAAATCCTAATTTAAATGATATTTGATGGAATTTCAAAACTAATCTATATATATGTAAGTTATATTTTGGGAAAGGATTATTTTGCAAATTGGGTGAAAAACACTAATATTATATCCGGCATATATATAAGGGATTTCCTTTTCCCAGCCGTCATTTTCAATATACAGATTCTTGGGAATTGTTTGAGGAGCAAGAGAGGATTTTTGGATCTAGCAAGGAGAAAGTTTTTGTGGATTTTTCTTCAAATCAAGGTGAGTGGTTTTGTTTTGTTTTGCTTTGTTTGTTGGCTTGTTTGACGAATGACGTAAGACCTTGTTACGCTTGTTTGTGACCATTATACTATTGTTTTGCTAGTCTCATTGTATGTATGATATGGATCTTTTATTTGGATATGAATGACGAGAACACTTGTTGATAATTGGGATTGTGTATGAGAAAATAATCAAGATTGTTGAGGAAATATTGAATCATTGGAATAGTATTATTGGAAAGCATGTTAAGAATTGATCAGGTTGTGATTGGGTGATTAACATCTAGATCTTATGACTTTTAAGTCAGAATTTAATTATGAGTTGAGGAAGAAATTTTGTTGAGAAACCCTAATGGAGGATTAGTGATTTAGATCTTGAGAAGTTAAGATTTGAGGAATTGATTGATTGTGTAACGTATCCATGATGGGATTATTTGAGAGTTGTTTATTGCCTGGATACAAATTAATTTTTATGATCAATGAACTTCAGAAAACCCCAGTTTGATTTTTGTGTTCAGACCTGCTTTAGAAATCTGTAGCCGACAGTCGACTGGCCTATAGAGTAGCCGACTGGTGCGAGCCTACTGTTGTACTTTCAGTCTTTGAGAATTGTTCGGGACAGTCGACTTAGACTGCTGTCAGTCGACTAGTCCGCTGTTTGTAATTTTGTTTAGTCCTTTCTGGACAGTCGACCTATGAACCTTTCAGTCGACTTAAATACTTAGACTATATTTTTGAGAATTATTGTGATTTGTTTCGGGGCAGTCGACTGATGACTTTCCCTCGTCGACTGATATTGCCTTAGATTATTTTTGTGAAATTCTGGAGAATCGTCCTCTGGACAGTCGACTTACCTGAGCATGAGTCGACTGGCACTGAGGGATCTGTACGTATGATTTGAGATCTTTGTTCAGTTTTTGATATTTGCTCAGTATTTGATTTTGAGATATTCTTTAAGAATATGATTTTGAGATATTCAGTTGAGCCACTCAGTTAGTGGGATTTTGTTCAGATATTTGTTTTTGAGTCTCTAGAGGTACGTGACCCTAGTATACCGGTGTTGAGATATTTGTTGAGTTATTTGTTGAGACCCATTGAGGCGAATTTTCAGTTAATCATATTTTTAGTCCGGTAGGGTACACTACTCTAGGAGATTTTGTTCAGTAACCCAAATTAATAAGGACAGGCATTAGTAAAGTCATGACGAATGGGAACATGAGTTATGCACCTCAGTAAGGCTTTAGATGTGAGACTCAATCTTCTGAATTATCCAAGTAGTTAACTTGAGATGTGGGATTTATCTCCTGAATTATCCAGGTAGTTAACCTGAGATGTGAGGTATATCTCCTGAATTATCCAAGTAATTATCTTGAGATGTGGGATTGAACTCCTGAATTATCAAGGTCGAGGCGACGCTTATGTGGTACTCTTGTGATGATGAGACTGTGTTTAGATGTGGGAAGATCTCCTGAATTATCCAGGGAAATACCTGAGATGTGGGATCTATCTCCTGAATGATCAAGCATGGGCAAATTATCATAGTTTATCTTCATCTCTTAGTAGTCATCGTTGTCAGCATTTGGTCATCATGTTTTCTTGACTCACTTTTTTGCACTTGGATTTCCTGCTTTCCCACACTTGACTTTTGGGTTTTGGATATCACTCGTTGTTTACATTTCTTGCTATTTCACACTTTACATCTTTGGTTACTTTTGGTTGGATACTATGTTATAAGTTCATTTATATTTGCTATTTGATTTTTATGCCACTCACACCATTTATGGCTGACCCCTTTAGTTTGGGGGTTAGGGTTCAACTCTAGCCTCACTTGTTGCAGGTTATTGCCTAGAATTGGAGAATGGATGTTGGAGTTAGTAGCTTTTGGATAAATGGACTATTTAGTGTTCAGTGTTGAGTTGTAAAGTCATGTTGAGCAAATTTTGAGTTGTTTAGTCTTCCGCTATGATATGTAAAAGTTTGGTTGTAATAAATGTTGAAAATTCTAGTGGTGTTTGGTTGTGTTTATTGTTATATTGAAGTGGATCACTGGGAATGTGCCACGTATTTTCTATGCTATTCATCTAGAAATTCGGGGCGCTACATGGGGCATGCACAATCTAGTGTAGGATCTATTTTTTAGCCGATGTGGAGCATCTGCTCTCTTATCCACCTGACTAATCATGATCCCGGAATTCACCGCCCGATCTTTCATAGTCACAGATTTAATTGAGGCTTGTCTCGCTCACCACCGTCCCGGAATCCACCGCCCGATTGGGCTTGCTCACCACAGCCCTGGAATCCACCACCCGACCGGGTCTATAGTCCTGGAATCCACCGCCCGACTATATAGACGTACCCCACACTCGGTATCGAAATTCAGCTCTGATACCATTTGTAATGCCCCTGCCCCAGACTCAGACAATTTATACAATTTATCAGATAGATTATTTATTAATTAGTACAACTTCCCACCACAGGCTACCTTTCAAAAGGTGGTTAACCAGATTGGTGACTCTTGATCATAGGCTATATTATTTATTATTATTTTAATCTATATGTATTCCCGATATGGGACTATCTTTCATACATTTTTCTCTTCTCTTCCGTGTATAGCAGAGCCCCTACCCCCTGGAGGGTCCCCTGCCTCCACGTCATCAGAGAGAGCACAACACAGCGGCTTCTTCACAATCCCGGGTGGGCCCCCCTAATGCTGATGTCATCATGACGTCAGCACACAACCCACAGCAACAACGTGTTGTTCTCAACTCGTGCCCCCCATCTTTTCCACTTAATTACAACTTCGCCATCCACTGTTTGTTATATATATATATATATATATATATATATATATATATACTATTATAGCTATTTTGAAATTACGGGGTGTTACACTCACTTAGTGGAGGATCCGACCGAGGAGGGAGTATAGGAGAGGAGGGTTCGGATTTGGAGTGGGTTTGGGTTCAGAACCGGGTGAGAGAGTGGTGGAAGGGTGGTGGTGGCTGGATGAGGTGAGAGACAGGAGAAGAGGAGACGGCAAAGGGGGTGGCGGTGGAGGAGATGCTGTGAGAGAAGAGGAGGCGGCGGGAAGAGAGAAGGCGGAGCGACGGGAGGCAACGGAGGGGGCGACCGGTGGAGGTGGCTAGGTTAGGGCTTGTGGGTGGATGAGTGGTGGCTGAAGTGGAGGCGGGAGGCAACGAGGGGTTAGGGTTTGAGGGGGAGAAGGAAATTCAAAATCGCTCAGATCCCTAATTTTCGGAATATGTGATTCTCGTTCTTAAAAGATTCAGATCTTAATCTATGACACTATTTACTTCATGGTGTTTGGCTCCTAATAATCCTCAACTTGCTCATGTACGGTGTTTAAGTCGCTATATGTTGGTCCCTGGCTCTGGTACGATTTAAATTCTATAATTTTTAGTTGTAGTTCATAATTCGAGATTGTAGTGTCGTTTAATGTAGTTATTTTGGCTGCTTTATGCATGGTTCAGTGCAGCTAATCTATAGGGATGGCAACTGGTCCGGGTCGACCCGTGACCCGCCATGTTCGACCCAACCCACGTTAACCCGGTTTGGGTTCGGGTCAAACCGGGTCGGTGAAAATCCAATCCAAACCCGCTCGACCCGAACCGCGAACCCGCAACTCTACGCCAACTCGACCCGAACCCGACCCACTGACCTGCGGGTTGGCTACTGTTTGACCTGCGCAGGTCAAACAGTAAAAAAAGAGCCAGTAGCTCTGTTCTTGCTGTTTTTTTGGGGAGGGGGGGGGGGGGATTTTTTTCCTATAAGCCCCCCTAAATTCACTCTAATTTTTTCACATCTCCATCTATGAACTCTCTTACTTTCTTTACTACTACTACTACTCAAATCAGTCAAAAAAATCAACAAAAAAGTGAACAATTTAGATTGTATCAAATTCGTGTCGATTCAACAATCTCAAATCCGTCTACTACAAACTCTCTCATCGAAGAAACTCTCTCTCTCTCTCCTTCTACGGAGACATGACTACGTCTACTACACTTCTTAATCAACTATGTCTCCTACTATCATTTTCTCCCTCATTTCTATATACAATTATTCGCGAAGTACGGTATCAAAATTTCACAACCCTGTCATCTCTTTATTTTTTTTTGTAGTTCTAATTTTTTTTTATCGTATTTGTTTGTTGGTTTTTCGCTACTAAATCTCTCTCAACCCACCTATTGATTTTTAGATTTTCTTTTTCAATATATACCTCCTATATTGTGTTTTATTTTTTCACATACACTACTAGAACACTAAAAATCGTTTTTTTCATACCCTACTACTACTACAAATCATTTACCAAGTCTAGATCACGAGGTAGAGGCCATAGCCAAAGTGGACAAGATTCCACTAGTTCTTCTCGTCGGCCTTCAACAATCCCACAATTAGAACTCGAATATAACCTCATGCTAAACATAGGTTCTCACAATGTTCCTATACACGACATAGAAGAAGAAATGCATGATATTGAGACTGAAACACAACATAACGAATCCACACAACCCACTAATAGTAGAAAGTTAGAGGGAAAACTAGTGATTGACACAAATATTATGATTTTATCCCCGATGAGGAGAATACTAATATAGGATATAAGATTTGTAAAACTTGTAGCAAGAGTTACAAAGGGAAGAAGGGTGAGGAAACGGGTACAATTAAACGACATATTTTAAATGCACACAAAGACTTAGTACAAGACCAACAAGGCCAATAAAAAATCAACCATAGGTCCTCTCCAGTGGTGTTAGTAAAAAACATGATGGGTCTTGGAGAATGTGTGTTGACTATAGATCACTTAACCATCAAACTATCAAGGACAAGTATCCTATTCCTATAATAGATAATTTGCTTGATGAGTTACATGGGTCGAAGTTCTTCACTAAGCTGGATTTAAGATCTGGCTATCATCAGATTAGAATGAAGAATAATGATATACATAAAATAGCATTTCGCACTCACAGTGGCCATTATGAGTTCATGGTAATGCCGTTTGGCTTGAGTAATGCACCCTCTACTTTCCAATGCCTTATGAATGGTATCTTTAGACCCTATCTACGAAAGTTTGTTCTAGTTTTTTTTGATGATATACTGATATTCAGTAGAGATTGGCCGCAACACTTGAGCCATCTTCAGGAAGTCTTGCAGATTTTTTGTGAGAATAAATTGTTCATCAAAAGATCTAAATGTGCATTTGGGAAAAGACAAGTTGAATATTTGGGTCACATAGTCTCAGATAAAGGCATTTCAGCTGATCCAAGTAAGATTGTTGCAGTCCAACAGTGGCTTACACCCAAGAATGTTAAAGCATTAAGGGGGTTCTTAGGTCTTACAGGATACTATAGGAAATTCATCAAGAATTATGGGTCGATTGCTGCTCCACTTACTGATCTAACAAAAAAAGAGGGTTTTAAGTGGAATGAGGTAGCTGCAGTTGCATTTGAAGCTTTAAAATCAGCACTCACTTCAGCTCCAGTGTTACAATTGCCAAATTTTGAAGAAACTTTCATAGTAGAGTGTGATGCTTGCAAGGAAGGGGTGGGAGCAGTTTTGTTACAAAAAGATCACCCGGTGGCTTATATTAGTCAAGCAATCAAGGGAAAGTGTATCTACTGGTCGGCATATGAAAAAGAGATGCTAGCTATACTATTGGTCGTTAAGAAATGGAAGCAATACTTATTTGGTAGAAGATTCATCATATGAACAGATCATCAACCACTTAAATATATGCTAGACCAAAGGTTGTCCACAGATGTGCAGCACAGTTGGTTGATAAAGCTGTATGGGTTTAATTTTGTGGTTGAGTACAAGAAAGGAAGAGAGAATGTACCTCCTGAAAGATTGTCAAGAAGGGAGGAAGAGTGTTTTTTTCTTCACCTGTCTATCATGGGAGCTGATTGGTGGTATGAAGTGTTGCAAATGAATGAAAAGGATGATTACTTCAAGAACTTATCAGCCAAATTAATGAAGAACCCAAATGCTAAGTTCACTCAAATAAGGGGTGTTTGGTATAAGTCAGGGAAGGTAGTTATTAGTCCTACAATTGCATTTCGTCAAGTTCTGATACATGAGCATCATAATACCCCTGTTGGGGGACACTCAGGCTATGATAAAACTCTTCAGAGATTGAGGGCTTCTTTTTGGTGGGAGGGTATTAAAAAGGATGTTTTGCAATATGTGAGGGAATGTGTTACATGTCAAACATCCAATTATGTTTGTCAAGCACCTTCGGGGTTACTACAGCCTTTGCCAATCCCTGACAATGTGTGGGAGCATGCAAGCATGGATTTCATTGAGGGTTTACCTATCAGTAACAGGTATTCAACCATTTTGGTGGTAGTAGATCGATTGAGTAAGTATGCACATTTATTCCCTGTGCAACACCCATTCTCAGCTAGTGACATAGTGAGAATATTGTTTGATGGTGTGTTCAAACTTTATGGGTTTCCTATATCCATAGTATGTGATAGGGGATCAATCTTTACTAGTGCTATTATGAAGGAGACGTTAAAGTTACAAGGTACTCAACTCAAATTCACAACTGCATACCATCCACAAACGGATGGGCAAACTGAGGTGGTTAATAGGTGTTTGGAGACTTATTTGAGGTGTTTTTGTTGCTTAAAACCTAAAGAGTGGAGCAAATGGCTGGTATGGGCAGAGTATTGGTATAACACCTCCTGGCATACTGCTACTAAGTCCATTCCTTATCAGATACTGTATGGAAGATCACCACCCACACTACTATCATATATTCCTTCAACTGCGAAGTGTCCCCAAGTTGCTGAGACATTATTAGCTAGAGATGTTCATTTACAACTTTTGATGGATTATTTGAAGAAAGCTCAGAGTCGGATGAAGAAATTTGCAGACAAACATCGTGTTGAGAAAGAATATGCAATAGGTGATCTTGTGTATCTCAAATTGCAGCCTTATAGGCAGACATCAGTTGCAGTTAGGGCTGTTCAAAAGCTCTCCCCCCTTTATTATGGACCCTATCAGGTCATTGAAAGAATTAGCAAAGTAGCTTACAGATTGCTACTTCCTGCAGCTGCTAAAATCCACCCGGTATTCCATATATCTCAACTTCGCAAACATATAGGCTCCACTGCTGGGATACAACAGTCTTTACCCACTCATGTCTTCAAAGCTTTACTTGAACCTGAGGAAATTATTAATAGAAGATCTGTAATTCGTAATAGGAAATTAATTTCTGAAGTTCTAATTAAATGGAAACATCAACCAGTCGAGGAGGCTTCATGGGAACCGCATTGGGATTTGGTGAAAAGGTTTCCTCTATTCGACCTTGAGGCAAGGTCTCCGGGGATGGGGGAAGGAGTTTGAAACACATTAAAGCTGAAGAAGAGATAGGAAGTGGAATGGTGATCAGTTGCAGAGTATATTAGATGGTATCAGCATGTATCAGTTGGGTTTTTGTATGGTTTTTTGTATCTGTTGGTCGGTATCAGCATGTATCAGTTTGAGTCAGGCAGTTAGGCAGTTAGTTGAAGGGGGACCATTTGTAACTGAATGTAAGCTGATATTCAGCACATGTTGTAATCACTTTTGGCTATAAATACAGAGGATCAGATAGAGCTGATCAGGCATTGACTGAATATCCTCTTCTTGTCTTCTTGATTCTTCCTTTCTTAATTCCATTAAGGCTCTGGTTCTTCTCCCTCACACCCTATCTCTTATCTTCTACTACCTACTCCAATTCCACCATTACAAGTTCCAAATGCCTCCCAGGAGAGCTCTCAAAACACCTGCAATGGCTGCAGGAGAGTTGGGAGTTCATCAGATGCCGCCTCCACATCACCCGACGACGCAACAACCTCCCTCGACGCCAGCCACTTGACGTCGTTATCCTTCGCCGCGCCAACCACCTCTAAAAAAACATCAAATCGAGAAGCTCTAGTCGGACCCTCCGACGACATATGCACCATGCCGATAGCGGGATGGGGCTGGGAGGGGGAGGAGGAGGAAGAGAAGGTGGCGATGGAGTCCTCCCCCATCCCCTGTTTAGTCTATAGATTATCTCAGCTGTGTTTCCACAATTTGTTCACTGTTTGTTTCCAGAAAACTTAGGGTCTGTTTGTTTTAGTTTTTTTTTTTTTTTTTCTGAATAGCGTATCCTGAGTTGGCATTTGTTTTGAGTGTTTTTTCAAAACACTATTCAGAATACTTGATACCCCTCTTTTCCCAAACCCATTACTTCCTCTCTCTCCCCTTCCCCTCTGTTCGAAACAAAACCAAAGAACCCAACCATTTTGATCTTTCACTTCGTCTCCCTCCTCCATCTCCACCGCTCGCGAACGTGCTCCACCCCTCACCTCGACAACTCCCCCTCCTCTGTTCGTCAGCACCACCACCAACTCCTTCCGCTCGCCATTGCCACGACCTCGAAGTCTACCCGCCATTACCGAACACCTCCTTCTGCTCGAACGACCGCTCAGCCTCGAAGCCCCTACAGCTCACCGCCTTCGCCGCTCTCCGTCTTCTACGGTGAGTCGCTCCGCAGTCGTCGCCCTCGAGCTCGTCGACGCTGCTCAAGCCCGCCATTGCCAACTCACCCGAGCTCCTCGATCGTCGTCTCCGTCGAGCCAGTTATCGTCGTCTCCACTTGACCTCCGCGAAGCCGCCATTACCGAAGCTTTGCCCCCATCGCTGCCGCTTCCATAGCCGCTCACCTCGCAGCCTTCCGTCCAGCCGTCGCCAACTCCGAGAACCACCCCGCACCTCTCCGCCTCGCCCCTGTCGACATCCTCTAACCGCCGCCATCCTCCTCGCATTCCCTTCAACTCGACTCCTCGCCGACCGTCCGCTCACCCTCCAACTTCGACGTCGACCATCGCCTTGCCGCCGTTGCTGTCGACCGCTCGCCTCACCGCCCGTTCACCATCCTCGACTCCCCCGGTCCTCGAAGCTTCCGTCGCCGTTACCTATCTCCCATTCTCCCGCTCGCTCTCTTCTCCGCTCGTTCTCTCTCTCTCTCTCTCTCTCTCTCTCTGTTGAAAAAAAGGAAAAAGAAGAAGAAGGAGCTGTAGTGGGTTTTATTGGTGGTGTTTTGGGTTGTAGTTGGGGTATTATTTTGGGTATTGAAGTTACTGTTTGGTGATTGGATAGTCGTATTGGGGTTGGTGTTTCTGAAGTGAAGTTGAGGTTATTAGTTTGCTCTTTGGTGTTGTGTTGGAATCTTACTGTAGTGGAGTTGCAATTGGAGGTGTTTGCTGTCTTGGAATTTATTGAAGGAGTTGTTGCCATTTTGAGTTGCTTTGGGAGTTGCTGATTGGAGACTTGCTGATTTGGATTTGTTGAAGTGGAGTTGCTGCTTACTTCTTTGGAGTTGCTATTATTGGAGTTACTATTGGTTGAGCATGTTTAAATGGGATTGTTTTTTTTTTTATTGTCTAGTGCTTATTTTCTTGAATAAATTGTTTTGCTCTGCTAGAAGAAATCTTCTTTCATATAATCTTTTCAACAACTGCAGCCTGCAGGTTCAGCGTACTCAGTTTATCCAAATATATTTATCCAAATACACCACGCAATCCAAAAAATCCAATTATTACTCACATTCAAAAAAAAAAACATCCTATTTGTTCGAGCATGCAATCTTCTATCATACTACTGCTACTACTTGCTCTCACATGCAATCTCACCAAAACAAACTAAAAAAATGTCAGCAAACAGTTTTCAGCAAGAAATGTAACCGAACAGCTTTTAAACTCTCTTTTTCAGAAAAACAGCTTTCATATAATAGTTTTCAGCAAGAAATATAACAAAACAGCTTTTAAACTCGTTTTTTCAGAAAAACAGCTTTCAGATAACAGTTTTCAGCTAGAAATATAACCGAACAGCTTTTAAACTCTCTTTTTCAGAAAAACAGCTTTCAGATAATAGTTTTCACCAAGAAATATAACAAAACAGCTTTTAAACTCGTTTTTTCAGAAAAACAGCTTTCAGATAACAGTTTTCAGCTAGAAATATAACCGAACAGCTTTTGAACTCGTTTTTTCAGAAAAACAGCTTTCAGATAACAGTTTTCAGCAAGAAATATAACCGAACAGCTTTTAAACTCTCTTTTTCAGAAAAACAACTTTCAGATAATAGTTTTCAGCAAGAAATATAACAAAACAGCTTTTAAACTCGTTTTTTCAGAAAAACAGCTTTCAGATAACAGTTTTCAGCTAGAAATATAACCGAACAGCTTTTGAACTCGTTTTTTCAGAAAAACAGCTTTCAGATAACAGTTTTCAGCAAGAAATATAACCGAACAGTTTTTAAACTCTCTTTTTCAGAAAAACAGATTTCAGATAACAGTTTTCAGCAAGAAATATAACAAAACAGCTTTTAAACTCGTTTTTTCAGAAAAACAGCTTTCAGATAACAGTTTTCAGCTAGAAATATAACCGAACAGTTTTTGAACTCGTTTTTTCAGAAAAACAGCTTTCAGATAACAGTTTTCAGCAAGAAATATAACCGAACAGCTTTTAAACTCGCTTTTTCAGAAAAACAGCTTTCAGATAACAGTTTTCAGCAAAAAATATAACAAAACAGCTTTTAAACTCGTTTTTTCAGAAAAACAGCTTTCAGATAACAGTTTTCAGCTAGAAATATAACCGAACAGCTTTTGAACTCGTTTTTTCAGAAAAGCAGCTTTCAGATAACAGTTTTCAGCTAGAAATATAACAGAACAGCTTCTGAACTCTCTTTTTCAGATAAATAGCTTTCAGAATACAGTTTTCAGAAATAAATATAACCAAACAGCTTTTAAACTCATTTTCAGAATAACTCTATTCAGAATACAGTTTTCAGAAAACTCTATTCAGAAAACTCTTTTCAAAATAACAAAACAAACGCAACCTTAGCTTTCATGACTGCATATTAATCAATAAAAGTATTCAAATTTAGTTGATTCATTGTCTATCATTTATCTTTAGTTGTTGTATATGAAGTGATCATACTTCTTTTGGGATTTTTAATTTATTGAAATTAACACGAGATCATCACCATATGTTAAGAAAACCTATAAGAAGCTTAATGAAAGAAGTTATCTCTACCAATAATACTTAATAACTAAGCATAAACAAATACAGAATTTAGACTTTAATTAATTAATATAACATCTCTCGCTTCGATTAAGCAAAATGGATCTGTGAATAGTTGACAGAATAACAACCTCGCGACCATATCAGCCTTCATCAGTTTGAATCTCGCTCTCTTTGAGAAGAAGATGAGCATAGATTGAATGGGCCAGCAATGAGTCATCTTGGTTTTGTACCAATATTAATAAACCTACTATTAATTAAACTACCAGCAACATCAAATGATACCACTACAAATATAAAGTATGGAACTGAGATAACGTGTTAAGAAGTGAAAGTAATTAGATGTATTAATTTATATGTCCTTTTGCATTGACAATCAGAAATGAGCAAACTAACTTACATTGGTCGGAATAGAAAATTCTCTAGACTGCAGCACAAATTTGGCTGATTGCTGATTCCTTCTTAGGAAAGGTCAGAGTTGTCCACCTTACAGTTCATCAATCTTAAGTATATATAAAAAGTTAGCTATTTATCATATTCTTCCTTCAGAAATTCGGTTATTATATTAAACCTCCACAAATCAAGATGTTTATATTAGTCATAACCGTAGTTTTTTTTTTCTTTTTTTTTTTTTTGTGATGTAATGGATAGAGTATAAAGACTAGCCCGAGCATATATATAAATGGAAACAAAACGTTACAATAAAAAACAGTGAAAAGTAATACAAGACGTAGTACAGAAGAGAGAACAAAGGAACCGCCAAGACTCGGCAACTAAAGAGTACAAACGACACTAAACAAACATGTAAATGAGACATTTACAAAAGACAAAACGCATCCAGAAAATGCGAAAGCTAGACCCGGTAGCCGCACTCAGAATAGAGAAGAGTAGACTAGGAGCAGCCAAACTCCTACGGCAAGCAAACCAACTAGACAAGCCCAAAACACCGCCAGAATAGAAATGAGTAGACCAGGAGAAGGCGCACTCCTATGGCAAGTTGAAATGCCAAACAACTACACACAAAACAAAGGGGTGTAGAAACGCATGAACATAGAGGCAATAGTAATTAACACACGGCGCCTTGTAGCATACAAAAACAAACTGCGTAACCAAAATAAAAGGAAACACAAAAGGGAATCAATCTAGTTGGCAACAGTCAAAACACCTGCAAGCTAGAAGCAGGTAAGAGAAAAACAGAAAAAAAGAATTATAAGAGAGTTACTGAGAGCGGAAACCTCCCACCCAATGCACCAGAAGAGAGATGCCCCAACAGGTTAGAACTCCAAACAGAGTAAAAACCCGCATCAGCGATATAACCTAAAATAGAAAGGGACCAAGCAGACAAAGGAAATGAAAGAGAAAACATAACTAAAGCAGTACAAACAAAAGGAGAGAAAAAACCCAACTAGCTAAGGAGGTAGGAAACAGTAGTGATAGAATAAAGATGTCGCAGTATCCAGCTTGTGAAGTCTCAAAGTAATAATTTTATGTGGTGTCAAGCTAGAGGCCCAGAACTTGGGATAAAAAAGGTGGTCGTCAATTAAACCCGTAATCAGGCGAGAAGTATTAGTAAAGATACCTAAGTTCCTTTCCTTCCAAATGATCGCAATGATGGACATCATAGAAACGTCCCAAGATATACAGAAAGGTTTAGGGACCGAGAAGATCTCCAAGAAGTCAACCATGACTCTAAAGAATCATGGAGTCCTATAACCCCCCAAGCTTGATGGCAAATCAACCATAACAGACGAGTGAATGAGCAAGTTAGGAATAAATGAAGAGCGTTCTCTGGGAATTGGTGGCAGAAAACACAATTTTGTCCGACTGCGATATTCTTTTTGTTAAGAATTTCCCTAGTCAGTAATTTATTCTGAACGACGAGCCAGACCAAAATTTTGACTTTGAGAGGGGCAAAAGACTTCCGGATAGGATTGGCAATTGGGGAAGACACACCTCCCGAGTTAAGAAATTGTAGAAAGATTTCACCACGAAAATACCCGAACTATTCCATCTCCGCAGGCAATCATCCTAGAGGTGCCAGGTGTAGGCCTGTAGGGATGACAAGAGGCTGGTAAGTTTGGGGATTAAATGCGGAGGTAGATTGCAAGTAAAAGGAGCCGTAACCGTAGTTATACAACCAAAGAAGTTATGAGGTATTACTGTGTTAAGCGCTCAAAAGAAAAGTGTGAATCTTGAAAAAAGCTAGAATAATACTCTACCTAACACAAGGAATATATCGACTATAAAAGCATCCCAATATCTCACCAACATATATACTACAACTTGTAGCTCTATTCTTTTCTTTCTTACATAATGAAGTTTCCGGTTTTGATCACCTTCATCTTCTTGTTGAGTTACTTCCCCATTACCTACTCTTCAAAACACTACTACACTTCGATATTTAGCTTTGGGGACTCACTTGCCGACACTGGTAACTTCCTCATCAGTGGAGCAGCTGCCTATCCCATGGTCGGACGGGCACCTTATGGCATGACCTATTTTGGCCAACCAACCGGCCGTTTCTGTGATGGTCGCCTAGTTGTTGACTTCATCGGTAAATCTATCATTCTTTTCGTTTAGCTTCACTATTCATTATCATACATGCATATGTACCTCGCAAATTGTGATTTCTTTAGACAATTACCAGCAGAGCTTAGCTCGTGCATTAACAAATTTGTGCATTTATCTAAGATATGTGATTGATTATAATTAAGTCTGTTTTCCGATATTGTCCACAGCTCAAGCCTTAGGTCTCCCCTTGCTTCCTCCATTCTTAGGAGAGAAGAAAGATTTCAAGAAAGGAGTGAATTTTGCAGTTGCTGGAGCTACAGCATTGGACCCTTCATTTTTTGTAGACATGGGATTAGGGAGTGCACTTTGGACTAATTACTCTTTGAACACCCAACTTGAATGGTTCAAGGGGTTGAAGCCTTCTCTTTGCCACTCTTATGAAGGTTTCTACAGAGTAACTTAATATGCAAACTCATATATATATATATATATATATATATATATACCGGGTTTTTTTCTCATAACTTTTCTAACTTGAAAATCATACAAATTTTTATTTTTTTTTACATATGCTTGATATATGTGTAGATTGTTCTGAATACTTTAAGACATCCCTCTTCCTCGTTGGAGAAATTGGGGGAAGCGACTACAATTATCCCTTGCTAAGTGGCAGGATTAGCTTACAGGAAATGACAGGATATGTACCCAAAGTTGTCGAATCTATCGCAAATGCTACTCAGGTACAATAGTCATTTTAATTAGTAACAAAACCAGGACTTGAACATTTGCAAGTGCCTACCGTTAAAATCTTATTGTAAGAAGATGTAACGGAAAGTTTGTAATCCAACTCTCTATGGATATATATATTGATCTGACACATTCTGATACATTTATCTCATTGACATCTAAACAAAATATGTCAGACGCTAATCGACCTAGGAGCAGTCAACCTTGTTGTCCCAGGAAGTATACCAAGTGGATGTATTCCATTGTACCTGACACTGCTCGGAAGCTCTAATCCAACAGACTATGACTCTAATGGATGCATCATTGAGCACAACAATTTCTCAAAGTACCACCATGAACTACTAATCCAAGCTCTACAACAACTTCAACTCAATAACCCTCATGCCAAAATTGTCTATGCCAATTACTACGATTCTGTTTTTCAAATGGACTATTCTCCAGTAAAATATGGTCAGTTACTCTTCACTTACAGGTTTCATAAGTTTCAAATATCAAAAACTAACAGAGTGTATTATCAATTACATTTATTTGTATTAGGGTTTACTCATGGGGTCTTAAAAACTTGTTGTGGAGGTGGTGGTGGTCCTTACAACCTCAACATATCAGCATTTTGTGGGTTGCCTGGTACGGCTGTTATTGGGGACCCAAAGTCATACTTGAACTGGGATGGTATTCATTTAACTGAAGCTGGTTACCAGTACATTGCCGAGGGTCTGCTATATGGTCACTATGCTAGCCAACCAATTATACAATAATTAACTCATTATAGAAACTGGATGAAATTGCCCTGCATCTCAACATCCATTTTCATCTGCAATTTTAGAAAAATGGAAACTTACATTACAATCGATGCAACCTCATGAGATCGATTGACAACAGCCAATAAACGTATTGGACTCTTCTGCTAGTTGCAGAGTCACAGACTTCCATATGTGTCATGTATGTACTTATTTCGAAAATAAATGATATATAATTTATCAGATTTCAGATACTGTGAATCAGAATGATATATAATAATTTTGAGATATATAAATATAAATTTGTATTGAGAAAAAAAGATTCATTTCTAAAAGAGGTTTTATCTGGAATGTCCTTATTTTCTTTTTTCTTCATAAAAGGTTGACCAAGGCCCCCCGTGTTTCATTAAAAAGCTTTTAACAAAAACAAATAATCAAGTAACAGACAATGATGTTCATGTATCCCACATGCGGGCCATGATGCTCATTCTCCGACCAAAATATGAGTCCCCCCACCATACATGGTGGTGAGCCATTCGAGCCCCCAAAAATACATACATCAAAATACATGATCCCAAAATACATCAAAATACAGACATCCAAATACATGATCCCAAAATACAACAAAATTCACCAAAGGTGCATGTTCCTCCTTCCTCATTCCCGGCAATCAACCATCTTCTGGTGTACCTTCCTTTTCCTGTAGCTCAACCTGATTGGTGGCAATGTCCGTGTACATGTCCTTGATCTTCTTCGTTTGTTCTTCACCTGCCGTTTTAGACCAGAATATGATATTAGTAATAATCTTGAAAAGCATTTGTTGATGCATGATGTGTCTCTGTGTTATTCTAAAAATTATATTGTTCTGTTCTAACCATAGACCCCAGCATATAGCCGCAACCCCACTATCCCAAATGCCAAAATTGCTGCTGTGAATGTGTCCCTCTCTCCACCCCCCTAGGCGTCTAGTACCGTTTGCAGGCCTGCCCCTGAGCTACCGATTCTGTTTAGTAGATTCCCCAAAATGGCCTCGCGAAACTGCACGTCACTAGTAGATGGTCCACAATTTCGTTATCCTCATTGCACATTACACAATTTGCCAGTCCTTGCCACCTTCTCCTAACCAAGTTATCCTGTGTTAGAATGGCATTTCTACATATCAACAATTAAAAGTCCTCACTTTAAGTGGGACTTTTGCCTTCCAGACTGGGTCGTAGACTCTAACTCTCCTATCGTTTGTTCTTTTATATGCCGATTTCACTGAAAAGACGCCTCCTTTTTCTGTCTCCCATTTAACTTTGTCTTCATGATCATTTCCTGTTGGTTTCCATTCCTGTAAGAAGCCAATAAGCTCCTGTTTTTGTCTTCTAGCCTCACTGGTTAACTTGCCTGTGAGTCTTGGTCTCCATTCCTCATTCCTCCAATTTCTAGCCACCCGATCTTTTTATCAGTAGCGAATTTGTATGCTTCTGGGAATCTCCTCTTTAGGTTAATAGGTCCGCATCATTTGTCCTTCCAGAATCACGTAGTAGCCCCATTTTCAATGGAGAATGTTACCCCTTAGATGAAAATGTCTCTAATATGAGTGACCCATCGCCAAAACCCGGACTCTGATTCCTTGTTTTTCTGTTTATGGTGCATGCAGCCATTCTTTAAGTAAGACACATTATCAATCTACCTCATTTTGTCTTAGTCATTAGTTTGAGTTTCCACCACCATTTTCATAGTAAGGCTTGATTCATTTGGCGAATATTGACTACCCCCAATCCACCAAGCTCTTTTCGTCTGCACACTAGGCCCCATTTGATTAATGCGTACCCTCTCCCTTCCCCCGCCTCATGCCATAGAAATCGTCTTCTAAGTCTGTCAATTTTTTTGGAGACTCAAACCGGTATTTCATAAAAAGACATAAAGTAAAGTGGTATAGAGATAACAACCGAATTGAGCAAGATTAGACGTCCTTCGAAGGACAACATTTTACCTTTCCACCTTTCTAGTCTGCTAGCAATTTTCTGTATGAGGCCATGCCAGTCCACCCTCCTAATATTCCCACTTCCGATTGGCATTCCCAGGTACTTAATTGGTAGTTTCTGGACTGGGCAGTTAAGAATATGGGCTATTGTGTTCCCCGCTTCCCCTGTATCCCCTAAGAATGTGATGGAGCTTTTGTGGAAATTCACCTTTAGTCCTGACCACTCTTCAAATAAGTACAGGCCCCACTTCAGGAAAGTTTCCTGCGCAATGTTGCACTCACCAAAAATTACAGTATCATCCACATATTGGATGTTCATTACAGCAGAGATACCCCTCCTCATACCAAATCCATTAATCAGTCTATTTTCTCTGTAGGCGTGTAGCATTCTATGTAGTCCATCCCCCACCAAAGTGAACAATAGTGGTGATAGTGGGTCTCCTTGTCTAAGTCCCCACCTACATCAGATTTCCTTTTCCGGCTCTCCGTTGACTAGCACGTTAACCTTGGAAGCAGTTAACCAAGTCTTTATCCATCCGATCCATCTGTTCCCAAACCTTTTTCTCTCAAGAATCTCCAATAAGCATATCCATTCGGCCTTGTCGTATGCCTTCTCGAAGTCTAAATTTAGCATGAACCCCACCTTCTTACGTCTCTTCGTGTCTTGTATTACTTCCTGTACTAATGTCACTCCTTCTAAGATATCCCTCCCGGCAATAAAACCAGTCTGATAGTCCTTGATAATGTCCCCGATGATCCTTCCGAGTCTATTAGCGAGGACCTTCGTGATGATTTTCACTGAGCAGTTAATCAAACTGATTGGCCTAAAATCACTCACCTCCCTCGCCACTTGTTTTTTAGGGATTAGGCAGACATGAGCGTAGTTGAGTCTCTCCAGATTCAAACTACCGTCATAGAATGCATTCATGATATCCATAATGTCAAGTTTCACAACATCCCAAAACTGTCTGTAAAAAAATATAGAAACCCATCTGGCCCTGGTGCCTTGTTCTGACCCATCCCCCACACCGCTGTGTTCACCTCATCCATTGTGAATGGTTCTTGTAGAGCCTCTACTCTCTCTCCGGTTTCTCCTTGCAATTCCTCCCATATATCTCTTTGGACTCGCTCTACCCATCTCTGTTTTGCCTAAATAATTCCTTGAACTTAGCACCAGCATGGTTCACTATCTATCCCTCGTCTGAAACCGAGATACCGTCGATATCTAATGAGTGGATGTAGTTGTTTCTGTGTCGCATACTAGCAACCTTTTGGAAGTATTTGGTATTCGCATCCCCTTCTTTCAGCCACTTTATCCTAGAACGTTGCCACCACATAATTTTCTCGCTTATGTAGGTCTCTTGAATATCTTGCCTGCATGCTGTTAACCTTTGAAACTGGTTATTGTCCAGGTCGCCAACTTCCTCCTTCCTTTCAAGTTCCTCAATCTCGATTAGAATATCCTTTTTCCTTTTAAAAATATTCCCGAACGTGACTGTAACTCCTGTTTCCCCGTATTTATATTTTTATACTGTATTTTGCTCAATTGTACTCTCTCGTCTATTTTGAAATCATGTAATTTGTTCTGATTGAATGGAATTATTATTCTTGTCTCAACTCAAATTGTGGGTCCTTTTTCGATTGTGTGCCATTTGCACCGTTCTTCATGAGAAATAGCCCGATTCTTCTCTTTTATCTTTCTAATCCCCATTATTGTGCAATTTGACCATTTCTTCTGTTGGGCTCTTTTTGAAACGGATCCCCAAAATTCTCAAACCCGCAAACCCGCTAACCTAGTATTTAAACCCTAACCCCAACCCCTAACCCTAATCTCTACTGTTAAAACCTAACCCCTAATCCTTCCGCCGCTAATCATCTTCCCCATCTTCGTCTCCATCCATCGCCAACCCATTTCTCCACAACTTCGATCACCCTCGCCATCGCCTCGTCTCCCTCTCGTCTTCACAGCCACCACCAGACCACCACCATCGCCCACTCCGTCGCCTTTTAACTTCCGAACCCATCGCCATTAACCCAACAACTCGAACCCATTATCCGAACACCTCCGACCACCTCTACTCGACCCCCTCAGCACCACCGCCTCCACAAACCTCCATCGACGTCGCCTCCATCTCCCCACAGCGCCGCCGAGTCCCTGTTTTCCCTCTCCCCTGTTCGAAACCACGAACAGAGCCCGCCGAGCGTCGCTTCTCGACGTCGTCGCCGCCTCACCGCACTCCGTCACCGCCGCAGTCGCCGCCAGCGAACCAACCACGCCGTCGCCCCTCTCTCTCGAGCTCTGCTCAGTCGCACGTCGAACGAAGAAGAAGAAGAACGAAGAAGAAGAGGAGAAAGAGCGGGAGCGATTCTCAGCCGCCAGATCTCATCAAGATTCGCGCTCTTGATCGGTGTTCTGTGTTCGTTCCGCAGCAGATCCGATCCCGTGTTCGCTGTTCTGGGATTGGATCCGGTGCACAGGAGTGATCTGATTGGACGTGTTGCTATTTCGTGTTCTACCCGCAGCGGATCCGAGCTTGCTGAACGCTGTTTTGGGCCGATCGTGTGTGCAAGGAAAGCTCGATCTTCGATCAATTTTTGGGCGCGCATTTCGAGGACATTTCCGGGGATTTTTCTTCTCTATTTGCTTCAACAAGCGGAGATTTTAATCGTCGATTTAAGGCAAGTATTCATCTTGTACATTTTATTGCTCTAGTACAAGTTTCCTTGAAAATACCACATGTAGTTAGTTTGTGACTCCCTTTGAATATCGTTGTAAATCAATTTTGGACTTTCAAACCCACAAATCTAAGAGTCACAAAACTTCCTCGTATTAAATAATAATCAATTGGACTCTTTTACCCCTTGAACTTGTGAATCACATAGACATATGAATTAAGGACCCCTAGAAATTGTAGACGCATATAAATTTAGTGTTTTGGCAAATTTGTGATTATTATGACTTGAAAAATACTATTATTCGCTGTTTGATTCCCATTACCATGTATTTGTGCCTCATAATGATTTTAGACACCAAATTACATAATTCTATGAAATCTACATTAGTGAATTATTTCCCTATGTTGCTGTCTGGATTTTCTTTTGCGGTTTCGACCCTCTTATCTTTGGAATTTGGACCCGAGCCCTGAATATGAAACGTAGATCAGGATGTGTATATGTCGATCGACTCCAGAATGATCGAATTTGGAGTTACGGTCTAGGAGATATGGCTGTTATACTGCAGCTGTGTCAGTAGGCGCAGTTTTGTAAAAACTGCTGTATATATTTACTTTGCGAATTATTTTAGCTGTGTAAACAGCGTGCGTTTGACCCCAAATTTTGTGTGTAGCTGCTGGACATCGTCTAGAACATCCCTAAATTTTTCTAGAATTAATTTACAACATTTACTTAGGTGTGCTTGCTTGATAAGAGTTAATAAAAATAACAAGCCGGGGTTATGGGAAAGACTATAGAATGGACCATATAGATAAGTGTACTCGGAAGGGGGCCCGTGTTTCCCAATACTTGGTTCATGAACTTGTTGTATCTTGTTTGATTCATGGAGTCGGTTACTCGGCTCATGAACTTGTTTGATTCTTGAACCCATTGTGTGGTTCTTGAACTTGCTTGTGGATTCGCGAACTTGCTTCGTGAACTTGTTATTTAATTTTCGATTCATGAACCATGGCTTGCTTGATACTTGATACCTGAGTACGCCGCCCTATAAAATCCATTACTAGGTCTAAACGAAATTGTTTGACTGTAGCAACCATGTAGTAAAAGAATGGATGCATGTCGTGCTACCTAGATAGTAATCACCAATAGACTTGAACTTGACAATTTGAACTAGATAACTTGATACTTGAGACTAGATAACTTGATAACTTGAGCTAGACCACTTGATAACTTGAGCTAGACAACTTGACACTTGATACTTGAACTTGACAACTTGACATTTGAGACCTGACATTCAAAATAACATATGACACTAGACTTGAGTTTTGTCGCTTGATGTTAAATACCCTTATAGGTGTACCTGACATGTGATTCACAACTAGCAGTTGTTATCCAACCTAGTCATTGAGATTTTCCCTCTTGCTAGTTAGTCTTTGAATTTGCCTACTACTTCTTATAACTCTGATTATTCTTGATTCCGATTCTTGTTTTTCCCCTTACTTGTACTTGCTTTCACTATTTGTGGCCCTAGCTTGCACTAAGGGCATTTTCTCTTGTTTTCCCCTTTGTTTCTCTGTTTATATTTATTAAACAGACTTGGGAGACAAACTACCTGCCGGAATTGGTGAGCAGACATTTCAGGTTTTGCTTGGAGTAAGGACCTGATTAGATAGTTGCTTTTCTTAAGGTATTTATTTCTTCTGCTGTATAAGACTTGTTCCCGAGTTTATACGTGATCCAGACATGAGAACTATTTGAATATTATTACCTGTTTAAATTGTTTTCTGTTGCTTTATAAATCATTCATGCATGCTTGGTTATATATAAATCTGGTTATATTCTTGTTATGATGCTGAGTCAATCCTACAGCTTATGGATGATATAAAAATCATTCGCTGGGCTTCGTCACGTGCTCGTATTCCATATTTTTGGGAAGCGGGGCGTGACAGTGACATTATTCCATTTTCTTAACCTTCTTCTGAGAGTAAATAGTTTTTTGTTTAGTCTGGCAGCTGGTTCTGCCTACCCATGCCCCTCTTCCCAGTAGCTCTTCACCATTGCGTGAATGTCCTTGTTGGTGAGCCACATTTTCTCGAACTGGAAGATTCTTTGTCTTCTTCTTCCCTCTTCTTTCGTACCAATCATGATAGGGACGTGATCCAATGTATTTCGAATACAAGACCTTGCCATTGCCAAGGGGAATATCGTTTCCCAGTTTGTAGAAACTAGAATCCTGTCAAGCTTAGCAAGGATCGGCTCCCTACATCGGTCGGACTACGTAAAGCTTCGGTCATTAATTGGAATGTCCATCAACCTCAAACTTGATATAATTAGATTGAATTTCCTCATATCGTGCCCATTTCCTAGCCCTCCACTCCTCTCATAAGTGTATCTGATGATATTGAAGTGCCCCCCCTACCCAAGGTAGACTCCACCTTCCGCTGATGTGAAGTAGCTCATCCCAAAACTGTTGCCTGAGGTTCCTCTCATTTGGGCCATACACTGCCGTGATGGTTTGCTGCCACCCGTCCTGCCTTCTTTGGACCACAACCGAAACCGTGTATTTCCTAACCCCGTCATCCAGTAAATCAAATTTACTGGTATTAACCCCCACCATGACCCCCACTGACGCACCTATAGCCTCCCTTACCCTCCATTCCTAGATATGGTCTAACTTTAGACCCTGAGAACCATGTCCGTTGGTTGAGCTAGTTTAGTCTCTTCCAAACATACAATATCGATATTATTATTCCTAATAACCTCTCCTACCATTCTACGCTTGGCCGCCTTGCCAAGCCCTCTAACATTCCAGAATATGGTATTGCACATAAACACTATCGTTACCCCCTTGTACCTGCAAAGTTGAATCCAACTCTACCAGATTTTGGGACACGCAATCCATGCTTGTCCTTAGAGACACCGAGCTCCGCTATCCGAGAATGGAAAAGATAGCCTACGCCTTGGTTATGGCATCCAGGAAGCTCCGCACCTATTTTCATTCCCATTCGGTGGTCGTCCTTACCGATCAGCCGCTCAAGCAGGTCCTTCATAAGCCCGAGACATCGAGACGTCTAATGAAGTGGTCAATTGAGCTAAGTCAACACGACATATCTTATCAGCCTCGGACTGCTATCAAGGCCCAAGCCCTAGCCGATTTTATTGTGGAAATCACGATCCCGGAGGTAAGTCAAGCAGCAGAATCTGGACGGTGTATGTAGATGGGTCCTCTTGCACTGAAGGGAGCCGGAGTTATTCAGGCAGGCCCAGATGACTTCGTTCTCCAATACTCCCTCCGTATCAATTTTAATGCTTCCAACAACGAAGCTGAGTATGAAGCCCTAATAGCAGGCTTGGGCATGGCTCGCAAGGCAGGAGCGCAACGTGTCCGAATATTCAGTGACTCTCAGCTAGTGGTAAATCAGGTCTTAAGAGAATACGAGGCACGAGACGACCGAATGGCCAAGTACCTAGCCAAGGTCCAAAGTCTCATGGCTTCGTTCGAAAAGGCACGGCTCCAACGGATCCCTAGAGAACAGAACGCCCAAGCATATGCCCTCTCAAAACTAGCCTCTTCCTCCCTCCAAGGTCTTGAGCAGACCGTCTTGATCGAAGTTCTACTAAGACCGAGCATTGACGAAGAAGCCCCTGACACGATGGAGTCGCTACCTGTCCAACTCGGGGATAACTGGATGAGGCCTTTGATTTAGTTCCTCAAAGACGGGAGCCTCCACCAAGATCCTAAAGAAGCTCGCCGAATCCGAACGAGAGCGGAGCGCTACACCCTCGTTGAGAGAGTCTTGTACAAATGCTCCTACACCCAAGTAGATGGCCGACCCTACTTGAGATGTCTCTCTCCAGAAGAAGCATTGTATGCCTTGAAAGAACTTCATGAAAAGATAGGTGGAGCCCATTCGGGATCGAGGTCCCTTGCCAGAAAAGTCTTGAACTACGGGTACTTCTGGCCTACCCTTCTTCGAGACACAGAACAACATGTCCAGAAATGCAGCTCCTGTCAGTAATTCTCCAACATCTGCCACCTACCCCAAGCACAACTCACATCTCTCTCGAGTCCAATTTCCTTCGCAATGTCGGGGATGGACTTGCTAGGTCCGTTCCCACCAGCTCCTGGCCAGCTCAAGTTCCTAGTCGTGGCAATCGACTATTTCTCCAAGTGGATCGAGGCCGAACCACTGGCTACTATTACTGAGAACAAAGTGCAGCAGTTTTTATGGAAAAATGTGATATGTAGGTTCGGCATAACTCGAGTCCTAGTAACAGATAACGGAACACAGTTTACCGGGACAGCATTCCGCTCCTTATGTGAAGACCTCGGCATTCAGCAGCGCTTCTCCTCCGTATCCCATCCTCAATCCAATGGCCAAGTAGAGAACGCCAACAGGTAGATCCTCTCGGGCATCAAGAAGAGACTAGACAAGTCGGCCAAAGTCTTATGGGCAGAACAACTTCCTAATGTATTGTGGAACTACCGCACTACTAAAAGAACCCCCACAGGAGAGTTGCCCTTCAGTCTCACCTACGGTTCCGATGCCGTAATCCCCATAGAAGTTGGTTTGCCATCTCCTCACCTGGTTGCATATAATGAAGAGCAAAATGCCAAGGAGCTCCGAGCCAATTTGGACCTCATCGACGAGCTCCGCGAAAGAGCTTCGATTCACCAGGAAAATTATCGGAGAAGAATCTAGCAGGCCTACCACAAAAGGGTCCATCCCACAGATCTCAAGGAGGGGGAATTAGTCCTCAGAAAGCTAGCCATCTCATTCCCCAGCCAAAAGAGCAAGCTAGCTCCGAATTGGGAAGGACCATACAAGTTCTCCAAGGTAGTTCGGCCGGGAGCATTTTGTCTTGAAGACCTCGAAGGCAGGGAGATACCAAGAACGTGGAACGCTGACCATTTACTGAAGTACCAAGAGGGTGTTTGAACACCTCTCCGAGTACCATCAAATGTCAGGCCATTCCTATCTTCTTTTTACTTGTGTTTGCTTCTTTATTTTCCCATTGTAATAATGGCCTGCAACTTAGAAGCAGTCGATTAAGAAATTATTAATGAAGAACTTCTTTCACATAACAATTCTCTTGTGATCGTTTTATCTCTCTGTTCAAAACACTAGTTGTGTTTTCAAAAAACGATGAGTTCGGAGTCCAAAACTTGGCTCGATTCCGCTTCGCAAGCTCGCTCTTAAGAGAGGTAGAAGTGGTTCGCCATTCGGAACAGCTCCCACAACCGTTGAAACTTACCCAAACGACGAGTTCGGAGTCCAAAACCTGGCTCGATTCTGCTTTGAAAGCTCGCTCTTAAGCGAGCTAGAAGTAGTTCACCATTCGGAACTGCTCCAACAACCGTTGAAACTTACTCAAACGACGAGTTCGGAGTCCAAAACTTGGCTCGATTCCGCTTCTTAAGCTCGCTCTTAAGCGAGCTAAAAGCGTTTCACCATTTGGAACCGATCACACAACCATTCACACTCTCAAAACCACAAGCTCGGGGCCCAACACATGGTTCGACCCCGCTCCAAGTAGGTGCCAATTAAATAACAAGTGCCAACAATACGCGCAAGTTCACAAAACAAATATCATTACATTAAAGATCGAGGGACAAATCCATTCACAAGACAAACTTCTCATACTTATGACAAGATACAAGACTTGGACAAAACTTGGAGAACAAAAACCCAGACTCTTTTAATGCCTCCTCGGGGCAGGGATGTTCCGGTTTAAAGATACCTGGGGACGGCGAATGCCGTAGGGCCGACGCCTAACCTCGGAGCTCGTCTCTAGACCGGCAAACTGAGACGCATCTTCAGCACTGCCTTTGACGGTGGCCCCAACGGACGCCCCGCTCGACGAAGCAGCCACCCCACTTTGTGCATCGTCGGAGCTCCGTTGAGCAACAGGCGAGCGAGTCGCAAGCTCATAAAAGGAAATTCCTTTCTCGCTCTCTTCACGAGTGCATGACGTACTTCTGACATTGACCCGTTCAGGTTGGGGTTTGAGGCGAGCAACCTCCGCCTCGAGTTCGACGATTTGATCCTTCAGGAAGTCGTCCTTCACAGCTATCTTAAAGCGAGGAAGCCGAGCGGAGCCTGCGGCGCCAGAGCTGTCAGCAATAATTCGACGGAGATGAGTAACTTCGATGCTCTTGTCGATCGTAACCCTCTTCAGCTCGTCAAGCTCCGCCATTAACTTGCCCATCGCTGCTATTAGTTCTTCTCTCCCTGCCAAAAGCTCATCTTTAGCTATCGTCAAATCGTGAATCTCAGCTAACAGTCCATCTCTCTCCGCCGAGACATCAGATAGTGCCCGCCGAAGCGACTCCACCTCCCCTTCGGGAGGAGCTTCTCGAGCTCGTTTCTTTAGTTGCTTCAACTCGGAGAGACGCTTCGCTAGCATTAGCTTGAGATGATCTAGGTCCAACTCGCTCTTGAGAAAACACTCTCGACTGCGAGAAAGGGCCAACTTCGTCTCTCCTAAGTCAGCTCGGAGATGGGAGACCTCAGCTGTTACCATGTTCGGCGATGCCTCCGTTATACACAACTCAGCGATCTGAAAGAACACAACAACACTGAGCTCCAGCAACACATAGCTAAATCTCAAAGCAAAGTTGTTACCAACACTTAGCAAGATTTCAAAGCAAGTTGTTCACAGTACTTTGCTAGATTTCAAAGCGAGTTGTTCTCAATACTTAGCTAGATTCTAAAGCTAGATTCTAAAGCGGATTTCAAAGCAAAATTATTTTCAGCGCTTGGAAAAATTTCAAAACAAGACGTCTCCAAAACAAGTCCGACCCCAACACTTAGTCAAAATAAGGAGAAAATTTCATTCATAACAAAAAATTGGTGGCTAGTCCGCTACAAGGCATTCATGAAAAAAAAGGGGGGGGGGGGGAAGAAAAAATACAAGGCAACAAAGATCAAGGGGCCACCTTGGGTGGTAGCTCGGTGACGGACACCTCGGTGGAAGGCTCCCTTTCCTCTGCCACTCTGGATAGGGGGTTGGCCACAGCCTCGTCACCCCCTCCCTCCACCACCACGGTCTCGGGATCGGCTGGGGCATCGTCACCTAATTGCTCCTCCCCCTCCTCTCCTTCGGCCTTTTGCTCGGCTTCGGGGTCCTCCTCGCTAACCAGACCCAACATCCCGTATCCCGACCTGTCAAAGCCGGGGACTCGAGCCTCGACGTGCTTGAGCGCAGTGGCATAGGACTGCTCCATGTTGGCCATCATGTGCTTCTTAGCCTCGGCCTCCATCTCTGCCCTTGCCGCCTCTACGGCCTCTCCTTCTGCCGTATCACTGCCTCCAGGGCCCTCTTCGCCTCGGCCTTCTCCTCGGTTGCCTTGGCCACCTCTGAGGCGAACTTCTCCTTTTCCTGTGCCAAGGCCGCCTCCAAGTCGGCGACCTGTGCTGCCAAAGCATCCGAGCGGCGCTGCTCCGCCTCGAACTGCTTCATGACCCTCGCCCTCTCTGCTCGGTCTTTGTCGCAAGTGGCCTTCAACTCCCTCTCCTGCTCGGCGTATTGCACAAGAAGGTGGCTGAAGTGGCACGTGATCTGCAAGAAGAAGCAATTAGAGCGCAAGGGAAGCTGAGCAAAAAAGTTAGAAAATTTTTGAGTTATCAAAATCAATCAAGGATACTTACCGACATGGTCGCCCGAGATATTTTGAGTGCATCGTTGCCTGTCGTCCCCGCCTTCAGTGGGGCCCGGTCCTTTGGGGTCGGAAGATGTCGAAGAGCCTGCATACTCATCGCCGAGTCCCCCAAGAAACCGTCATGGTTCATCACCCACCATTTGGGGACGAACAGTTTCTTGTGACCCTCGGTTAGAATGGCCTCGGCCTGCTCGGTAAGGAGCGGGGCCTCGAGCGCCAAAGCTGCCGAAACGGAGAAGCCTTCGCCCGAAGGATCAAAAGGGGTCGGCTGAAGAAGACCTACCGCCGAGGTCGATCGCCAAGGAGAAGCCAGGTCGACGGTATCGACCGCGGCAGAAGACACCTTGGTGGGTCGGCCAGACGAAGGCCCTGCACTCTTCCTCTCCCTCTTCCTAGCTTCGGAGGCCTTGTTTTGTTCGGCCATGATTGCCTGGAAGTCTATGCTCGGAGCCTCTGTCGAACAAAGAAAACAAAGTTAAGAAAACATAATGCGAAACAGAAAGTAAACAAGGAAATAGAGATGTCCGGAGCATACTCGGATCGATCGGACTAAGGCCCGACCCGTGGAGCACCTCCTCGGTCATGTATCTCCAGCTCAACATCGGGAGGCCGACCAGCTTCACCGCAAACTCTGCTTCAGCCGAAGTAAACACCGGCTCAACCTTTGCATACTTCAACACGTCCTCCTTTGACCGGGTTGGGAAGACCCATGCCGAAGGGCCTCGGATCAAGAAGAACTTACCTTTCCACGACTTGATAGAGTCTGGGTTCTCTATCAACTTGACGCCTTTCCGAGGTGACAGATAGTACCGGTGTTCTGTCTTGCTCATCCGATTGATCCGGTACAAGCTCCTGAGGACAACGAGCTGAGGCTCCACCTTCGCTGTTCGGTATTGGAGCAGAAACCCGAGCACATGTCGCCACATGTTCGACAGGAAGTGGATCGGGCTCAGTCCATACCACCGAAGCACCTCGGTCACGAAGGGGTGGAGGGGAAGGCGTAGTCCGGGATTCAGCACATCATAGGCAAAGACGCAAGTGTCAGGCGTGAATGCCGTGCACACTCGCACCCCGGGACCGGGGAGGACCAACGTGTACTCCGGAGGAATGACAAAACTCTTCCGAATCCGAAGCAAGTCCCTCTCCGTCAGAACCGAGGGAATATCGTCGACCTCGGTAACCTCCCTCAGTTCATTCTCCTCGTACGTTTCTGAGCATCCGTAGACGGCCTTGGTCAGCAGCTCGTCGGTGTACTGCCTGATCCCCCCGTGGCCGGATATCACCGACGGAAGCCGACTCATTTCACCGTCTCGTCTCACGGGCTCCACCACCGTTTCGATGATCGCTGACCGAGCCACTTCCTTCCCCTTCTCCTTGGCAAGCAAAGAGGTTGGCTCAGCCGCGGTCGACCCTACTAACTCCTTCCCCCTCTGTCTGCTCAGCACTTCTCCCCTTCCTTGTGAACCAACCGCTCTCCGCTCCGACCCCCCGAGGAAGAAGCCTCGCTACCCGTGGACGCTCTAGACATCTCGTAGTGTATATATATGGGACTGGAAATATATATACTAACCTTGATGTGACACACTCGGTCGGAATAACCTCGCCGAAAATCACCTTGCCACGCCGCGAAAGCTAGCACAACCACCCTGAGACGAAAATCACCGTTAGCAGAGAGATTTGAGAATGAATTTTTTTTTCTGTGAGTAAATAGTGAAAAGTGAGAGAAGTAGTGAGGGTGGGGAAGACTTATAGTAAGAGAAGGCAACTTTTGGGTTTCTAACGCATTGGGCCCCACTCAAGCCCGTTAAGGGAGGCTAAACGACAGAATATACAAGGGCGGAACAATCCCAACCTAGCCAAGTAGCTCGGCAACTCACGAGTTGCCGAGTCACCAAGGCACTCTGCCGAGCTATCGGGGCACCGACCTCCACATTTGGAGAAACATGATGCCAAACTCCTTGGGCCCTCTGATTGTCCAATGATTCGTGCCAAAAGGTGATGAGCGGCTCAGATTTCAACACGCTCACAAAACAACAAAATCATGTTTTCTCGTGATTTGAGCCCCCTACATCGAGATTCGCACCCTGATGGATGCTCCAGATGTTGCCACGTCGCTCAACGACTCATAAAGTGCCGAGCTGCTAAGTCACTCTGCCGAGCTACCGGGGCACCGACCTCCACACTTGGAGAAAAATGATGCCGAACTCCTTGGGCCCTCTAATTTTCCAAAGATTCGTGCCAAAAGTAGATGAGCGGCTCAGATCACGCCACGCCCACAAAACGACAAAATCATGTTTTCTCGTGATCTGAGCCTCCTACATCGATATTCGCGTCGTGATGAACGCTCCAGATTTGGCCACGTAGCTCGGCAGCTTACGAAGCACCGAGCTACCAGCTATTGAGGCACTATGACCGAGCTACCGGGGCACCGACCTCCACATTTGGAGAAAAAAGCTGCCGAGCTACTCGAACCGTCATATTGTTCCAAGATTCGTGTCAAAAGATGATGAGCAGCTCAGATTTCGCCACGACCAAAAAACGACAAAATCACGTTTTCTCGTGATCTGAACCTTGCGCATCGTGATTCGCACCGTGATGGACGCTCCAGATTTGGCCACGTAACTCGGCAGCTCACGAAGCGCCGAGCTACCGAGGCACTATGACCGAGCTACCGGGGCACCGACCTTCATACATGAAGAAAAGTGTTGCCGAGGTACTCGGACCGTCCGATCGCTCAGATATTCGCGTTGTTAGCTGATGAACGGCCCAGATTACGCCACTTCATAAACGGTATTAAAAATTACTTTTTTATTTATTAATTTCGAATTATTTATTTTAAAATTGCGAAAAAATGATTAAAAATTCAGGAAAATTAATAAAAAATTCTAAAAAATAATTATAAATTCGGAAAAATATTTTTGAGCCCCTGAAAAAATAATTTCTTAGAATAATTAATTAATGCCCTCGAACAATAAAACACCTCTTCGCAAAATTAAATAAATGATCCGAAAAATAAATAAAAATTTAAGAGAATTCACCTAAAATCCAGAAGAGCTCAAGAAAAATCCTGAGTGCACAACCAACTCCAAAGATCACCATAATACCCCGTACGAAGATTCGACACCCCTCATTTGGACTCCGATACAACTCTACAAGCCATTAAAATAATAAAACTACTCCTCAAAGGCTGATCAAACTCAGTCTTCGGGAGTGGGCAGCTTGTTATATGGAAAAAAATAGGGTTAAATCAGAACCGTCCAAATCAGACGCGAATCTTAAAGCTCGGGGGTAAAATTGTAATTTCACCTACAAACGGGTCTGAAATGGGAAGTGTGCCTTCTTCAGAAAGCCCAATAACCCATAAACGGATCCGTCTCAGTAGGTACAGGTTTCAACCCATAAGAAACCTGGTCCAGCTAGATAGGAGAGAATTAGGGTTTATGATTGTCCTTGATCAACGGCCCTAATCACTTCTATCCGTTCACTGGGAAGTAGGGATTTGATCTTATCCCGAAACTGGTTCCTAAGGTGGCTATAAATACCCCCATCCCCCACTGTCACCAGGTAATCAATTTTTTGCCAATCAAAGCTCTTTCATAATCTTTCTGATTACTGACTAGAGCGTCGGAGGGTGCGTCACCGGAATCAACCCTGGTGTTTTGCACTTTTTGCAGGTCAACAGCGGGAGAATCTCGGTCAAACTCTGGTGAAGGTGTTCAGGTTTGAATATTCAACTTCCCTCGAATCCACAAATCTATCTGTTTGCCCCCACACTGATTTCAGCAGTAACAGTCTCCTAGGCTAAGAATACGACTCACTGATATAGCTAAGGAAAGAAAGGCAATGGAGGATTTGGCCTTTCTCTCTCCCACTCAAGGTCCTGACCTAGCTTTGTAGAAGCTCTCCCCTCATGGAAAATTCACTGTGAAGTCAACATACGGCTTCTACATCATTGTGGAACTAACCCCCCCCCCCCCCCCCCCCAACATGCAGTTACAGTCTGGCATATCATTCCCCCCACTGCTGAATCTTTATTTGGCTTCTAAGCTGGGATAAGTTTCACTCCAAGGAGTCACTTAGAAAGGATGGGTTGGTTATACGCTTGCACATCCTGTGCATGTTTATCAGATTCCTCCTTCCACATTTTCTGTGAGTGGCCAACTACTATTGAAGTAAATATGGGAACACTTTCAAAACTTTCTGCACATTACTTCCCTGCTTGCTTCTATTCATGAGTATTTACATCATAGTGTTTTTGTTATTATCGTTAACGGTAGGTAAAAAGCGTCCCCCCCCCCCCCCCCCCCCCCCCCCCCCCCCCCCCCCCCCCCCCCCCGCGCGTTCCATTAAAAATAATTTAATATATAACAAAAAATATGGATTATAAAGTCCCCGTTCCATTCAAAAAAATTTAACAAAATATACAACTAAAAATAAGGATTATAAAGTTCATGAAACCCAACAGGCTGGGTCATGAAACTCATACTCCCCAACCAACAAACAATTAATACAACAAAATCTAATCTTACTGGTCGATCGACTTCGCCAAAACAAATTCTCTGTATCAACCCAATCTAACCTGACTAGGTCAAACATTCAGCTCATTCTCTCTCATTCTCTCTCATTCTCTTACTTGTACACTGTTTGTCATCGTCGTCTCTTGTAACAACAACCTCCATCACCCCCAGTAATGACACACACGTCAACTTCAAGCTCTTTAACACGATAGACACCACAGGCACCCGCAAATCTGACATGAACATGTTCAAATTGAAACCTCGTTCACATCCTCTAGCTTGTCCACCGTTGACTATCACCGCCACCTCACAAAAAGAGCTATCGTCGGCCCCGAAGATCCTAAAAATGCCACCTCAAGCCTATAGATACATGAGAAACCACAAACATCCCTCCAATACGACCTGAATATGTCAATATAAACTATTCTCTCACTACCTAGCTCTTCCATCGTCTACTGTTACCCACAATCACAACTTGTCATCGCAACAACGGTAACTTGAACGCTGTCTCCAAACTCAATGGTAAGAGAAAAATCCTGGGCATCCACCCAATTCAACCTGAATAGGTTAAATTGACTCTTTCTTTCATCACCAAGCTAGCTTGACCATTGTTCTCCGTCACCTCCAGCATCAACCGTAACGGATGTTGTCTCCAATGGTAACACAAACGCCCCTCCAAGCCCCTTGACATGATAGAGGGCCCAGACACTCACTCAATTTGACTGAATAGGAAAAAATTGAGCCTAAAGTTTTAACTTGCTTGACCAATGTTGCCCCACAACAGCTAGAATTCGTTTTCTTGATTATTGGAAGTTGGTTGTAATTAATTTGAATATTAGGGCAGACATTTTGATGGGGGGGGGGGGGGGGGGGGGGGGGGACGAGGGAGGAGCCAACGACCTCCTCCCCTTTCCAAATCCTCACTGTAACGCCCCTATCCCAAACTCAGACAATTTATACAATTTATCAGACAAATTATTTATAGTATAGTACAACTGTCCACCACAGGCTGCCTCTCCAAAGGTGGTTAACCGAATTGGTGACTCTTGATCATAGGCTATATTATTTCTTATTATTTTAATCTATATGTATTCCCGATATGGGACTATCTTTCATACATTTTTCTCTCCTCTTCCGTGCACAGCAGAGCCCCTACCCCTAGCGGGTCCCCCTACCTCCACGTCATCAGAAATCATCGTCCTCGTCCTCGCTGAGTTATTTTGAAATACACACTATTATAGCTATTTTGAAATTACGGGATTTTACATACACCCCCCTTTCAGAAATCATCGTCCTCGCTGAGCACGGGGCATGCATAATCTAGTGCAGGATCTATTTGTTAGCCGATGTGGAGCATCTGCTCTCCTATCCACCCGACTAATCATGATCCCAGAATCCACCGCCCGATCAATCATAGTCCCGAATTTAATTGAAGCTTGTCTCGCTCACCACAGTCCTGAAATCCACCGTCTGACTGGGTCTATAGTCCCGGAATCCACCTCCCGAATATATAGACATGCCCCACACTCGGTGTCTAAATTCGGCTCTAATACCATTTGTAACGCCCCTGGCCCAGACTCAGACAATTTATATAATTTATCAGACAAATTATTTATTAATTAGTACAACTGCCCACCACAGGCTGCCTCTCAAAATGTGGTTAACCGGATTGGTGACTCTTGATCATAGGCTATATTATTTATTATTATTTAAAACTATATGTATTCCCGATATGAGACTATCTTTCATACATTTTTCTCTCCTCTTCCGTGTACAGCAGAGCCTCTACCCCCCGGAGGGTCCCCCTGCTTCCACGTCATCAGAGAGATCACAACACAGCGGCTTCTTCACAATCCCGGGTGCCTCCCTAATGCTGACATCATCATGACGTCAGCGCACAACCCATAACAGCAACATGCTGTTCTCAACTCGTGCCCCCCCATCTTTTGCACTTAGTTACGACTTCGCCATCCACCCTTTATTAAACATATATATGTATATATATATATATATATATATATATATATATATATATATATATATATACACTATTATAGCTATTTTGAAATTACGGGGTGTTACACTCACTTAGTGGAGGATCCGACCGAGGAGGGAGTATAGGAGAGGAGGGTTCAGATTTGGAGTGGGTTTGAGTTCAGAACCAAGTGAAAGAGTGGTGGAAGGGTGGTGGTGGCTGGCTGAGGTGAGCGACGGGAGAAGGGGAGACGGCAATGGGGGTGTCGGTGGAGGAGAGGCTATGAGAGAAGAGGAGGCGGCGGGAAGAGAGAAGGCAGAGCGACGGGAGGGGGCAGAAGGGGCGACCAGTGGAGGTGGCTAGGTTAGGGCTTGTGGGTGGAGGAGTGGCGGCTGAATTGGAGGTGGGAGGGCGAGAGGCAATGAGGGGTTAAGGTTTGAGGGGGAGAAGGAAATTCAAAATCGCATAGATCCCGAATTTTCGGAATATGTGATTCTCGTTCTTAAAAGATTCAGATCTTAGTCTATGACACTATTTAGTTCATGGT
Source organism: Hemerocallis citrina (assembly GCA_017893485.1). Classification (NCBI taxonomy): domain Eukaryota; kingdom Viridiplantae; phylum Streptophyta; class Magnoliopsida; order Asparagales; family Asphodelaceae; genus Hemerocallis; species Hemerocallis citrina. The sequence goes on along the minus strand of CM030358.1, from coordinate 4,675,054 downwards.
GTTTGCCTCCTAATAATCCTCAACTTGCCCATGTATGGTGATTAAGTCGCTATATGTTGGTCCCTGGCTCTAGTACGATTTAAATTCTAGAATTTTCAGCTGTAGTTCATAATTCAGAGATTGTAGTGTCGTCTAATGTAGTTTTTTTGGCTGCTTCATGCATGGTTGAGTGCAGCTAATCTGTAGGGATGGCAACTGGTCCGGGTCGACCCGCAACCCACCACGTTCGACCCAACCCGCGTTAACCCGGTTTGGGTTCGGGTCGAACCGGGTCAGTGAAAATCCAATCCAAACCCGCTCGACCCGAACCGCAAACCCGAAACCCGACGTCAACTCGACCCGAACCCGACCCACTGACCTGTTGGTTGGCTACTGTTTGACCTGCACAGGTCAAATAGTAAAAAAAAGAGCCAGTAGCTCTGTTCTTGTTGTTTTTTATTTTGGGAGGGGGGGGATTTTTTTCCTGTAAGCCCCCCTAAATTCACTGTAATTTTTTCACACCTCCATCTATCAACTCTCTTACGTTCTCTACTACTACTACTCAAATCAGTCAAAAAAAAAATCAACAAAGAAGTGAACAATTTCGATTGTATCAAATTCGTGTCGATTCAACAACCTCAAATCCGTCTACTACAAACTCTCTCATCGAAGAAACTCTCTCTCTCTCTCTCTTTCCTTCTACGGCGACGTGGCTATGTCTACTACACTTCTTAATCGACTATGTCTCCTTCTACTATTATTTTCTCTCTCATTTCTATATACGATTATTCGCAAAGTACGGTATCAAAATTTCACAACCCTCTCATCTCTTTATTTTTGTTGTAGTTCTAATTTTTTTATCGTATTTTTTTATTGGTTTTTCACTACTAAATCTCTCTCAACCCACCCATTGTTTTTTAAATTTTCTTTTTCAATATATACCTCCTATATTGTGTTTTATTTTTTCACATACACTATTACAACACTAAAAATCGTTTTTTTCATACACTACTACTACTACAAATCATTTACCATGTCTAGATCACGAGGTAGCGGCCATAGCCAAAGTAGACAAGATTCCACTAGTTCTTCTCGTCGGCCTCCGACAATCCCACAATTAGAACCCGAATATAACCTCATGCTAAACATAGGTTCTCACGATGTTCCCACACACGACATAGAAGAAGAAATGCATGATATTGAGACTGAAACACAACATAACGAATCCACACAATCCACCAGTAGTAGAAAAGTTAAAGGGAAAACTAGTGATTGACACAAATATTATGATTTTATCCCCGATGAGAAGAATACTAATATAGGATATAAGATTTGTAAAACATGTAGCAAGAGTTACAAATGGAAGAAGGGTGAGGAAACGGGTACAATTAAACGAAACATTTTAAATGCACACAAAGACTTGGTACAAGACCAACAATGCCAACAACAAATCAACCATAGGACCGGACAAATAGATACTCACCCCTATGATCCCGAATGTATTCGTCAGGAAATAACACGACTAGTTATTAAGAATGAACTACCTTTTTCTATTTCGAGAGTAGGAATATAGAGTCTTTTATCCAAAATGCACTAAATCCGCATTTTAGAAGAATTCCTAGACTAAAGTCCAACTATTTAAAACTTTAAAATGAAATGAGAGACGCTTTAATTGCACTCTTGTATTCTTTAACTTTTAGAATATCATTAACTTCCAATTGTTGGAAAGATTATAACGATATTTCGATGATGGACATAATTTGTCATTGGATAGACAGTGATTGGATGATTCAAAAGAGAATCATCTCACTTGCCGCTTTGTCGTATCCCTATAGTGGACTAGTTATTGCAACTCGTATTTTAGAAGTTTGTGATTTGTATCATATTCGTGATAAAAAAAGTTTACTATTAATTTTGATAATGGATCTAACGACAATGTTTCGATTAATACATTAAAAACACAATTAGCTCATCCATGTAATGAAAATTTTCATGTTATATGTGTGTGTCATATTTGAAATTTATGTGTACAAGATGCATTGAAAGTAGCCGATTCATATATAATTGCAATTAAAAATTTTGTACATTTTATTGCTTTGAGTGGTATTATGCTTCAAGAATTTAAAGAATGGTGTAAAGCTAGGGGAACATATTTTAGAAAATTTTCTAAAGATGTAAACACCAATGAAACTCTACTTCGATTTACTAAATGTACTTACTCAATACAAAGATATTATAAACGATTTTTGTTTTGCAAAAAAACATAGAAAAAATTCAAATGACTCCCCAATCATGGTATTTTGCTGAATCTTAGTTACGATTTTTGGAATCTTTTAAAATTACAACTTTGAAGTTTTCTACATCTTATGATTATACTAATAGTAGTATTTTTTTTCAATCATTACTATGATGCAAACTTTTCAAGAAATGATTTCGGATGAATACATTAGTCATATTGTTGTTTCCGGTTATACAAATTTTTTGAAGTATTTTAATCTTCTTCCTATGTTGTATTGTATTACTACTGTTATGGATTCCCGTATCAAATTAGCAGGTACGAGCAGTTTGATTGAAATGTATTTTACTTTACTTGGAGATGAATCTGAAATTGATTGAGATGAATTTTAAGCTAGCTTTGAATCAACATTGAATAACTTATATGAGTATTATGATAACTTTTGCATCTATTAGTACAACTAGTATAGTTACTTTTTCTTCTACTACTTCTAGAGGTAAGGGTAAGAGTACATTAGAATATGACAATGCTAATTTACTTGCTCGTATTCAATCAAAAAAATCTAGGACTAATGCACCTAATGAATTAAATTGATATTATCAACAAGATAGTGAGAGTTCTAGTACTAAGATTGAAATGCTACAATGGTGGAAAGAACATGAATTTTTTTTCCTATTCTTTCACATATGGCTAAAGATCTACTAACTCCTCATGGTTCCACAGTTGGTTCAGAAAGTATTTTTTTCTACAAGTGGAAGAGTTCTAACAGATTATAGGAATCGCTTCAAGCCGAATTTATTGGATATGCTCGTATACACTGAAGATTGGATGGAGACTGAAGACATGACTCAAGGAAAAGCAGCATCCACATCAATAAGTGGAAGCAACTCACCTGAAATCCAACAACAAGATTAGAGAATTTAGGGTGATGAGATCCTAGGTTTAGGTTAAATAGATGTGCACGACAATAGTCCAATGCCCTCTCTTCAATCTAACTCTAGGCTATCTTGAACTCTAGATTCTGATTATCCGTTCAAATATATAAATGTAAATAAGAAAATATTGTAAGTTCTTTATGAGAATCTATGTAAAAAGCTTGTAAAATATTCATAGTAGCTGAAATGAATAATATATGCATTTTTTCACTTTTATATAATTATACTTGTTGTAATTTTTTTTTGTAAGAAGTTGTAAAAATAAAAATAAAACAAGTTAGAAGAAAACTTATTAACTGGGCCAAACCCGTGACCCGGCTTGACCCGATACGGGTTCCACCCGAATGGGTTCGCGGGTCGAATATTTGGATTCGATCCTGGCCCAGCCCAACCCGGAACCTGCCCGATTATCGGGCCGATCCGAGCGGATTCGACCCGACTCAGGCTGAATACTCGAATGCCATCCCTAGCTAATCCTAACAGAAAGAAGGCTAGAATGGTGAGGGCTGTTGAGGATGTAGATGCAAGACACCTGCTCCAAGGCCAGCCAACTACAAATGCTAGGGAGGGTAACTTGGCTTCTAATCTAATTATGGTTAGCAGCGGGTACTGTGGAGACTACATTTTCAACTAGATTGAATACTACTGCTTTCGATTGCTGCTCTGAGTTCTTTTTCGACTTGCTAGATATTCTACGAAGGGGTATTTCTCGGGTATTTCTCTTGTATTTATTGTTGTTATCTCTACTTGTGTGTATTTAGCTACTAGTATATAGTTCTGAGGTATAGGTGTCTTCAACTACCTTTCTTTGTTTAAAAAAAAAACGGAACGCGTTATGGGAACAGAAATGAGAAAACTAACTTATATTGACCAGAATAGAAACTTATGTGGACAAATCATGCATAAATATGGTTAAATGTGCTCAAAATTACTTCATATAGAAAGGTCAGAGTTAGCCACCTAACAAGCCTATCATTATATTATATCTATGTATTAGGCTAATAGGAAAGACAATGTACCCCCTCTTTTTTTTCTCAATTTTAAAATAGAGAAAAGAGAGCAAAATTAGGAATTCACACATATCTTAACACGTGCACACACCCAGCCACCGCCTCTGTTCAATTTTCGACCGTCCGATCATCCAGATGTGCGAAGACGTGCATAATCGAGGCTTCCGATCGTGCAACGTCACCACCCAATTACACATGTCCAATTTACTCAGAGGGCGAGCCCATCACGTGATTAACGTCACAGGTCGCGCCACGTCACCACATCATCCTAACACCTTATTCCACTCAGCGGCGAGTACAGGCTCGTTGGGCGATCCAGATTGCTCCAAAAATCGCACCAACTCGATAAATCAATAAAAAATCACAAAAAGTTATTTAAAATTAGGAAATTACATTAAAATTCCAAAAAATATTATTAAATACGGATATTTAATTAGAATTTCTGAAAATAATTAAAAATTTGGAATCTAAACAATATATTATGTTAAATCACTTTTGTCTAGGATTTTTCTAATTTTTTTCTTTTCAAAATAAAAAAACAGAGGGCAAATGTAGGAGATAACTCCTCACTCTTACTCCATCCAAATTGGAATTGGAATCTTCATTATTATATAGATGTTATTAGATGAATTTTTCAAAAAAAAAGTTTTATATTTTTTTCTTATTTAATAAAAAATTATGTGTAGTATTACAGGGGTTATACTACATATTATATTATATTATATAAGTTTGTGCAATATTGTACAAGAGTACACAAGTCTATATCTTATACTAATAGGAGAGAGCGAGTCTACCCCCTCTCTCCTTTAGAGAAAGGAGAGTAAAAGTGGAGATTCCTATTTAACTAACACGTGTGTTTGAAAGACCGCGTGAGTTTTAACTACCAAGTGGGATGGTTTGGAAATTTAAAAAAAAAAGTGGGACGGTTTGGGAAAAACTTTCAAAAAGTGGGACATTTTGGGAAAAAATTCCTCCCCATCACCCACCTCGTAACTACCCCCACCTTCTACCCCCCATTACTCTATTCTATATTATATTATTATATATTACCCCGTTCTCTATCGATAATTTTGCTGTACTACCCCACTTTTTGAAAATATTTAGCGCTCTGCACCACTTCCCAAAACAATTAGCGATATGCCCTTGTTTAGGACACGTCAGTAAGAAACGTTATCGGGAAAAATGGCATAGGTTATTTCGATGCCGTTCTTCCCTATAACGGCATTTATTTTACATTTTTTTTCATACCGTTATTTGGAATAACGACATCAGTATATTTCTCTTACAAATGTGAATCTTCTAACTTTAAAAAATTCTAAGTGTAAAAAAAACTTATAAATAATGCCGTTATCCTGAATAACGGCTTCAAATGACTGATGCCGTTATTGGAGATAACGAAATCCGTTATATAAATGAAGTTAATTTTAAAAAAAAATTATGACTGATGCCGTTATTTGGAATAACGGCATCATTTATATAAAAAAAAATCATTAAAAAAATATAACATTGATTGTATGCATTCATCCATGCATGATAAATACACCCCCTTGCATGTCATCTCTTTTTAGTCAAACCAACTTCATGACTGGATTTGGTTTCATCCTTTGCTAGTCACGTGGGTTTGGTTTATCTTGAGTGTATTTATCATGCCTCCATGCATTTCATCTCCACATGATATGATGCACTGATGCCGTTATTTCAAATAACGGCTTCAGTAGAGAATGCCGTTATTTAAAATAACGGCATCTGTTATAAAGTTTTTATACTTGCAATTTTTCTCTAAGTGGAGATTGCAAGCTATCGAAAAAACAAAACAACCTATGCCGTTATTCCAAATAACGGCACGACACTTTTTTTTCAAACAGATGCTGTTATTGAGAAGAGCGGCATCAAAATAACCTGTGACGTTTTTTTCAATAACGTTTCTTGCTGACATGTCCTAAACAAGGACATATCGCTAATTATTTTGGAAAGTGGGGGCTAAATATTTTCAAAAAGTGAGGTAGTACGGCAAAATTTTCTTCTCTATCACTCCCATCTGTTTCTTTCTCTCTCCCGCATCCTCTCTTCCCCCTCCTCTGTCTCCAAAAACCCAAACAGAGAACCCAAAATATTCCCCCGTCTTCCTCCTTCTTCCTCCATCACAGTGTCGTCTCCCGCCATCCTTCTCCTCCCGCCGAAGCTCCGTCATCGCCTCCTTCGCTCGAACTCCGGCCGCCATCTCCACCGTCGTCACCCTCCCGTCGCTCACCTCGAGCCTTCCGCTCGACCCATTGCCGAGCTAGACAGCCCATGACGTCTTCTCCATCTCCTCATCCTCGACAACTTCTACCATTGCCGACCTGTGCTTCGAGCCTCCGCCTGCGCTCGCCCTGCCTCCGAGCACCTCCCGCTCTCACGCCATTGTCGCACCCGTCTCCTTCCCCCGTCGCTGTCACCATTGTCATCGGAGTTCTCGTCGCCTCCTTGCAGTCGTCAGCCAGCACCTCCCGAAGTCACCGCACCTCAACCTCTCACCTCGCAACCCCCTCACCCTCGACCTTGCCTGTCTCCGGTCAACCCACTGCCGCCCTCCGCTGCCTCCCACTCACCTCCAAACCCCGTCGAAGCTCCACCCCGCTCCTCTCCATCCGCCACCGTACTCCCATTCCGCCATCACCGAGCTTCTCTCAACCCATCATCCTCCTCGACCACCACAGTCGACCTCCCGCACAAACTCCGTCGCCGTTCCCATTCTCCCGCTCTCTCCCTCTCCCTCTCCCTCTCTGTCTCACTGAGAAGTAGGAGACAATTGGGTTGGTGAACTTGCTGTGTTGTGTTTTGTGAAGTTAAGGATTACTGAGTTATTGTATTGGTGTATGGTGTTGGAAGAGACCAATGTTGGGTTTATTGCTGTTTGAGTCAAATTGAGTGTTGTGGTGTTTGGTGTTTGTTGGAAGAGGAATCTGATTGTATTGGTGTTCATTGGAGTTTGGTATTGTGAAGTCGAGTTGGTGTGTTGCTGTCTTGGAGTTTGTTGAAGGGGTTGTTTTGCTTTCGTTGAATTGTTGTTGCTGTTGTGGAGGTTGCTATTTTGGCGTGGCTGCCACATATCTTGTATGTGCTTCGCTGCCTCGGATTCTGATCCTGTTATTCTTGTTCAACATCATCGTCGTCAACTAACAGGCAAGTATCTCTTTGTACAAATCGTTTGTTTTAGTACAAGCTTCTTTGCATAAATACCGCAAGTATATTCTTTGACTCTATTCGTATTATACATAATCCATTGATCCCGTATTCGTACATGATCACGAATACTTTGTTGCCATATGCATTGCATGAACACGATACACATATATATACTCTTAGAACTATACATGATGTTGTGCATGAAATGCTTGTTACTAGTTTGCATGTTGTTATAGTATCTTTTATTCTTGATTAAGCTTTATATATGCCACTGATCACATCAACATGTTTTATGAACCCTGAAATATATTTTCTTGTATTGCATAAGTCTTGATACTCGATTCTGTCATGTTACCCGTTCTTGTTGTTGCATGTAGATGTTTATCGGTCCAGTTATTGTTCATGTTTAATTGTTATAAAAAGATAACAAGTCGGGGTATAAGGAAAAAGATTTAGTAGTGGGTAATATAGAAGAGCGTATTCGGACGGGAGCTCTTGGTTTCCCGATGCAAGTTGCAAGTTTGCAAAATTACAGGTTTACATGTTTCACGCTACATATTACACTATGTTTCACATTGCACGTATCTCGATACAAGATATACTTGACATGTTTTTCCCGAGTACGTGACCTATAGAATCCACCACTAGTCTAAACGTTCACTTGATTGCGAGTAGCAACCATGTGGTATGGGACGCATGAAGTGCTACCTAGTTAGGTTAATAAAAAACATGATATTAATACGTGCATGATCCAATTACATGTTACATGTTCATGATGACTTGCTTACTTGTTTACATGTTACGCGTTCATGTTGACTCGTTGCTTGCTTACTCGTATACATGTTCCTATGGATTTATTTACTTGTTTTCATGCATGCCACTTATTCCATGATGTCTTGTTCATGATTCTGTTTGCATATTGTATTTCTCCTATTATATGATTCTCGATTCCTTGCTCTTCCCCTGCTTTTGTTTCGTTTTGTATTTATCCCGTTAGCTTGTACCATTTACGGCCCGTGACTTGTATTAACGGGTACCTATTTGTTTCTTCTTTTTGTAATAATATACTTGCAGGCCCAGATGGAGAATTATCCGAAGGTGTTGTTGAGCAAAGATTTTAGTCTTACTTATTTTCATGTTACCGTAGTTCATGTTTTATTTATGTACTCTTTGTTGTAATCCGGGAGTGTTTGACCCGTAACTACTTTGTGTTTTCTAGTTGTTGGTTATGTCATGTACTATGTCATATACTTTTGTTATCTCATTGTGATTTTACATACTTGCGTGGTTGTTATTATTATCTTATTGTTGAGTTACTTGTACAGCTTATGAATGATGTATTCGTATCATTCGCTGGGCCTCAGTCACGGACCTGTGTTCCCGTATTCTGGGAAGCGAGGCGTGACACAAAATCTCATGGTTCTTCCCAAACCCACCCACATCCTTACTCTCGCATTCCCCAGCAGCTTTAGTAATATTCAATTGTATAATATTATGATTTAACAGTGATTCTCTAAACTATCTGCTTATGTAAGGATGATAATGAAGATTTTAGTAATTACGGTATGAATGATATTCATAAGATTCTTCCAATTCTCTCACATTTTTGGGAGTCCTATATAATTTTATGAGTACCTCAAAATTATTTTAGGCTGTGCAATTTGCACAGGGTAACACTTGTTAGTATATATAAAGAAAAGCATCCCTTAAAAGATTTCTTTTATATATCAGAAATGGTGGGTATAAACCCCTCCCGCTTCAGTAAAAGGATTTTAATAAAACAACAATCAAGAAAGGAAAATGATGTTCATGCTTCCCAACTGGTGGGGCATGAGACTCATTCCCCGACAAAAAAGAGTGCCCACCCTATACAAGATAGCCCTCCCTCCAAAAAACCAGAGTAATTACAAACATTACAATAAATTCGCTCCCCTCGAGAATGAATCCACAAAAAAGTGTCCAATCCTCAAACCCGACTTGATGTGCTGGATCCTCCACATGTCAATCATTCCTCCTCCGCTGTTCCCCCCTTTCATCGGACTCCGCTTCATAAGTTGAAGTACTGATATCTGCATATATTTCTTTTATTTTCTTTGCTTGGTCTGCTCCTGCCATTTAAGACCAGAATATAGTATTAGCTATAATCATGAATAACAATTGTTGATGTATGATGTGTCTATGTGTTGGTCTAAAGATTCTATTATTCCTCTCTAGCCAAATTCCCCAACATATTTCAGCTACCCCTATTCCCCATATGTCAGTGTAACCCTTGTTAACATTAATGTCCATTCAGACCCCCAAGACTTCTTGTGCTGTCGCTGGAAAAAGACTGTTCATGCTTAATATGTGTAACAAATTCACCCATAATGGCTTAGCGTATCTGCACTGGACGAAGAGGTGATCCACCATTTTGTTTTCCACTTGGCACCAAACACACTCTCCCGGGCCCTGCCATTTTCGCTTTGCCAAATTTTCTCTGGTTAGAATGATGTTTCTACTAGCTAACCAATTGAACGTCTTAATCTTACGAGGAACTTTAACTCTCCATATTGGGTCACTCGTCCGTACCCCCCCCCCCCCCCCAACACACACACACACCGCACACACTCTTTAACCATTTATAGGTTGATTTTACCGAGAAAACACCCCCTTTCTCACATGCCTAGCTGCTCTTGTCTTTTTGGTCGTCTCCTGTTGGCTTTCAATCTTGAAGGTATAAAATTAGCTATTGCTTTTGTCTTCTTGCTTCCCTGGTTATCCCGCCTGATACCCTCGGCCTCAATTCTTCGTTCCTTCATTTTCTGGCTACCCAATCATTCTTATCTGTAGCAAATTTGTAAATATCTTTAGGTTAATTTACCCGCACCATTTATCTTTCTGGAAGTAAATTGTTTCTCCATTCCCAATGGAGAAGTTAACACCTGCAAGGAAAATGTCTTTAGTACGTGTTACCCCCCGCCAATGGCCTGACATGGATGCCATATTCTTCTGTTTTCGATGTATGCAACCGTTCCTGATGTATGTTGCTTTAATAAGTGCTGCCCACTTGGTTTTTGTCCTTATTTTGAATTTCAACCATCACTTACACAAAAGAGCGTGGTTCATTAGTCTAATGTTAATAATGCCCAACCCCCCAAACTCTTTTCTTCTGCAAACAATCCCCCACCTAATTAGTGAGTATCCCTTCCCGTTCGACCCTGACCAGTGCCAAAGGAACCTCGTCTTAGTCTGTCAATTTTCTTTATATCCCAAACTGGTATCTCAAATAAGGACATGTAGAATAATGGGATAGAACTGATGACCAAGTTCAACAGAACTAGGTGCCGACCAAAAGATAGCATCTCTCCCTTCCAACCCTGTAGTCTATTAGCTATTTTCTCAATTAGGTCATTCCATTCTACTCTCCAAACTTTTCATGAACCAATAGGCAATCCCAGGTACTTAATAGGTATCTTCTGGATTTGGCAATTTAGGATACCAGCCACTGCGAGTCCAGTCTCCCCCGTTTCTCCAAACAAAGTAATAGCTCTTTTGAGGAAATTCACTTTCAACTCAGACCACTCTTCAAAGAGATATAACCCCTACATAAGGAGTGTGGCTTGCGCAATGTCGCGTTCTCCGAAAATAAGTTGTCGTCCGCATATTGTTTGTTCATTACCGCGGAAACCCCCCTCCTCATTCTCAACCCGTTAATGAGTCACCTTTCTCTGTAGGCATGTAGCATTCTGTGTAAGCCATCCGCCACCACTGTGAACGACAGTGGTGATAGTGGATCCCCCTATCTTAGTCCCCGCCTGCACTTGATCTCCTTCCCTGGATTTCTGTTGATTAACACACTAATGTTAGCAGTATTTAGTCAAGTCTCGATCCATCCAATCCACCTGGCCCCAAACCCTCTTTTGCTCAGTATTTTCAGCAGTCATTTTCATTAAATTTTGCCTTAAGCCTTTTCGATGTCTAGTTTTAGCAAAAACCCCGCCTTCTTCCGTCTCTTGGACTAGTGCCACCCCATCCAAAATATCCCTTCCCACAATAAATCCAGTCACATAATCTTCCACCAAGTCCTCGATCAGCCCTCTTAATCTATTTGCCAAAACCTTTTTTGTGATAATTTTGACCGAGCAGTTAATCAGACTGATTGGCCTATAGTCCCTAACCTCTATAGCCACATTTTCTTAGGAATTAGACATACATTAGCATAGTTTAATCTACCTAAATCTAAAGTTCCTTCATAGAAAGCAATCATAATTTTCATAATGTTATTCTTGACAATGTCCCAGAACTGCTTGTAGAAGAAGACAGGGAATCATCTGGACCGGCCGCCTTTTCCTGACCCATCCCCCAAACTGCCTCCTTGACATCTTCCTCTGTAAATGGGTCTTGTAAAGCTGCTACACATTCCCGAGTATCTTCCTATAGTTCGACCCAAAGATTTTCTGCTGACTCGCACTGTCCATTCCTGCTCTGCCCAAATAGATCATTGTATGTGCCATGAACATGCTTTTCTATCTGTAATTCCTTTGACACAATGTTTTCCTCAATATTCAGGGAATGGATGTAACTGTTTCTCCGTCGCATACTTGCGACCTTATGGAAGTATTTAGTATTTGTATCTCCCTCTCGATCTTTGGCGCCACATGATTTCTTCCTTATTATAAGTTTCCAAAATTTCATCCCTACATGACATAACCTTTGAAATTGATTGTCGCATGTATTCCACTACAAAAGAAAGTAGCTTTCCCGGCGCTTTTTGACGTCTTTACCGGCGTTTTTTTACGCCGGTGAAACTTTCACCGGCGTTTACAATAACGCCGGTCCAAATGCCGCCGAAGCGGGCGTCGCTAAAACGAAGGGGTCTACGTCGGCGGTTTTGGTGGACGCCGGTAAATGTTAGAACTACACCGGCGGTCATAAAACGCCGGTGTATGTCGGTCTCTGAGTGCCGTTCTTGTGCACCTACATACATTCACCGGCGGTCATAAAACACCGGTATTTATCCATTCACCGGCGTGTATGAAAACGCCGGTGTAGAACGAAAGTATACCGGCGGTCAAGGAGCGCCGGTGTATGTGCGTTTATGAGTGCCTGGTTTTTCCTATTTACGAACACCGGCGCGACCAAAAAACGCCGGTGTAGTTATATACGTCGGCGTTTATAAAACGCCTGTGTATGTCTGTGCCGTTATAGCTGACAACATTCACCGGCGTTCGTTGAAACGCCGGTGTATCACACAATCCAACAATTAGATTAGGTAGGCCGGCGTTTTTTAAAATGCCGTTCTGGCTATGCCCGTTTATTTTCGATACTCCGCTTTACCGTTCGATTTCAATTCACAGTTTCATTTACAAAACCTGTAAACTAATTCTCACAACTTATTCAATCAATTTCGTTGCATACTACTGCGCAAACCACAACCAAACACAAGAATAATTAAAGATAATCAAGTTTCACACGTGTCATATCAACGTCCAAATTCATTGATTAATTAACAGTGTCATAATTAACAAATTAATATAGAGACTAACATCCCAAATATCCAAACAAACCAGTCTGGCAAATATCCAAAATATCCCAAATTAAAAGTCTGACATAACTCTCATAAAAAAAACCAGTCTGACATAACAAAAGCAAGGAGGACATAAGAACAACAACCATACAGCAAGGAGGACATAAGAACAGCAAGGAGGACCGCAGATTCATACCCCTCGAGTAGCTTCAGCTCTGATCATCAGAATTTCCTTCATCTTGACGACCGCTCTGTGAAAAAAAAACAATAGTTTAATTGAACAGTAGACCACAATACAGAATATACATATTTTTTGAACTTGCAAAAAGAACTACCTGTATCTTAAATTATAAGATCAAAGTGCCAACTGCAAATGGAATTGTTAATGATATATACAGAGGTAAAATAATTACATTGCAATGCTAAAAATCTAGTACTTAATTTTGTTTTTAAGCATGTCCTTCATGGATTGTTCAGACAATCCATGAAACTGTCATCGTGGACGGAAACCAAATATAAGAAAAATAAGATAGGGCTCATATCAAGTGTATTTTTAGGGAACTGTCATCGTGGAAGGAAACCAAATATATATAGAAGCCAGAAATGGAAACAGAAAGAAGAAAGGTAGAGACTTTGGATACACCAGGCTAACATAGCGGCATTTTCCTCATCTCTCTCTCATCCCTTGTTTCCCTTCAGCACACGAACACAAAGAGACATCAGCAACAACAGCAAGAGCGACAAGAACAACAATAATAATAAATTATTATGAACAAGATGTCTCTATATGGGTTTCCAGATCTCCACTCGAGCCCACTGTTTCTAATCACAGCCCAATTAAGAACATAGACAACATCCACTAAACAATCCAATCATAGCCCAGTCAAAATTTGCCATCCTGGATCTTAATGAAATAAGCTTCATTAACAGTGAAAGAAAATGAGGATGCTAGCAGCATACTTAGTTTGGAAGTGAACCCATTTTTTGTTAAAAAATCATGCCAAAGATGGCAATCAGCTTCATTAACAGTATCTGAAAATGAAAATTTCCATTATCTGAGCTTATATGTTGCTCTACTAATTCACTGTGCCCAACTAAATCTAAAACCCAATTGTTGTGCGTATCCGGAGGATTTTGGCATACGTACCTATAGCATCCTCAGTTCACAGTGAACCCGTTTTGGTCAAAAAAACATGCCAAGATCACAATCAGATGCATGAAAATAAGCTTCACTAACAACAAAAGAAGAAACTGGGGATGCTATGCAGCATACTTAGTTTGGAAGTGAACCCATTTTGTGTTAAAAAAACCATGCCAAAGATTGCAATCAGGTTACATTAACAGTATCTGAAAATGAAAATTTCTCCATTATCTGAGCTTATATGTTGCTCTCCAACTTTTTTAGCCCAACTATATCGCAAAACCCAAGTGTTGTGCATATCCGACCGGAGGATTTTGGCATACGTACCTATATACCATCCTCAGTTCACAGTGAACCCATTTTTGGTATAAAAACAAACATGCCAAGAAGACAATTAGGTGCATGAAATCAGCTTCACTAACAGTTAAGTGAAAATGGGACCAAAAAATAGCTTAAGAAGACCATCAGGTTTGTGAAATAAGCTTCACTAACAGTGAAAGAAACTGGGGATGCTATGCAGCATACTTAGTTTGGAAGTGAACCCATTTTGCGTTAAAAAAACCATGCCAAAGATTGCAATCAGGTTACATTAACAGTATCTGAAAATGAAAATTTCTCCATTATCTGAGCTTATATGTTGCTCTACTACTTTTTTAGCCCAACTATATCGCAAAACCCAATTGTTGTGCATATCCGGCCGGAGGATTTTGGCATACGTACCTATATACCATCCTCAGTTCATAGTGAACCCATTTTTGGTATAAAAACAAACATGCCAAGAAGACAATCAGGTGCATGAAATCAGCTTCAATAACAGTTAAGTGAAAATGGGACCAAAAAATAGCTTAAGAAGACCATCAGGTTTGTGAAATAAGCTTCACTAACAGTGAAAGAAACTGGGGATGCTATGCAGCATACTTAGTTTGGAAGTGAACCCATTTTGTGTTAAAAAAACCATGCCAAAGATTGCAATCAGGTTACATTAACAGTATCTGAAAATGAAAATTTCTCCATTATCTGAGCTTATATGTTGCTCTACTACTTTTTTAGCCCAACTATATCGCAAAACCCAATTGTTGTGCATATCCGGCCGGAGGATTTTGGCATACGTACCTATATACCATCCTCAGTACACAGTGAACCCATTTTTGGTATAAAAACAAACATGCCAAGAAGACAATCAGGTGCATGAAATCAGCTTCACTAACAGTTAAGTGAAAATGGGACCAAAAAATAGCTTAAGAAGACCATCAGGTTTGTGAAATATGCTTCACTAATAGTGAAAGAAACTGGGGATGCTATGCAGCATACTTAGTTTGGAAGTGAACCCATTTTGTGTTAAAAAAACCATTTTTGGCATACGTACCTATATAACATCCTCAGTTCACAGTGAACCCATTTTTGGTCAAATTCAATTGCCAAGATGACAATCAGATGCATGAAAATAAGCTTCACGAACAATAAAACAAAATGGGTTCACTTCAACAACAGCAACAACAGCAACAACAGCAAGAGGGAACCAAATATAGAACAATTGGGTTTTGAATGGAGATTGTAGTCATAGATCAATTCTTCATGGAAGAAAAATACGAATAGGGCTCATAGCAAGTGTAGTTTTAACTGGAATTGTCATCGTGGAAGGAAACCAAATATAGAAGCCAGAAAGAGGAATGGTAGAGAATGAGGATACACCAGGCTAACATAGCGGCATTTTCCTCATCTCTCTCTCATCCCTTCTTTCCCTTCAGCACACGAACACATAGAGACATCAGCAACAACAGCAAGAGCGACAAGAACAACAATAATAATAAATTATTATGAACAAGATGTCTCTATATGGGTTTCCAGATCTCCACTCCAACTCGTCTCTTTGTAATCACAGCCCAATTAAGAACAATTGTTCACAGTCACTGTTAAAGAAACATATATGCTCAGATTATGGAAATTTTCATTTTCAGATACTGTTAAAGAAGCTAATTTCATGCATCTGATTGCTATCTTTGGCATGATTTTTTAGCCAAAATGGGTTCACTTCCAAACTAAGTATGCTGCATAGCATCCCCAGTTTCTTTCACTGTTAGTGAAGCTTATTTCACAAACCTGATGGTCTTCTTAAGCTATTTTATGGTCCCATTTTCACATCCTCCAAATCAGTACAACAACACGGCTGAACAATCCTTGTTTGCAGGTCATACAATGTCATCTATACCATGTTATGTGCCAAAGTGGGGTTGGCACATACGATGCAAGGCCGACAAGTATTAGTTGTTTGTGAGTATGCAATAGGGTGCAGCTATGAACATGGGCTCATATCAAGTGTAGTATTACGGACTGTCATCGTGGAAGGAAACCAATTTAATATAGAAGCCATATATGGAGCCAGAAAGAGGGATGGTAGAGAATGAGGATACACCAGGCTAACATAGCGGCATTTTCCTCATCTCTCTCATCCCTTCATTCTCTTCAACACACGCACACAAAGAGACATCAGCAACAACAGCAAGAGGGGGTTGGTCCAACAATAAGTGTAGATTATAATAAACGAGATGTCTCTATTTGGGTTTCCAGATCTCCACTCCAGCCCTTTCTTTCTAATCACAGCCCACTTAAGAAACATAGACGAAATGCTTATAGACGACAGCCACAATGCAGACTCACAAACACTAGTACGTGTCTTTCATGCATTCAAGACCATAATCTCTTTAAAAATACCAATTTTAAGACTTACCGATGTTTTTTGACAGTGGGCGGCGTGCTACCCACACTCTCATATGTTTGACTGCCACTATTATTTAGTGGCTGCTCATCCCCATGGCTCTCGTTGCCATCATTTATATTTACCCTCTTTCCACGCCTCGGCATGTTGTACCTGTCAAGGATTCGATAACTTCCTTAGATATGCAAGTTTAATTAATAACATGTTTATAATAACTATCATAAAATTTGTACTTTAGTAGGATTAACAAACCAACATAGTTGTAAAAAAATTAAAAAAAATAGATTTGTAACAGATTAAATTACAACGATAGTTTGGTTCAAATGACACTAAGCATAGTTTAATGTAAATAATACCAAGCAGTAGAAAATAGAAACATAATTAAACCAGTGTATTAAATTCACAATGAACATATTCGAAATTACAGACATAATATTACAACAAGATTTAAGACATAAAATTACAGACATATAATAAACCCAATTGAAAATCATGTAAACTACAATACGACATCTTCCAGTACATCGCCCTCTTCTCCATCCTTGCGGAGCCAAGTCCCACAAATTCCAACATCGGTTGTGTTTACATCAAACACAGGAAACTCAGAAGCAATGTAACTGTTCATGTCTTCACCGTCTTCATCGTCTGAAGTATCGCCCAGTTGGAATACATCTCTTGGTTGCATAGGGATAGCCATATACGATTTTGGCAGGGTTGGATCTTCAATGTAGAACACTTGTTGCACTTGGGATGGAAACACAAATGGCTCATGGCTAATGTGTGTACCGATGTGAATCAATTTTGAGAAGTTTACAACTGTGAAGCCAAGCTTGTCCTTGTTGTTAGCAAAATTCCTATCAAACTCAGCCCAATCCCCACGAAATAAGACAACACGGAAATGGCCAAAATAATTCAACTCAATGATATCCGTGAGCACTCCATAGTAGTCGAGATCTCCATCTACAGGCCTCATGTCCGATTTGGAAGCATAACTTCTAGTCTTAGACGTCACTACCCTATTTTGAGACTTCAAATTACATTCACGATCCTTAGTACGAAATCTAAAACCGTTGAATATGTATCCTCCGTATCTTTTGACCATCTGATAGGGACCTTTGGCAAGTACTTGTATTTCAGATGACGCACCTTCAGGACCCAAAGAATGTACCTATTAATTTTGCACAAATCGTATCAACACCATAGAAAATGTAGATATAATAAAGATTAACTTGCATAACTGTAATTCACCTACATGAGATGCAAACCACTTATGAAATTTTTCATTCATCAGCTTGTTTTGTTCACGTGGTGGTAGTCTTCTTGGTCTAGCCCTTCGTTTGATGTCCCTGACAAATTCGCTAAAAAAACAAGCAATTGAAATTAGAAATAACAAAAGTATCAAAAATATCGAACTCTGCGGTTTTCACTGTATTCGATTTAAATTCAAAAGCAACTTACTTTCGAAATGGTTCCACTGATGCATGATGGTCTAGCACATATCGATGTGCCTGTTCCCACGCTAAGCTATCGAGCTCAAATGCATCAACTTTACCAACAGTAATGCCAGCGGTATCAAAAAGATATTGCGCACCATCAAGGTTGGAAATGTCTGGATTTCTACGTGGTCTACTGGAAGATGTCTCCACACCAGGCAAATACCTGGAAAAAAAATGTGAGCACTCCTCTGATAGATATCCCTGGGCTATTGACCCTTCAGGATATGCTCTATTTTTCACATAACCCTTTAGCCGGTATAGGTACCTGAACATGTACAATTAATAAACTAGACAACACTAGGGGATTAAAAGAAATGAGCTTTTGAAAATTCAATTTCGTAAGATGAATGAATTATTTTACCTCTCAATGGGGTACATCCACCGATAGTGAACAGGACCGCCGATTCCGGCTTCACCAGCAAGGTGGATTATCAAGTGAATCATAATAGTGAAGAACGATGGAGGAAATATCATCTCCATTTTACTAAGTGTCAATGCCGCCTGCTGCTCCAATTGGTCCAGATCTTCAACACGAAGCATTCTTGAGCAAATACCTTTATATATGCTACAAAGATCTTTCAGGACAGTAGTGACTTGCTCACACATTGAAGACCTTAGGGCCACAGGAAGGAGATCCTGCATTAGGATGTGGTAGTCGTGTGACTTTAGACCCTGAAGCCTCTTCTCTTTAAAGTTGACACATCTTGCCATGTTAGAAAAATAGCCATCGGGGACTTTAAGTTCAAGTAGTACTTTGCAAAACAACTCCAACTCCGATTTTGACATTGAATAGATTGCAGGAGGTAGGAGTACTTTCCCGTTCGGCAATTCTTCTGGGTGCAACTCATGTCGGATGCCCATTGACTTCAAATCAAGTCGGCTCTTGAGATTGTCCTTTGTCTTCCGATCATCTCCCATAACTGTTCCTATACAATTCTCACCAATATTTTTTCCGATATGCATCACATCTAAATTATGTCGCAGTAAGTTGAATTCCCAATACGGCAACTTGAAGAAAATACTCTTCTTCTTCCATGCACCTAAACTCGTCAAGTTTTGATCCTCATCTTCGCCATATAGATCGGTCTCCTCAACTTGCTCCGGCCTTGCCCTTTTCTTGCCCTTTGTCCTGACTTCTGGTTCTTTTCCATATTTGAATTGATGACCATCTACCCGCCTCAAAATATCTGAACCAGAAGAAGACCCAGGAGCATGTTCCCACTCGTCGGTGCCATCAAATGTCGCTGCCTCTGCCCGAAATATATGTGTGTCAGGCAACCATCTCCTATGACCCATATAGCAAAACTTTCTGCCATTGTACAACCACCTTGAACTAGTTTGGTCAGCACAACATGGACATGCATAACGTCCTTTAGTACTATATCCAGATAAATTTGCATATGCTGAAAAATCATTGATTGTCCAAGACAACACGGCACGAAGAGAAAATGTTTCTTTAGCCACAGCATCATAGGTTGGAACACCCACCCACAACTTCTGAAGTTCATCTATTAACGGTTGTAGGTACACATCTATATCATTTCCAGGACCTTTCGGTCCAGGAACTATCATGGACAAAATAAATGAGGACTGCTTCATGCATTTCCAAGGCGGCAAATTGTATGGTATCAACACAACCGGCCATATGCTGTATGTACTACTCATTTGCCTGAAAGGGTTGAAACCATCACTAGCTAGTCCAAGTCTCATATTTCGAGGATCTTCCGCAAAATCAGGATATCTTTCATCAAATTTTTTCCAAGATTGAGAATTAGCAGGATGTCTAAGAATCCCATCATTAGTGCGACCTTCAGCATGCCATTTCATATCAGAAGAAGTTTTCGTATACATA
Organism: Hemerocallis citrina; assembly: GCA_017893485.1. Classification (NCBI taxonomy): domain Eukaryota; kingdom Viridiplantae; phylum Streptophyta; class Magnoliopsida; order Asparagales; family Asphodelaceae; genus Hemerocallis; species Hemerocallis citrina. Next base: position 4,655,015 of record CM030358.1, on the reverse strand, counting down.
AACAACCTTTGTAGCCTAGGAATCAGAGGAAAGTAACGCAATGTTTTGGCAGGCTTCTTTTTCCTACTTCGCTTAGTAGATCCACTGGCTCCCTCGTCTTGATTTGGTCTTTCTTTCCATTTCGAAGAACCACACACTTCGCAATTCTCCAGACTTTCCTTACCACTCGTGAAAAGCATACAGTCATTTGGACATGCTGATATCTTCTCATATCCTAGATCGAGAGAACTTAGGAATTTTTTGATTTTATAGGCTGAGTTTGGAATACAGATTTCAGGAAATGCTTCATTCAACAATTCAAGTAGCATAGTGAAGGACTTAGCAGACCACCCGTTTAAACATTTAATCTGAAATAGTCTGACAATGAATGAGAACTTAGAAAATTTGGTGCAGTCGCGGTACAACAGAGTACTAGCATCTTCAAGTAACTTAGCGAAGGATTCTTGCTGCTTATTATTTTCAGGGGTGGGGCCAGACATTTCCTCGTCCACCCCACCACCAATCTGGTTTGTTTCTGTTGACTCATTGTAAACTTCGGTTGTTGGGTTATTGGTGTGGAAAGGAACATTATGAATCCCCATGGCATCTTGTAACAAAGCATGCATCTCATCGGGAACGCTTAAGTCTTCGTTCACTAAGGGCTCAGCTTCATTTTCTAATACAACCGGACGAACAGGAGCTGCCGTATGATCCTCTTCATGACAAAACCACCTTGTGTACCCTTGAAGAAAACCGTTGACAGCCAAGTGTGTATGTACTACGTCACATGTCCTCAGCATACAATTTGTACAGCGGAGGCATGGACAAAGGATTAGGTTGGGATCACGGGAATGTCGTTTGGCAAAGATAATAAAATCTTTAATACCATCACGGTACTCCTTGGATAATCGTGGTTTACTAATCCAACTTCTATCCATTATATCAATAGCACACAGTCTGAAATTAAAATTTGATATATTAAATAGTAATAACAGTAAAAGGCATTTTGTATATTAAATTTCACCTATTTGAAAACCATCCCTAGCTGCAAATAAATAAACGATATAATCTTTAACTGTAAAATAGAGAAATTGTGGCTCCAAAAAATGTACAAAAAAAAACTACATCTTAACACAATCTACTCTATTCACCAAACCCTAAACGACCTTTTGTGGAAATGATCACAACCACCTTAGTGGTATTTTATCGCACACCCTGTGTTCGAGCATAAAAAAAAATCGACTATAGTCTCCCCTTTATTTGGCTTTCCATTCAAGGAGATGATGATGGTAAAGGGTATTTTGCTGATGAAGAGGAATCGACCGAATAATGAGCGCGTCGTGCTGTAACTACGGTAACAAGAAGATCTGATGACTCATGAACTATTCTGTTCATGACTACTAATAATCACTTATCTCATAATAATAATAATAATAATAATAATAATAATAATAATAATAATAATACTAATAATACTAAACAAAAGAAACAGTAAAAGAAAAATGAAAATGTCCAGTATGTAAGCATATATTTTTCAGAGTGAACCAATTGTTGTACATAGCCGGAGGATTTTGGCATAGAGCTATAGCATCCTCAGTTCACAGTGAACCCATTTTGGTCAAAAAAACATGCCAAAGATTGGATCATACTTAGTATGGAAGTGAACCCATTTTGTGTTAAAAAAACCATGCCAAAGATTGCAATCAGGTTACATTAACAGTATCTGAAAATGAAAAATTTTTCATTATCTGAGCTTATATGTTGCTCTACTACTTCTTTAGCCCAACTAAATCTAAAATCCAATTGTTGTGCATATCCGGCCGGAGGATTTTGGCATACGTACCTATAGCATCCTCAGTACACAGTGAACCCATTTTGGGTAAAAAAACATGCATGCCAAGAAGACAATCAGATGCATGAAATCAGCTTCATTAACAGTGAAAGAAAATGAGGATGCTAGCAGCATACTTAGTTTGGAAGTGAACCCATTTTGTGTTAAAAAACCATGCCAAAGATTGCAATCAGGTTACTTTAATAGTATCTGAAAATGAAAATTTTCCATTATGTGAGCTTATATGTTGCTCTACTAATTCACTGTGCCCAACTAAATCTAAAATCCAATTGTTGTGCATATCCGGCCGGATGATATTGGCATACGTACCTAGAGCATCCTCAGTTCACAGTGAACCCATTTTGGGTAAAAAAACAAACATGCCATGAAGACAATCAGATGCATGAAATCAGCTTCATTAACAGTAAAAGAAGATGAAAATTTCCATTATCTAAGCATATATTTTTCTATTAATTCTTCATCTCAACTAAACCATTCATGTTAAGGAAATCAAGATGAATAAACTGAAAAAAGTTGCCTTTTTTAAAAAATAAGGGAAATCAAGAGATCATACCGAAGAGAGAGAGAGATGGAGCGGGGCGACGAGGGCGGGGGGCGTAGGAGAGAGAGAGAGAGCGGGGCGACCGCCGATTCACCTCCAAATAGAGGGAGGGAAGAGGGAAATCGAAAAGGACGAAGGGAAGAAGGGACGATTTCGAAAGGTCGAAGGCCGTCGAAGAGGACGAAGCGGCGGAGGCAAACGCGCGGGAAGTAGAGCGAGGAAGGAGGGAAACGAAGCGCCACTTCTTTTTTTTTTTTTGGGGGGGGGTTTTGGGAAAATGTCGAGCGAAAGATTAGGGTTCGCGGGTTTTATCCCAGTTATTCACCGGCGTTTTAATTAGACACGCCGGTGAATGTGTCCGTATATTCGCCGGCGTTTGTACCTAAAAACGCCGGTGAATAATAAACTTCACCGGCGTTTGTAAGTAAAACGCCGGTGAATACTAACATACGCAGGCGTTTTAAATAGACCGCCGGTGTATGACCATCCCATCTGGCGCCCAATTCCTACTCGCTCCCTACCCCGGCGCTACTATTAAAACGCCGGGGAATAATCGCCGGTAAAAGCAGTATCTTTTGTAGTGTTCGCCTCCTCATTCCTTTCACACTCCTCGATTTCTCTCACAATGGATTCCTTCTGTTGAAATATATTTCCCAATGTATCTTTGTTCCATTTGTTAAGTCTTCTGAAATTCTATACTTATTATGAGACATCCACCAACCAATTTCTATGTTAGTCGTAAATAAGGGCTTTGAACAAGGAGACAAAGCCTCAAAGTATGAAATTATAAAAAACAAACACAACAAATAACAAGATGCTAAAATTTGAACTGGTAATTATTTTTTTGATTATAAAGGTGAGGCAAATGCCCGCCAACTTTCTGATTTCATTAATAAAAACAATTACAATCATTTTTCGAATGATGTTCATTCCCTCCAACAGTTTGGAGGGAATGAGACTCATTCGTGCCAAAAGACCTGATCATAAGACATAAATAAACACCTCGAACTAGTAATTTTAACAACAATATGCCAGAATTTTAATTACAACAACATATATCTTGTGCTGATACCTACAGAAAGAGACAAAAAGGTCATGAAGTTTTCAACAAGGTGAATATAAATAACTTGTGGCCGTCATAAGTTGTATGGGAAATATTCTTATGAAGATTGTTTCAAATATTTTGCATAACAGTGCAATAAAGTTCTCCAAAATGTAATATAAAGTCAAGGAAGTGGGGAACAAGTGTGGTATGAAAGTCGTACTACTACCACTATGCTAAAACTTCAAAGTTGTATAAAGATTGAGAGAAGTTGCATTTTTATTCTAACACAGATCGAGAACCTTTTTTTTTATTTTTTAAAACGAAATAAATAATGCACCCAATAAGATTTGAACCTGGGGTACTCTTATACCATGTGTTATTAGGCTAAAACTTCAAAATTCTAACAAGTGGTATAAAACAAAATGTCTTTTATCTATTTACTTTTCATATTATAGAAGAAGGCTTTTTCAAAAGAAGCAGAGAAGGTTGAACAACTCCCTTGTTAAGTTGAACAACTCTTTGAACAAGTCACCAGACTTTTGTAGAAACTTTTTCCCCTGGTGGGTACTAACTTCCTATAGGCTTTTCTTCTGTTTAAATTTCTCCAAACCAAATCATAACAGAACTTACGAGGTGATGTGTTGAAAACCTCAAAAGAAAAGTTTGAATCTGGAAGATCTAGAACAATTCTCAACCTTAGACTTTCGGAAGAATAAAGCTCAACCTAACACTAGGAGTTGGACTATAAAACCTTCCCAATTCAAACAAACATACTACAACTTGTAGCTCCATTCCTTTCCTTTCCTTCTTACACAATGAAGGTTTCGATCTCAATCACCTTGTTCCTCTGCTTCTTGAGTTACTTCCCCATTTCCTACTCTTCAAAACACCACTACACTTCGATATTTAGCTTCGGGGACTCACTTGCTGACACTGGCAACTTTCTCACCACTGGGGCCACTGCCTTTCCTGTGATCGGACGGAAACCGTATGGCATGACCTATTTTGGCCACCCAACTGGCCGTTGCTCTGATGGTCGCCTAGTCGTTGACTTCATTGGTACATCTATCAGTACTTTCCGTTACAAATTTCATCTTCACACGCCCATATATACATCACAAAAATTGTCGATTTCACAAAATGCAGTAACAAATTTGTGTTTCTATTTGATATATGTGATTGATAATAACTCTGTTTTCTAAATATTGTGCACAGCGCAAGCCTTAGGTCTCCCATTGCTTCCTCCATTCTTAGGACCGAAGAAAGATTTCAAGAAAGGAGTGAATTTTGCAGTTACTGGAGCTACGGCATTGGACCCTTCATTTTTTGTAGAGAAGGGGATAGGGGGTATACTCTGGACTAATTACACTTTGAACACTCAACTTGGATGGTTTAAGGGGTTGAAGCCTTCTCTTTGCCACTCTCATGAAGGTTTGTAATCTATCTCACAGTAATTGTGATTTACCTTTCTACTATTTTCCTACTGGATTGAATCTCAACTTGGGTAACTCCCATACTATGTGTAATTTCTTTGTCACTGCACAAGAACACTTAAAGTATCAAAATTTGAGAGACTCAAATTTATCCCCACTATATGTATTCTGTTGAACTGCATCGCAATGCTTAAATGCAGCCCGATAAAGGGTTATCACGTTAATCCAATAAGTCCGTCCGTGCCTTTGAACGTCGTATTAACCACCTTATCAGGGTCTTGAATTAAAAAAAGCAAAAAACAAAAAAAACATGGGTATATAAATCCCCATGTACCTTGCAAGAGGTCTATGAAAACAAGTCTGAACACTTGGAAGGAGGGCTGCAATCTGCTGGATTCAATCTCATGTAGATACAATATATATACAATGCCGAAATGAAACACATGATCTAGTAGTAGCTATAGAAATAATACAGTGTCCTTAACTATATGTGCATCCATTATGGTGGAACCTTTGACAATGGTGTGTGAGCACATTTATAAACTTGTGCTCACCACTTCTGACATTGAATTGTAGCCCACCTTTGAATACCAACCGGCCACTACCTTTGAATCCCTTGAACACTATTAAATCTATAAAAAAAATTAACCCCATTAAAATATTACTTAAACCTTTTGAATATGTACGATTGAACCGATGAGAACGAAAATGGTAGATGATTGTTTTTCTTTTTCGAAATAAAGATGGCACGAGAGTTGCCATCGGAAATAATTACATCAAAGATACATAAAGTCTCCAAATAACTCAAAATACACATATAGGATGATATTATGGAAGATCATATAGGATGAAAATCCAAATACAGATTGTCAATGATCATAAATACGAAGGAAAGGAGCACATGTCGGTTTGATTATTGATTTCATCCTTCCCTATCACAACAAAATTCATTTGAATATGCAATTTAATATACTCTGCATTATTTTCTCTAAAGTACTTTTCCTTACTTTTCGTATACTAATTGCTTGATATATGTGTAGATTGTCATGAATACTTTAAAAGATCCCTCTTCATCGTTGGAGAATTTGGCGGAAACGACTACACTTATCCCTTGGTATATGGCAAGGGTACCTTACAGCAAGTGACGACTTATGTACCCAAAGTTGTTGAATCTATTGCAAATGCTACTCAGGTACAATAATCATCACTGTATTAATGAAACTAGATGCATGGCATAAACACATCTTTTTTAACCAAACCAGGGACTTCAATCGATATAATTGAAATTTCTAAGTGCTTACCATTCAAACTTTATTGGGTGAAGATGTAATGTAAAGTTTGTACGCATTGCACTGGCATTCTGATGCGTTTATCTAATAGACATGTAACCAAATCTCGCAGACCCTAATTGATCTAGGCGCAGTCAACCTTGTTGTCCCAGGAAGTCTACCAACTGGTTGTATTCCGCTGTACCTGACGATTGGCAGAAGGTCCAATCAGACGGAGTATGACTCTAAAACTGGATGCATCAATAAGCTCAATGATTTCTCTAGGTACCACAATAAACTACTAAAACATGCTCTACATCAACTTCGACACAAGAACCCTCACGCTAAAATTATCTATGCCAATTACTATGACGCTGTTTTTCAACTGGACTATTCTCCGGTGAAATATGGTTAGTTACTCTTTACTTGCAAGTCTCGTTAGTTTCAGCTAATATTTTGAGTTAGATTCGGTATTATATTACATTTTATGTTATCTATTTGTTTGTGTTAGGATTCACCCGTGAGGTCTTAAAAACGTGTTGTGGAGGTGGTGGTGGTGCTTACAACCTCAACGTGACGAAGCTTTGCGGGTTACCGACTTCGGCTGTTGCTGGGGACCCAAAGTCATACTTGTACTGGGATGGTATTCATTTAACTGAAGCTGGTAACCATCACATTGCCAAGGGTTTGCTATATGGTCACTATGCTACGCAACCAATTATACATTGATTCATTTTTTTTGTATTAAGAGAGTGGACATGTAAGACCTGATATATCTCCATCCTCCTAGTTATGGAATGGGTTACTAATTTGTACTTGGATCTATTAATTATTTGAATTTTTGGCCCTAGGCCATTATCAATAAAATGACTTGAATAATTTTCATCGTGTTTCACACAAAAGAGGATAACAAGACTTCGACAAGTTCATAGTTCAAAGCATACCGACACAAGATACCAAAACGGTCTACTTTTGTAACGATCTATTTTTCCTTGATTGTTGTAACGATCTATTTTTCCGATGAAGCTATATCGATCAATAAATAGTTGTCACAAGATGATGAGGAGGGATTGATGAATGTTTCAGGAATGAGTCATCAATTTCTCACCTCGGCGGCTAAGGGCAAAACTGTAAATTACTAGCAACATCAACTGATATCACTACAAATTAACGGGAAAAAAAACACTGATTGATAATGGTAAAAATCGCATCAAATCAGGGCCGGTTTTAGGGTAAAGATCAAAGATCAGATTTTTAGTAGTTTCCATCAAATATTAACTCACTATCTATTTGCTTCCACACCAAAATAAGCATCAACCTCGTTTGTGGGAAACTACACAAATCATACTTACCGCCATGCCACAAAGACTAAGAGGCAGAGTGGCGAACTCAAGCCGTCGCACAAACTCTCTTCGTCAACCAGCTCCTCCTGTGTAAGATCTGATTCCTCTTTAACAGTCGCCCCGACAGCCTAACCAGGCTCCTTTCAACGGAGAGGCACCGGGGGGCTCTCGACAAAGCCGTCGTGAACAACATCCTCAGCATGACCACATCTTAGTCCATAATGCTTCAACCTATTCAATGGCCTCGCGAGACCCTCGGGGGTCTAGAGACCTTTGCCAAATCATTAGCGATAGGCAACAAGGAACAAATCTACGAACTCACTTGGATGAGAGGCACGCTTGAACTGAGGCTTCCCGCTCAGAATGTCAGATAAATCGGAGAAACAACTCTCCTAGACAGAAATTAAGGCATTCGTCCTCTCTCAGGAGGCGTATTGCAATAAGAAACCTGACTCATGAGAGTTGAAAGCTACTGGAGCGGAACAATGGGAAAGATGCCCTAGTCACTATGGCCGAATTGGAAAAATTCAAGCTCGACATCCTTCGAGTTATCTAAGGTAGTCAAGATATGGGCCAGCTCTCCAAAGAGGAATCCGCCGACTCAACTGGATCCATGGGGAAGAATGACCAAGGTACATGATCAGCTTCGTTGCACAGTTTCAGTCCTTCTTGTAAAGGTGTACTAATCGACTGACAAGCGGACATTCCAGTTTCCTTTAATAAATCAAGAGCATACTTTCTTTGAGACAAAAATATCCCCTTTCTTGAGCGAGAAACTTCTATACCAAGGAAGTATATCAAAGAGTAAAGATCTTTCATTTCAAACTCTTGTGACAAGTAGTTCTTTAATGCTTTCCTCTCCTCAGGTTCATCTCCAGTTACTATCATATCATCCACATAAATAATTAGAGCAGTAATTTTACCTTCTTTCCTTTTTAGGATCGGAGTATGATCTAAATTACTCTAATAGTATCCGAATGTCCTCATTGATTTTGTAAATCTCCCAAACCAAGCTCTTGTGGACTGCTTAATTCCATACAATGCTTTCACATACTTTATTGCTGTGTTGGACTGGTCTATTCGACCCTGGTGGAAGATCCATATAAACCTCTTTTGTTAATTTACCATGCAAAAATGCATTCTTCACATCAAATTACTCCAACGGCCAGTCAAGATTTGCAGCAAGTGACGGTAGGGCTCGAACAGTATTCAATTTTGCCACAGGTGAGAATGTATCTTCATAATCAATTCCATACGTTTGAGTGTATCCTTTGGCAACCAGCCTTGGTTTGTATCGCTCTATTGAACCATCAGACTTATACTTCATCGTATAAATCCATCTACATTCTACTGGCTTCTTTCCTGCTGACAACTCGACTATCTCCCAAGTCTCATTCTTTTTCAAGGACTTTATCTCCTCATCCATAGCTGCTTTTAACCTTGGATCAGTAAGGGTTTCCTGCACATTGTTGGGAATAGATACAGTAGATAATTAATTTACAAATGACTTATTTAATTTCGACAAGCGATGAGTGGATACATAATTACTCATGGGATATTTGACGTTACTAGTGGGATCAGGTTCATAAGTGGGTTTTGGAATACCTCTATTAGTACGGTGCTGGAGTTCTCTTTTAGGAGCTTCGGACAACAATGACGATTGGTTTTGGGGTTCTGACGATTCACTCTCACTGATATTCGGTACTGGTTGTAATTCTTCAGGAGGGTCTTCTTCCTTTGGTTGCATTTCTTCATGAGGGTTTTCCTCTCTTGGTAGGTCTTCATTCAAGTGTTTGCCATTATTTGTATCCAGTTGTTCGTTCTGACTGGTAATTACTTCATCATACCCAAGAGTCTGAACTTCACTAACCCCTTCATCATACCCAAGACTCTGAACTTCACTTCGGTACTCCCCGTGAAGTTCAGTCGTTGTCACACCCCGCTTCCCAAAAAGAATACGGAATACAGATACGTAACAAAAGCCCAGCGAATGATTTTTATCATCCATAACCTGTTCAGGAATCTTTATAACATATCACAGGATTAATCAGAGTCGGAAGCAAAAGATACAACCAGACATGCATAATTGAAACAAGATACCAACAGGAATTACTTGAAACTAAATATAATAATCTCAAATAACCTAATTCTGAACAAGTCAAATATCCTGGGTCACATCGCCCAAATACAAATAAATATCCAAGTCATCAAGTACATTTTATTCAAGTGCAAGCAACAAGTAATAATAATAAGTGTCACCCCCCGCTTCCCAAAATGAGGGAATACGAGTCCATGACTAAGGCCCAGTGAATGATGCGAACACACCATTCATGAGCTGTACAAGTAACTCAATAACAAGATGACAAAATAAACCGCACAGGTATGTAAAATCATAATATGATAATGAAAGTTCATGACATAGTCCATAACATAACCAACAACTGGGATATACAAATAGTTACGGGTCAAACAAGCCCGGATTACAATAAAGAGTTGCATGAAATAAAACATAAACTAAAGATAACATGATAAACAATAAGGCTAAAACACTTAATCAGCAACACTTTCTGGTAACTCTCCATTCGGTCCTACAAGTACATTATTACAAAAACAAAAAAAAAGAAGACAAGAAGACGCCTGTTAATACAAGTTACGGGCCGCATGCGGTACAAGCTAAAGGAAACAGGTACAAAACAAAACAAAAGAGAAACAGGAAAAAGAGAAAGAAATCGAGAGTCATGAAATAGGGAAAATGCAATATGTAAACATGATTATGAACAAGCCATTATGGAACAAGTGGCATGTAAACAAGTAATCAAGTAAACAAATATCAAGTCAACATGAACATGTAACACGTAATTGGATCATGCAAGTGCGCGTGTTAATCTTAAGTCTAATGTTTGATTCTATCTAGGTAGCACTTCATGCATCCATCTTGTTACTATATGGTTGCTACTTACAATCAGTTTCGTTTAGATTTGATGGTAGATTTTATAGGTCACGTACTCGGAAAAAACATATCAATTGTATTTTGTATCGAGATACGTGCAAACATATAACGTGAAACATATTGAGTCAAATATAGTGTAAACATGTAGCGTGAAACATATAAACATATAATTCGCAAACTTGCAACTTGCATCGGGAAACCATGAGCACCCGTCCGAGTATGCTCTTCTATATTGCCCACTACTTAAATCTTTTTCCTTATACCCCAGCTTGTTACTTTTATTTAAATTTAACATGATCATAATGCAATGAGAACAATGTCAAGATATGGACGGGGAACATCAAGAAGTTTTGCATGAAATATGTTCTAAGTCATGAGATGCAAAAATATGTAGTCTTAATGTCATATCTGGGTCTAATTTTTATTACAAATATGGGTCAACAATATTTTAGGGTTATATAAAACAATATTGCAACTACAAGTGATCGATGACATGTATAAAACTTAATCAAAATTTAAAAAATATTATAACAACATTCAAACTATTATCATGGGTAAAAATAATCATTCACACCAACATGTATAACCCTAAAAGTACATATGTGTGTATTAATTTGTGTTCGTGTCATGCATATGGCAACAAAGTATTCATGATCACATGTGAATACGAGATCGACAGATTAGGTATAAAAACAGATTTCAATTCGACTTATGAATGCGAATTAGAGACAAATAATATACTTGCGATATTTATGCAAAGAAGCTTGTACTAGAACAAACGAATTTGTACAAGAGATACTTGCCTGATTTGACGATTCAAAAAGAGAATAACCGGCGAACTCCCAAAATCATGTGCGAAGTTCGTGCAAGAAAGTCCAAGCAAACAAAGCCAGCAACTCAGCAACGAAATCCCCATAGCAAATCGGGACAGAACACCGAACAGCGTTCGGATCCGTTGTGCCCAGAACACGGGACAGCAAAACCAACCAATAGAATCCTTTCTTTACACCGGATCGGGGTCAAAACAGCATACACCAAATGGGATTCCGCCATGCCAAAACACAGAGCAGCACTTCGGCCAATCACACTCCTCCTTCTTCATTATGGTGAAGAGAGAGAGAGAGAGCGGGACTGTGACGTGAGGCGGCTACGGTGGTACTGCGGCGGGGCGAAGCGACGTTGGCACCACAGTCGGGAAGTGATGGCAGCAACAGCGACCTCGACGAACTCCGGCGAGCAAGCTCTGTTTCACTTCTGAAACATGGTAGACGAAACTAGCAACTTGGGGCTTGAACGGTAATGACGAGAGCGATGAGGGGGGGGGGGGGGGGGGGGGTTCATCGGAGGTATGAAGACGAGGCGGTGATGACTAGCGGTGATGGGTCTCGGGGATGAAGTCGATAGATTTCGACTATGGCAATGGAGTTCGACGAAGGCGATGGGTTCGGTTCGAGCAGGAGAATGGGCGGAGTTTGGCAATGGCGGACAGAGGAGGATGGCGGTGCAGCGAGGTGTTGTGCAAATCTAGATACATAAATAAATAGACTAACTAGACACAAATTATAAAACCTCGCAAGTGCACGAATCGAATCGTAGTAACAGCAAGGGTCGATCCCACAGAGATTGTAGATTTCAACTTACTAATCAATAAAACTAATAATAAGAATGAATAAGGGTTGTTGTAATATTCTAAAAGAACTAAAAGATTGAAACTAAGATGAGAGGTGTTGAATCACAAATATCTCTTGAATAGTTGGGTTGTTGATCTCCACCAATAGTTAGTAATGCTCAGTTGCCTTCTGAATTTACTTCTAATTACTCATGTTTGTTCACTTCAAGGGCATGGTATCTACTCCTTAAAGTATTGTTTCCCTAAGCCAAGAATTAGGCATGGTATCTACTCTAATTCGTTTCTTCCCCTAGGTATTTTAGCATGGTATCTACTAAGTTATACTTAACAAAAGCATAAGCATAGTGGAAACGAACAAACACTTAAAGTTCTAGAAATTGGTATCAGATCTAGATCCTTTAAGTTGATTGAACCAAGAATCCTAAAGATTCCCTTGTTACAAATTACGAGCACGAGATACGGGTCGTCTCAATATGCTCATATAACAGATTCAGATTTCTAACTCACAAACTTGATAATATCAGATTCTGTATGGCAGTCGACTGTCTCTCACCTTCAGTCGACTGTACTTATAACTCCTGAACAAGTTTGACTGTTATCAATCTATATCAATTCAATTAGATTCAATCAATAAGTAAAATAGAAGGATTCAAAAGAACATAGCACTACATAACTACGGCTTCGATCTACCCAACTATGAAATTAGTTCCACATAATTATACTTTTATTGCTTAACAAGTTCAAATACATGATCAACATCAAAGAATAAAGAGAGAAGAAATAAACTAATGGATTCCGGCAATAGAGTCGACTGGCTGTCACACAGTCGACTGCCTTCGAGTACTGGTTCTCCTCTTCCCCTTCTTCGATAATGATGAAATGAAGCACTGGTTGCTTGTTCAGGAACTTGGTGATTTTTGTTGCTTCCAAGAGATAGGTCCCCCTCTGAATAATGCTTCGTTTCTGATATTTATAGAACACGGCTGAGAATTAGGGTTTCCCCTTTTTCAGGAAAAAATCTTCTCTATTTTATTTGGCGATTTATGTCTTTCTCTTTTCTTCTTCCTTTCCTTATCTGTTCACCACGTGCTCTTGCCAATTCCCAGTCTCTAGATTTGATTCGTTGCATAAGATCTGGTTTCAAATAGATTCGGAATTAGATTTGGGTGAATCTTCGAATATCTTATCTGTTTACTCCGCCGCAGACCAGTCGACTTATCTTCGAACCAGTCGACTGAGTCGAGACTCCTGAAGATTTCATAATTGTTCAGACCAGTCGACTGTCTTTTGGGAGTGAGTCGACTGTGTCGAGAGTTGTGGAAAATCAGCTTCTCTTGTCCAGTCTTCTGTGTTGGGGAACCAGTCGACTGATCCTCTGCAGTTTGCTGTGTATTATCCTTGAAGTCCTAAATCTGCTTCGTTTTTCTGTTATAAGCTGTTTCCTATGGAAAAGAGAAAGTAGAAGTTAAATACCACATATAGAGCTTTTAAATGTCTAGTTATAACAAAATTATTGCTCTAGAAAGTGAATAATATTGTGTTCATCAAATACCCCCAAACTTAGATTTTTGCTTGTCCTCAAGCAAACCAGAATTATGAATAGGGAGAATAATAATCACAATGGACTCAACCTCCAAGATTTCTTATTATGTGGACATCAGCATAGAAAGGTATAAACAATTTCAGATAAAGTAAAATTAAACATACCCACTTTCTCTAGTGCAATTGTTTATTCATAACTCCAAACTCAGCCATACTTGTCATGCAACTAATTATAGTTATAGTATGTAATTACTTAATCTGTGATTATCCCCTTTTCTCTACTACAAACCGAGTAGCAAACTAGAGGTTTTTTTTTTTTTTTTTTTTTTTTTTTTTTTTTTTTTTTTTAATCACTTCTCTAAAGTTGTCACTTGCCTTTTTACGCGAGTGCGAAACATTTGTGATGGATCCACCCGGTTACTCAGCGAGTCACAAACTTTAAGTGCTTTGCATACTCATATTTCAAGTTGCCGTTTGACGTAAAGGTAAACATTGGTGATGAATACCCCTAGTTACTAAGCACTCAAAACATTGGAGTAGATTGACTTTATATTTTTATTTATTTATTTATTTATTTATTTTTTTATTACTCTATTTACTTAAACTCAATTTAGGACTAGGTCTAAAGGGAATAATTACCAGAAAAAGCATCACATTTTGTTTATTATGTATAATTGCATGACTCATATAATTTTGTATGGAAGTTATGAAACTCAACAATCCTAAAGTAAATAAGTATCCTTCTTCTTACTTTATAAGAAATTGTTTATCCTAAAAAAAATTCAAAAAGATGATAAATATAAATAACCCTAATACCCTAATACCCCCAAACTTAGATGGAACATTGTCCTCAATGTTCGAAAGAAAATGTAAAAATAGGCATATGTCACATCTAGTTAGGAGAGAAAAAATAAAAATAACTCAAAGAAAAATAATGAATAACTGAAAGAAATTTAAGGGAAAGTGTAAATACTCCCCTGAAAAATTGGGTTGCCTCCCAATAAGCGCTGTGTTTTCTGTCTTCAGCTAGACTTGATGAGGTCATGCCATGTATTGAATGGTTTGAAGATTCACATCTTCCTCTTGCGGTTCTATGCTCATCTCTATGTATGGTTTCGCTCTATGCCCGTTCACCTTAAATGTTTGATTCTTTTCTTGGCTATGAACCTCTAATGCACCATGTGGAAAGACTTTTGTGACAATATATGGTCCATACCATCGTGACTTAAGCTTGCCTGGAAAGAGTCTTAATCTTGAGTTGTAGATCAATACCTTTTGTCCTTCATAAAACTCCTTCCTTGCTAGCTGTTTGTCATGGTACAACTTTGTTCTTTCCTTGTATAATTTTGCATTCTCATACGCATCGTGCCTTAACTCTTCAAGCTCATTTAGTTATAGTCTTCTTTTGTCACCCGCTTGTTTCATGTCAAAATTGAACCTTTTGATGGCCCAATATGCTTTGTGCTCCAACTCAACTGGCAAGTGACAGGCTTTTCCAAAGACCAACCGGTATGGTGACATGCCAATGGGTGTTTTGTAAGCCGTTCGATAGGCTCATAATGCATCGTTCAAGCGCAACGACCAATCCTTCCTCCTTGTGTTGACTGTCTTTTCCAAAATGCTTTTGATTTCTCTGTTGCTAATCTCCACCTGCCCACTAGTTTGGGGATGATATGGGGTGCCCACTCTATGTGTGATACCATATTTCTTCATCAAAGAGGCAAATGGAAAATTATTGAAGTGGCTCCCTCCATCACTTATTATTGCTCGTGGTGTACCAAACCTAGTGAAAATGTTTTCCTGCAAAAACTTGACAACAACTTTGTGATCATTAGTTTTTGAGGGGACGGCCTCGACCCATTTAGACACATAATCTACACCAACAAGAATATATAAATAACCAAATGAGTTAGGAAATGGACCCATGAAGTCGATTCCCCAAACATCAAAAAGCTCGATTACTTGTATGTTGTGCAGTGGCATTTGATTTCTAGAAGAGATGTTGCCTGTCCTTTGGCATTTGTCGCAAGTCCTGCAAAAAGAAAAAGCATCTTTGAATACATTAGGCCAATAAAAACCAGATTGCAATACCTTTAGTGCTGTTCTTTTTGGTCCAAAATGTCCTCCACAGGTATATTGGTGGCAGTGTTGTAGAATACTCATTTGTTCTTCGTCTGCCACACATCTTCGTATAATTTGATCAGGGCAGAATTTGAATAGATAAGGGTCATCCCAATAAAAGTGTTTGCACAGAGCCACCAATCTTTTTCTTTCTTGATGTGTCATACCTGGAGGGAAAACATGAGCAGTTAGAAAATTGACAATATCAGCAAACCAGGGGAGCTGTTCAGAGAGACAAGTCGACTGGTTTAAGGACCAGTCGACTGCCCCGAGAGATTGCACATTGATTTCAAATAGTTGTTCATCTGGGAAATTTTCATTCAGCGGGGGCACATTTCTCTCTTCCTCGTGCAGTAGCCTGGACATGTGATCTGCAACAACATTGTCGCTTCCTTTTTTATCTCTAATCTCAAGATCGAATTCTTGAAGCAGCAGCACCCATCTGATTAACCTAGGCTTAGCATCCTTTTTAGCAAACAAATATCTCAAGGCAGCATGGTCAGTAAAAACAATAACTTTAGAACCAATTAAATATGATCTAAACTTCTCTATAGCAAAAATAACAGCTAACATTTCTTTTTCAGTAGTGGAATAATTTAGCTGTGCATCGTTTAAAGTTCGAGAAGCATAGTAAATAACATGAGGTTTCTTATTGATTCGTTGACCTAGAACAGCCCCTAAAGCATAATCACTTGCATCACACATAAGCTCGAAAGGATGGCTCCAATCTGGTGCCATGACTATAGGTGCAGAAATGAGAAGATTTTTCAATGTGTTAAAAGCATTTGTACATTCTTCTGTCCATATAAACTCAACATCCTTAGCCAACAAGTCACAAAGGGGTTTGGAGATTTTTGAGAAATCTTTTATGAATCTTCTATAGAACCCTGCATGTCCTAGAAAACTCCTAACACCCTTAACTGTAGTGGGAGGGGGTAGTTTTGATATTATATCAATTTTTGCTTTGTCTACCTCTATGCCTCTTTTTGACACTACATGTCCCAACACAATACCTTGTTGTACCATGAAATGGCACTTTTCCCAATTCAGCACTAAATTGCATTCTTCACATCTTTTAAGCACAAGCTGCAAATGGTTAAGGCATTCATCAAAACAAGATCCAAAAACACTAAAGTCATCCATAAATACCTCGATGAACCTTTCCACCATGTCTGAAAATATGCTCATCATGCATCTTTGAAATGTTGCTGGTGCGTTGCACAATCCAAACGGCATCCTCCTGTAAGCAAAAGTACCAAAAGGGCATGTAAAAGTGGTCTTTTCTTGATCTTCTGGAGCGATAGCAATTTGATTATAGCCACTATAACCATCTAGAAAACAATAATGACTATATCCTGCTAATCTTTCTAACATTTGATCAATAAAAGGAAGAGGGAAGTGATCTTTCCTGGTTTCATTATTCAACTTCCTATAGTCAATGCATACCCTCCATCCTGTGGTTACTCTTGTTGGGATAAGTTCATTCTCTTCATTTGTTACTACTGTAACTCCACTCTTCTTAGGAACTACATGTATAGGACTTACCCATTTGCTATCTGAGATAGGATAGATGATGCCAACATCTAGTAGCTTCAAAATTTCTGCTCTTACCACTTCCTTCATGTTGGGGTTGAGCCTTCTCTGTGCCTCTCTGCTAGGTTTTGCATCGTTCTCAAGGAGTATTCTATGCATGCACTTGGATGGACTTATTCCCTTGATGTCTGCAATGGTCCATCCTATTGCACTCTTGTGTTCTCGTAATACCTTCAGCAACTTATATTCTTCCTGTGCACTCAAGTTCGCAGCAATTATTACTGGTAGCGTCTGGTTCTTGCCTAAAAATGCATGCTTCAAATGGTCGGGCAACTGCTTAAGTTCTATGTCTGGAAGTTTCTGTACAGTCGACTGGGCCATGTCAGCAGTCGACTTGTTTTGGGTGTCTTGATTCGGTCGACTGGTTAGAATACCAGTCGACTTACTCCTGTCATCAGTCGCTTGATCTGTAGAAGAACAATTTTTATCAGACACCAATTTTTCAAATAAAGGTGCAGACTTACCTGAATATGACTGTGGAGTTTCAAGGTGATGTACTGTCTCTGCAATCCTCCAGTCATCGTATTCCTGTTCAACATGAGATAAAGTTAGAGATTGAGTGATTGTGGCTTGAAGTGGTTCAATGCTATGTACCTGAAATGTTTGATCAACAATCTCCTGCACCACATCAATATTATAGCATTCATGATCATCTTGTGGTAATTTTAGTGTATCAAACATCTTAAATTCCACTTTTTCTCCGTTTATCTTCATACTTATAATGCTCTTTTTAACACAAATTTTTATATCAGCTGTACTCATAAAGGGCCTACCTAATATGATCGGTAGAGATGATGACATTGAAGATTCCTCCATATCTAACACAACAAAATCAGCAGGCAAAATAAAATCATTTACCTGAACTAGGACATCTTCTAATATACCTCTAGGTCTTTTTATACTGCGATCAGCCAATTGCAAAGTGATGGATGTTGGCTTGAGTTCCCCCAATCCAAGCTTTTCGTAAACAGAATAAGGAAGAAGGTTGATGCTTGCCCCCAAGTCTAGCAGTGCTTTTTCAAAGAAGTGCTCACCAACTTTGCAAGGAATGGTGAAACTACCTGGATCTTTCAGTTTAGGTGGTAGTTTTCTTAATAATACAGCGCTCACTTCTTCTGTCAAAGCCACATCCTCCTTAACCTGAAATGTTCTTTTGTGAGTACAACAGTCTTTCAAAAATTTGGCATAAGAAGGAATTTGTTTAATGGCATCAAGTAGGGGAATATTAATTTCTACCTTTTTGAGAGTTTCAAAGACGTCAAATAAATGTTGTTCTTTCTTTTTATTGACTAACCTTTGAGGGAATGGTGGTGGTACTGTCCCTACTTTTTCACTTACCTTATTTGAACCCAAAGCTTTTGATGGTTGTGTATCTGGTTTGTCTGTATGTGTTCCAATTATGTTGTCAATTATCTTACCATTTCTTAGGGTTGTTACTGCTTGGAGCTGTTCTTGACCTCCTGGGTTTGGTATGGTTTGTGAAGGGAGTTCTCCTGCTTTTCGTTCGCTCAATTCTTTTGCAATCTGACCAATTTGTGTTTCTAACTTCTGAATTGCTTGTCCTTGTTGGTTGCTTGTTTGATGTTGTTGTTGGAGCAATTGAAGAACGGTGGACTCAAAATCCAACTTCTTCTATTCTGGAGCTGGTCGATCAAACCCACTTCCCATCTGAGGGTTCCTTGTATGTCCTTGTGTGAATTGATTCCCTTGATTATTTTGATTATTGCTCCATGAGAAGTTTGGATGATTCCTCCATCCTGGGTTATATGTGTTCGAGTATGGATTGTTCTTTGGTGGAAATACTCCTCGACCCACATAGTTCGCATGCTCCTGATCTGTGAAAGTAGACATGGGACATGTATCAGTTGTGTGATCTAAATGAGAACAAATTGCACACATTTCATTTGTTTGATTTTTAATTCCACCCATTGTCGACATTGCATTAACAAGCATATCAATTTTCTTATTCATGTTTGCCATTTCTAATTGAATGTTATTACTATTAGAGATTTCGTAAACTCCCTGTTTTTTCGTAGGTCCCCTTCTCGTTGAGAATTGTTGGGAGTTCTCGCTGAGTTCTTCAAAAAGTTCAATGGCTTCTTCTCCACTTTTCCTCATCAAAATTCCATTGCACGCTGCATCAACAATTGCCTTGTTAGTGTCATTTAAACCTTCATAAAAAGCTTGTACCTGATCATCCTTAGGCAGATTGTGAGTAGGACACTTGAGAAGCTTGCTCTTGAAATCCTTACATGCCTCAAAGAATAAATCTCCATCCTTTTGTTGGAAGAGTTGAATCTCCCTTTTTAGCTGTTTGGTTTTCTGGGCTGGAAAGAACTCTTTCAAGAATTTTGTTGCCAATTGCTCCCATGAATTAATTGATCCTGGTTCCAAAGAATTATACCACAACTTAGCATTAAGTTTTAAAGAAAAAGGAAACAAGATTAACCTGATTTGTTCAGCGGTAAGCCCTTGGACGCTTTGTGTCCTGCAAAGATCGAAAAAGTCTTGCAAGTGAAGATGAGGCTCTTCATCTGGTTTGCCACTAAAGTGGGGAACCATACTAAGTAAATGAGGAGATAGGTGCATGTTCCCTGTGGCATTAGGTTGAAAAGCAATGCAGGAAGGTTGCTCAATATTCTTAGGAGTGAATTTGTCCTGCATTGGCACTCGATTTTGTATTTCTTCAGCCATTCTTTCCTGTGAAATTTGTCTCTGTGCAGTCGACTGGGTCCGTACAGCAGTCGACTGGTTGGCTGAAAACAGCTTACCTAGTCTGTGCAAAGTTCGTTCTGTTTCTGCGTCAATAGGTAGTAGCTCTGGACGAAGTGATCGTCTACCGTGCATTCACCGAAGTCCTGTAACCTAAAAGAAAAATTATTAATAAAAGAAAAGAAAAACTAATAAAAATTCTACTGACTTGTAAGTTAAAATACTAAACAATCCTCGGCAACGGCGCCAAAAACTTGTTGTGCAAATCTAGATACCTAAATAAATAGACTAACTAGACACAAATTATAAAACCTCGCAAGTGCACAAATCGAATCGTAGTAACAGCAAGGGTCGATCCCACAGAGATTGTAGATTTCAACTTACTAATCAATAAAACTAATAATTAGAATGAATAAGGGTTGTTGTAATATTCTAAAAGAACTAAAAGATTGAAACTAAGATGAGAGGTGTTGAATCACAAATATCTCTTGAATAGTTGGGTTGTTGATCTCCACCAATAGTTAGTAATGCTCAGTTGCCTTTTGAATTTACTTCTAATTACTCATGTTTGTTAACTTCAAGGGCATGGTATCTACTCCTTAAAGTATTGTTTCCCTAAGCCAAGAATTAGGCATGGTATCTACTCTAATTCGTTTCTTCCCCTAGGTATTTTAGCATGGTATCTACTAAGTTATACTTAACAAAAGCATAAGCACAGTGGAAACGAACAAACACTTAAAGTTCTAGAAATTGGTATCAGATCTAGATCCTTTAAGTTGATTGAACCAAGAATCCTAAAGATTCCCTTGTTACAAATTACGAGCACGAGATACGGGTCGTCTCAATATGCTCATATAACAGATTCAGATTTCTAACTCACAAACTTGATAATATCAGATTCTGTATGGCAGTCGACTGTCTCTCACCTTCAGTCGACTGTACTTATAACTCCTGAACAAGTTTGACTGTTATCAATCTATATCAATTCAATTAGATTCAATCAATAAGTAAAATAGAAGGATTCAAAAGAACATAGCACTACATAACTACGGCTTCGATCTACCCAACTATGAAATTAGTTCCACATAATTATACTTTTATTGCTTAACAAGTTCAAATACATGATCAACATCAAAGAATAAAGAGAGAAGAAATAAACTAATGGATTCCGGCAATAGAGTCGACTGGCTGTCACACAGTCGACTGCCTTCGAGTACTGGTTCTCCTCTTCCCCTTCTTCGATAATGATGAAATGAAGCACTGGTTGCTTGTTCAGGAACTTGGTGATTTTTGTTGATTCCAAGAGATAGATCCCCCCCTGAATAATGCTTCGTTTCTGATATTTATAGAACACGGCTGAGAATTAGGGTTTCCCCTTTTTCAGGAAAAAATCTTCTCTATTTTATTTGGCGATTTATGTCTTTCTCTTTTCTTCTTCCTTTCCTTATCTGTTCACCACGTGCTCTTGCCAATTCCCAGTCTCTAGATTTGATTCGTTGCATAAGATCTGGTTTCAAATAGATTCGGAATTAGATTTGGGTGAATCTTCGAATATCTTATCTGTTTACTCCGCCGCAGACCAGTCGACTTATCTTCGAACCAGTCGACTGAGTCGAGACTCCTGAAGATTTCATAATTGTTCAGACCAGTCGACTGTCTTTTGGGAGTGAGTCGACTATATCGAGAGTTGTGGAAAATCAGCTTCTCTTGTCCAGTCGCCTGTGTTGGGGAACCAGTCGACTGATCCTCTGCAGTTTGCTGTGTATTATCCTTGAAGTCCTAAATCTGCTTCGTTTTTTCTGTTATAAGCTGTTTCCTATGGAAAAGAGAAAATAGGAGTTAAATACCACATATAGAGCTTTTAAATGTCTAGTTATAACAAAATTATTGCTCTAGAAAGTGAATAATATTGTGTTCATCACGAGGCGAGGTGACAGAGTTGAAGGAGAAAGTTGTTGGGTTCTTCAGAGGTCTTCGATGGAGGAAGAAGGTGGAAGGCGGGGGTGCAAGGAGGTTGGGGATGGCAATGGCGGGGTGGTGTTGCGAGGTGCAGTGGGAAGGCGACGGGGTTGAGCTCGAAGGGGAGAGCGAGGAGGAAGACGGAGGGGAAAGGTGGTTTGGGTTTTTGTTGGTTTCGATCAGAGAAAACGAGAGAAAGCGGGAGAAGAAGGGAGGCAGGCTTTGGGTTTTTCTGTTTTTTTTTTTGGTTGGGAACCAGAGGAGTAAGTTCACGGGAGAGAGGGGGAGATTATAATATAATAAAAGTATAATAATAATATAATAATAATAATAAAGAGGCTGAATTTTTTTTCAAACTGTCCTACTTTTTGAAAGTTTTTCCCAAACCGCCCTACTTTTTTTTAATTCCCAAACCATCCCACTCGGTCTTTCAAAGACTGAGTCTTGCACTTCGAAAAATCGAAAATCGAAGAGCAAGACTCGGTCTTTGAAAGACCGCGCGTCTTATAACTAGACTCGGTCTTTCGAGTCTTAGACGGGGTTTTAATTGCAGATCTGTTTCTTTCTTCTTCTTCTCTCTCTCTCTACTTTACTCTATTCTATCTTCTCTAACTCATCTCCCTCAATGTAGGGCGACCTCCTACTAACCCTCTAAATATATTTACCAATTCTTTACTAACCCTCTCACCTTCCACTATAAAAACCCTAAACCCATCTTTTGAAAGATCCATATTTTGGAATTTTGCTAAATTTGAAGAGGATAGCAACTTCAACTCTTTTACCCAAATATCTACGGCTCTATCCTTGATGCTTGTGAAGGTATGATGAATATTGGCCTATAATTTTCTACCTTTTTTATAGATTTTGTTTGTGGTTAGATAATAACTCGCATATTCGTATAAATATATGTAGGTATGGATCTCGAGATTCCTATTTGGTTATACTTTGGTGGTGAAATAATTCGTGATCCAAAGATTGGTAGTTGTTATAGTGTGTTGGATCCGGAAATAGTTTGGGTACCTCGTACCATTACATTTGCAGAAGTAGTTGAGAAAATTTATGAAGTTACTAATTGGGATAGGAATCAATGGAATGTGGAAATTTTAGCTCGATACGGAGCAGGTAGAGGAGATGGTCAGTATTTTATGACAGTGCCCGTATCTACTGATAATGCTATGAAGTCAATGATTGCTAGGACATTTGATCCCAATTGTACTTGGTCTGCATTAGAGTTATATATTCAGCAAATTCAAATTTTGAATGCTCAGCCACATGATATTTCTAGTTCAAGCTTCATAAGGATAGTACCTACACAGCAGATGAGGTCTAACCCCGCTCAATCTTCACAACCAAATCTACTGTCCTCACAAGAAAACAACTTCACAAATACAAAAAACCCGGATTCTATAGATGTTGAGTTGCCACGCCAACCTAGTCCGGTTCCTGACTATGTTCCAAATGACAGTGTATTTGAACTCTTTCAAAATGCAGTCATTAACAACAGCTTATTAGACGATGATGAAAAAGAGGAAGAAACAGATGATGAATTTGATGATAGTGTAGAAAATGATGATGGAGACGAAGATGATGATATAGCAAATGTAAATCCTACGAACAACAGTTCTAATGAAGTGAGAGCTACTGATAGCTATGCTAATGTTAACGCTCATGTTACCGAGGAGATGGCTGAAGGTGCTAGAGTACACCCAGTTCCACAAGAGTTGTCTGGTTCATCCAATATAGACGAATTGTATGTTGGACAGGAGTTTGTAAGTAAAGAGTCGATTCAGTAAGCTGTCAAGGTGTATTCTATCAAGAAATATCGTGAATTTGTCACATTGAAATCTTCACTGTCACTGTACACTGTTAAATGCAAAATGGCACCTAGAAAACGTACAATTGAGGAGATCGTGCAAGGTCCTCCAGGAGTAAGTGATGGTGGATGCCCTTGGAGATTACGAGCAATTGTTCTAAAAGGGGGGACAAATTTTATGGTGAAGAAGATAGTTGGGCCTCATACTTGTACGAATCCCTCTTTGAATCAAGACCACTGTAAAATTGATGCTAACCTTGTTTGTAATTTGATTGTGGGTGTGGTGAAGAAGGATATTGGTTTAACACCATGGGTAATTATTGAGATTGTGAAAATACAATATAATTATCAGATTTCATATAAGAAAGCTTGGATTGCAAAACAAAAGGCAATTAAGAGGTTGTTCGGTACCTTCGAAGAAGCATACACGAAGTTGCCTTTTCTACTAACAGCAATTCAAGCAGCAAATTCAGAAATCATTGTCCACTAGGATAAATATGAGTCTAGTACTAGCGAGGAAACATTCAAGGAAGTATTTTGGGCATTTGGTCCTTCGATTGAGGTTTCAAGTCTTGCAGACCCGTTATTAGTGTCGATGGAACTCACTTGTACGGTAAGTACAAGGATTGTTTGCTAATTGCTGTTTCCCCAGATGCGAATGGTTGCTTATTTTCATTTGTATTTGCATTGGTTGATGGAGAAAATATAAATACGTGGACATGGTTCATGAGTTGCATTCGGTATTATGTCACAGATCGCACTGAGTTATGTGTTATCTCGGATCTTCATGCTGGTATATTGTCTGCTGTGGATTTGCAAAATGGAGCTTGGAACGAACCAAATGCATTTCATCGTTATTGTATGCGTCATTTAGCCACAAATTTTTTTAGTAAATTTGGTAGCAAGGCATTGCAGAAAAAGGCCAAAATTATAGCTTGTCAAAACCAAACCAAGAAGTTCTTGGCTAAACTCGCTGAACTTGAAACCGTCAATGTGGAGGTGGCTAATTGGTTGAAAGATAATCCCGTTGAGAAATGGGCACTTTATACAGATGAAGGTCGAAGATACGACATAATAACTACGAACCTGTCAGAAGTCTTCAATTCAGTCTTGAAAGACGTCCGTAGTTTGCCAGTAACTGCGATTGTTGAGATGATCTTCTTACGTCTGAACTCTTATTTTACTACTCTTCGACAGGAAGCTAGTAAGCTTTTATCTGAAGGGATGCTTTTTGCTCGAAGAGTACATGATTTGATCGATAGTCGCTGTGAGAGAGCAAACGACATGAGGTTACAATGTTTCATCATCGGCCTGGAGTTTTTTCCGTGAGAACGGGTATACGCATGGTAATGGAGAAAGGAAGGGTGGGAACTTGCACACTGTGAACTTGGGTACGAAAACATGCACATGTATGAAATTTCATCTATATCATATTCCATGTTCTCATGTACTAGCAGCTTTTGCATATCGTGCAATCGATCACAAGCCTTTTGTTGATAAATTTACCTTGTCACGTCATTAGCACAAACTTGGGCTCCTGTGTTTAATCCTATTCTAGATCAAGTATATTGGCCTACTATTGACGGTCTACGACTCATACCAGATGCTAATTTGCGACGTTCATGGAAAGGCCGACCTAAATCCACGAGAATACGCAACGACATGGATGTGAGAGATACTTCTAGCAGGGGTTCGGGGATGAAATGTTCAAGTTGTGGTTTGGAAGGACACAACAAGCGTCGATGTACTAACAGAGCATCTCAAAATATTTAATTTCATTATGTACTTTCTAGTGTGTTTGTAATATTTATATTGAACTAAGTACTCAGTTTGGATGTGTTTAATTGTGGAGAATGAATGATTGAATGAGGTTTAATTTTTTTATTCTTTCAAATATTAGCCAAGGGAGTATTTTGGAATCAATAAATTTCAAATATATTGGAATCACTTTCACATTCTTCAAGTTTTTTGGGAAAAAATTGTACAGGTATAAGACTCGGTCTTTCAAAGACCGTTCTCATTTTAACAAGACTCGGTCTTTGAAAGACCGAGTCTTGAAGCTGATTGAAAAATATAGCTTACAGATGCAAGACTCGGTCTTCCAAAGACCGAGTCTAGTTAAAATGAGAACGGTCTTTGAAAGACCGAGTCTTGAGTTCACTCTTATCCAGAAACCAAGATGTTCTCTGGAAATGAGTGAACACCACAGTCGGTTTTCGAAAGACCATCCTCAATATAACTAGACTCGGTCTTTCAAAAACCGAGTCTTCAATCCAATTGAAATAAATTTGACAGATTGATGACTCGGTCTTTCAAAGACCGAGTCTAGTTATATTAAGAATGGTATTTCGAAAACCAACTGTGGAGTTCACTCATTTCTAGAGAACATAATGGTTTCTGGAATAGAGTGAACTCAAGACTCGGTCTTTCAAAGATCGTTCTTATTTTAACTGCGTCTGTAAGCTATATTTTTCAATCAGCTTCAAGACTCGGTCTTTCAAAGACCGAGTCTAGTTAAAATGAGAAAGATCTTTGAAAGACCGAGTCTTGAGTTTAATTGAAAAAAAACTTACAGGCACAAGACTCGGTCTTTGAAAGACCATGCATGTTAATACCAAACTCGGTCTTCCAAAGACCGAGTCTATGCTTAAATTTCACCATTACAATTTCTATTTAAGCATTTCCCCTTTACAAAATAACTTTCACATTCAATCACTTTCACACTCATTTGCAATCTCATGAACAACAACAATCTCATGAACATCTCGAGACATCTCCACAACCACAACAATCTCACTTTCACCATTACAACTTCTCCACAACCACAACAATCTCACTTTATCCTTCATGATATATACATGTAACAACAAAAAATTATGTCACTGCAGCAAAAGAAGAGGTATGCCAACATCAGTGACGGCCATTAGAGAGGCCTCTTCAAATCAGGCCGTTGGTCTACTATGCTTGTTATGGTTACTTCATCTGGAAAAGCATCAGGATATGTAGATAATAATTTTCGGATCATGCTCCTGCAATTCACAAGATCAAAAATTAAAGGGCACAAAAAAATAGATCCAATTTTAGAGTACAGAATTACAACTTCTCCACAACCTCTCACTTTCACCAATACAACTTCTCCACAACCATTGTCAACAATTCTTTCACCATTACAACTTCTCCACAACCACAACAATCTCACTTTCACCATTACAACTTCTCCACAACCACAAAAATCTCACATTCACCAATACAACTTCTCCACAACCACAACAACAATCTCATGAACATCTCGAGACATCTCCAACATCTCAACAACAATCTCATAAACATCTCCAACATCTCATACACATCTCCAACATCTCATACACATCTCCATAATCTCAAGAAAATTCAAAATACTACAAAATCAAACTAACTTAAAATATTACAAGATCAAGCAAATTCAAAATTCTACAAAATCAAACTAACTAAATATATTACAACATCTAGAAAATTCAACATAGTACAAAATTATACTAACTTAAAATATTACACCATCAAGCAAATTCAAAATACTACAAAATCAAACTAACTTAAAATATTACAACATCTAGCAATTTAAAAAATCAAGGGTCAGGTGTAAAGAAGTTAGTGGGTCTTCGTTGTCATCAACCACGTTGTGGAGTAGCATGTGTTAGACCGGACAACGGGATATTCTCCTCTTCTTGAATCTCACCCCCAACTTGTTGTTGTATACCCTCCCCTTCAATCTCAGCCCCTGCTTGTTCTTCATGTTCTGATTTGCTTTGACGTTGAGGTGGGGGCCTTCGAACAACTCTCTTTCGTCGGACACCAGAACGGTCGCTCGTTCGATGTGTGGGAGTCTTTAGTATTGCATCTAATGTTGCTCCCTCGCCCATAAGATCAGCTTGTGCATGGCAACAAGATAACATCTCCCGTATAGTTTCCTTCCTCTGATCAGTGACGTTGCTATTCAACAAAGTTGCACATTTCTTTGCAATGACCCAAGTCTGGCTCAACTGAGAATCATGAAAAATTGAAAGATTATGTTACTTCCATATACACATACATATATAAAAACAAATTTTTATATAAACTTAAAAATTTAAAACAAAACTTTAAAACTTACAAATTTCCGAACAGTGGATCCTTTTGGTTGGTACATCGGCAACTTCATGAAATGTTGATCTGCTGGTTCGGTTCCTAGTCAATGGATTGGGACTACCATTCCAGCAGGAGTCTGCAACGTCGGAGAGATATACCGTCTAGTCACTCTCTCGTACCAAGCCATGTACACCCCATGCACCGAGAGGTCAAACGGTGGAATGCCACCGATGATTTCATCGAAACGGTGTACATTTCATCTCTGAACATACACAGAGTAGCAAGTGGCCCAATTGTGTCCGGGGGTTCGACCCATTCCTATAATATTGTGCATCTCCGCATTGAATGGCTCGGCAACTGGAATCCCTTGGTGAAAACCAAACTGGCGTAGCACTCTTTCGGGGTAATAGAACTCGACAACCCCAAAGTTGATTAAAGGTGCTTTCGTGAGCCACAAATCACGCCTGTACGTGTAATTGGGCGGAAGTCGAAGTACACGATCCTCTGTGTAAGGAAACTACATGACATAGTCAGCTGCCAACCTATCCAAGTACTCATTGCGATAGTATGTTAACACCTGTTGGGGTTGGCTATCCATGTAAGTTTGCCTGTCCAGTAAACACCGATAGGAGGTAGCATGTCCACGTCATCGGGAAGAACTATCCAGTGCGGAGATTGGATCCGTACTACGGGCCGACCGACGTGAATCCGCTCCCAACTCCAGATTTGAAGTAAAATCATAGGCCCATTCATCTGGTTCGAACCTATACTGGCCAAACACAAACTACGGTATAGTGATGATAGTACAGCACTACCCCAACTGTAACGGCTAACATTACCTAGATCAGCGATTAGTGGCAAGAACATCAATGAGACGCTATTTCCTGATGAATTTGGAAACAATACAGTGCCGAATAGTGTGAGAATGTAGGCCCTACAATAGCACTCCACCTCCGCCGCAGTTGAACCTATATTTAATTTATTCTTAAACTTGTCCTTCAACCACTTCAAACGGATAAATTTACCATTAACCGCACTAGCTTCAACTTCGACACCTAAGTACTTCTCGACTATATAAACCGGTTCGAAGTCCATTGATCCTGTTACTGTCTCTCCATCGATTTGAAGCCCGGTAAGTATGGAAACGTCCTGCAGAGTGACTGTCATCTCCCCAACTGGCAGGTGAAAGGAGTGTGTCTCAGGCCTCCATCTTTCAAGAAGTGCTTCCAAAAGAGGTCGATCGCACTTGATGGAGGTCATCCTACCAATACCTTAGAATCCACAGTCTCTTAGTATCTCGTGTATACGTGGGTGCATAGGTAGTGGATGACCAGTCCTAAAGCGGCACTCCGTAGCCTCACCGTTCCAAATATTCTGCGATCGATGCAACGGTTGAAGAGTGAGGAGTGAAGGGTCGAGGGGTCCTGGGCCTCCAGAAGGGATATACGATGATGAAGGGACTGAAGAAGAAGTGTCCGCCTCATTTGGATTGACTTCAACCTACATAACAATAACATTTACATCAATAGACCGAAATTTTATATAATTCTATTAGAATCAACAATTAATTACTTACATTAGTACCCTCGGTACGAGCACGACTACGACCACGACCACGTCCATCGTGAGTACGTGCTCCATCGCCACGTAGAGGTCTACTACTTTCTCCTTCCTCCATGTTCCCCATTGTGCGTGCCATTTACAATAAAATACAAATCCTACAACTTCAACAAAATTGTTATTAACTACACATAACCTAGATTGCTACTTACATTGTCAACCTAACATTGCTACTCTACATTCTCAACTTCAACAAAATTGCTATTCTACGTTGTCAACTTCAACATAATTGCTACTCTACATTGTCAACAATAACAGAAATTCAACTAAGTACCTTCAAAATAACCCAAAATTAACACAAAATTTGCTTATCAAAAGCTTCATAAATATACCTTTCGATTAAGAAATTTCAAAGCTTGATAGTGACAATGTACAGTACTTCTAGATCCTTCAACCAAGATCTTCCCCCACTGAAGACGAAATTAAACAAGATCTAAGATATTGAGATTTAGGGTTTTAGGGTTTAAAGCCGAGTTCAAATTTGGGGAAAAAGATGGGGGAAATCGAGTGACAAAGAGAGAGACTAGGTTTGGGGGAGCGAATCGATCAATTAGAGGGAAAATCGACCAAGAGAATAACTACGGCGGCGGCGATGGTTTTCGTGAAAGGAAATGTCGAAGAAAACCTAAGTAGAGAGAAAGAATAAAGTAGAGAAGAAGAAGAAAGAAGAGACCTGAATTAAAACCCCGTCTAAGAAAGACCGATTCTTGTTATAAGATGCGCGGTCTTTCAAAGACCGAATCCTGCTCTTCGATTTTTTGAAGTGCAAGACTCGGTCTTTGAAAGACCGCGCGTCTTATAACTAGACTCGGTCTTTCAAAGACCGAGTGGGATGGTTTGGGAATTAAAAAAAAAGTAGGACGGTTTGGGAAAACCTTTCAAAAAGTGGGACAGTTTGGGAAAAAATTCAAAGAAGGGAGAGATTATAGGGAGGAGGGGTTACGGGAATCAATGACTGATTTTGTGGAGGAGATTAAAAGACAACAAAATTTGTTATAACAGCCATATAAATGAGAAGGGATTTTAGGGCTAGTTGATAGGGATTTAATTTGGGGATTACAGGATGTGGGAGTGATTAGGAGAGATCTATGGGGATTTGTTGATCTGGTCAACAAGGAGAGTTTGGGTTTGGGCTAGTGAGTCACGATCCAATAGGATTTGGATCGGGCTCAAAACAATTTAATTA
The DNA here is from genome assembly GCA_017893485.1 of Hemerocallis citrina. NCBI lineage: Eukaryota > Viridiplantae > Streptophyta > Magnoliopsida > Asparagales > Asphodelaceae > Hemerocallis > Hemerocallis citrina. The sequence goes on along the minus strand of CM030358.1, from coordinate 4,624,324 downwards.
TTTAATTATAGGATTGGGCTTGCACTAAATAATTAGACAATTTGGGCTTAAATTAAACAATTAGCTTCAAATCATTTAAATATTAAAAAAGTGAATAATTAACTTATTGGGCTTATAAGAACAATTAGGTTTTATAAAATAGTTGTATAATATAATCAATTAAGAAATTAGTTACAAGATCTCTCCTACTATAATGGGAGAAGGCCTTTGTCCATAACCCAACCCGTGCAAAGCACGCGCAGGTAAATTTTTTTCTTGCCCTTTTCATTCCTCCCAATTATCAACCATCTCTACTACTATAATGGGAGAAGGCCTTTGTCCATAACCCAACCCATGCAACGCACGTGCAGGTAATTTTTTTTGCCTTTTTCATTCCTCCCAATATTCCTCCACGTGCACAGCACGTGTATAATACTAGTATTAAGAATTTAAAATATGGAGAAATGCTTGAAAAAAATACATACTAACGAAAACAGGGGTTACAATAATAAAGCAAAAAATCCAGCACTAATACATCATCTCGCCAATACCATCTGGCAGTCGACCATCCTGATCTGCAGTTAGTAAATTTTCAGGAGAAGGAAAAAGAAAACAAGTACCCGTCAATTGCAAGTTACAGACCACTTATAATGTAGGATACAAGTGTAGCGCCCCAAATTCCCATACCGGGAACCTGAGACCCTACTCCACGGGTCGAACTTCAAAATAGCCAAATCACAGAAGTACAGGAAATTTAAAACTTTTATTCCATATAATTGTTACATTTACAAGGGTTACAATATCCAAATAAAAATTACAATATTTACAATAATATAACAGTACTTGTATATGTCCCTTGGATCCTTGGACCAACTCGAGCTCCGTGGTACCTGTAGAACGGCTCCGGATACCTACAAGGTGGGGAACGTCAGTACTTCAACTGACGCAAAGCTGGTGATAATAGCGATCCTCTAAAATTCAATCACAACCAATAATTTAAGCAAAATAGAAAGGTGATGTGCCAAAACAAGGGTTTAGTGGATTCGGGTTCTAGTGCAGTGTTATGACATGACCTTAAGTCTAGATGCAGCATACTCACATGCCTGACTCTAATGCAAACAAGACTTTGAAGCACGAATGCATCCCATACTACATACGCCCCCAAATCTAGCCATCTTTCTCCACAATATAGAGATTCGAACCCTCACCATGCACCCTACTCTTGTACACACTCCAGTTCCCAATAGATTGTCCGTCGCCCAAGGAGGTTGCAGTGGTCGGTCTAGTTTTGCCCTGCAGTGCCCAAGTAGTCACCGCCAGTTGGTACCCGCGCACGGACCTCCTTAGAAACCGCGTTGAATCCGGTCCTATGACCATTTGATTCCTCCCGTCCACCTATGGACTTACCCATGCGTGTTCACCCCTGGCCCGGGTTATGAACTTATATATACCAAACCACAAAAAAAAAACCCGTGCATAGGGACGTAAGCATCTCGGGAGATCAAATCCTCCGGGCCTCCCGTACCTTACTTCGACAAAGCTTTGGGAATCAACAGATCGAGATACGAGCTGAGGACTCAATCCTATGAGTGCCGAAAATGTTTTCCTACAACTGGAAGGTACAACACCGACTATGGTTTACTAGGAATAATGCAATTTCCCAAACCCTTAATAACCATTCTAACCCCTACCATACTCTAATTACTTCGGGTAAGAATTAACTGCTTCCACACTTGCCTATCAACCTCTGGCCCCTGGCAATACCGGTCCGGTTCGCCACTTCCCCGGCTTGGACTTGTCCAGCATAATGGCCTATGCCTGCCGCTACCTCGGCTTTGAATGTATAATCGTCCCGTGAGCTCAACTCACTGGCATGCTCGGACGTCCTACGCTCGGCAGTAGTCTATAATATAGGATGGATAGGTGCAGGGTATCCCTTACCCTAGTGACTAACTCGAGTCACACATCCCACTCTGGGATTCAACAACCTCAATAATAGAGATCAACCATCCCTAGACACGAGTCATCGACTCAGATAACACACAAGGGAAAATGTCTTCACAACACTTAGTCAAAACCAAGACTAAGCGACCTACTGATTTCTGCCCGAAACTCAAAATGGTCATAACTCTCTCGATACAACTCCGATTGGAGTGTACGAGCCCAATCTGGAAAGGTAAGATCCTAGGCTAAAACTTTCTAGTTGATCATGAGCTTAAATAAAAACATCTAAGTCCTCAAAATAGCCTCTCAAGCTTCAGCCTGCGTGCTTCCTGTGCACGGGCTGCACCTTACCAGTAACACAAAATCTTACTCGCTCCTCAGAACGTCTCAAACTCAATTTCTATAAAAGGGTGTGGGTGTCCTAAAAAACTATCTAGTTGGTCATGAGTCCAAATTATACCATTAAGTCACCCTAACACACTCATCTATCATCGATACACCAATTCACATGATTGGTCTCTCCAATTCAGAGCACTCAGCTCTATCTTAGGCCTCTGTCCAGTCTTACAAAAATCATAGTAAATCAACTGTTTACTGGAATTGCCTCAAACTGGTTTTGTTGGAAAGATCTAGGTGTCCACTAAAACTCTCTAATGAATAAGGTTCACAAAATGTGCTTCTAACAAGTCTCAAATGCCAAATCTCTACAGTGTATCAAAACTGACTGAAAACAGCACAGTGAATAATCATAAAATCATATTAAATTCCACACTTATCCAAATGACATAATATTTGTGGTGGTAAAACTAGATATCATACCCAATATCATGAAAAAGACCACATGTCAAAATTCCAATTATACAGTGATTACTATCTATTGCAAATTTGCACAGAAACCATCAAATTTTTCAGTTCAACATCAGCTACTGATTAAAACTCAATTTTTCTCATGTCTATAAACTCATCCAAATAATTTTATATTTTTTTTACATAATCTAAATTAATTCAGAAACATAGGATTAAAATTTCATATCAATAGAATGCTTCAATAAATCATGAAAATTCCTACAATATCAGCCATTCTGTTTATCTTTTGCTGAATCTACCTTATGACATAGTTGCATCTCATGATTTTATTAAAATATCAAATGACCATATAAAAATCTGAAATAAATCATGAACAATCCTAACACATATATTAACAAACATTTTAAATTTCATGGTCTAACCCATTATATTTTGCTCTCGGCAAAATCCACAAAATGGTACTCCGAATCAGTTTTTCTAGTTCAATTCTGACTTCAACCTTCAACTCTTAGATGATCAACCCTATACATCCTACCATACATGAATGCAAGAAAAATCAATTATACAAGAATATAAGGTTTAGAGAAGCTCTCCACCATTGGTTGTAGTAGAGGAATGATCTTCTTCAAGCTTCCTTCCTCGGAAATCTCTTCTTGGGCCTTCTTCTTCCTTCTCTCATATTTCTCTTGAGGAGGTTTTCTGAAATTTCCAGAGCAAAGGGAGATAATGAAGTGGGAAGATGAAGGAGAAGAGATGGGAGTATAGGCCGGATTTGACTGGGGGGGGGGGGGGGGGGGGTAGGCTTAGGCGTAGGTGGTTTGATCAAAACCATGGCTCAAGCCCATTGGTATTGTGGTTATTATGTTGGCTGCCCAAAATAGGCCTTAATGAGTTCCAATGAGTGAGAGACGAGTGGTTTAACGAGCGCACGCAATATATATCCACTGTAGTATCATACCGTGTTATATTTGCATGGGCATCGTGCCAAAAACTAGCGTTTATTCTAGTATCGGTCCTCCTCGTTCTCGTGCATCTTTGGAATATAATTATCTCATGAACCGCCCCATAATCCTAACCATCCACCATGATAGCAAAATCGACCTATAATACTACAATCAATTGCACGCATACTGACAATATACATACACATATACATATATTCAGGTATCGTACAAAATGGGGTGTTACAACAAGTACAGGGGTTAAATAATTCTATGTAACAAGCATAGCATGGTATAAGTGTGTCAATAGAAATATAATATCTAACATGAATCAGGAAAATAGAAACAAGTAGCATGGTATACTAACATATACATGTAACATGTATCAAGTAAACAGGTAAACAGGTATCATGTATACAGGTAACAGGTATTTAGGTAATAGCTATCAGGTAACAGGTAATCATGTAACAGGATAATCAGGTAACAGGTATACAGGTAAACAGGTAATCATGTCAAGTCTTGTTATATTACTATCTAAGTAGCACTTCATGCATCCATCCTTTTACTACATGGTTTCTACAACAAACAGTTTCGCTTTAGATTTCATAGTGGAGTCCATAGGGCAGTGTACTCAGGGTTCAGGATAACAGGAATAACAGGAACAGGTAGAACCTAGTGGTTCTCTTCCGAGTACATCTTCCTATAGGGAAGTATGCAATCAGGTATAGGAAACAGGATCGTGAATCATGTAGTCATGAACACGTAATAGGCAGGCAAGACACAGGTCCTCTTCTAAGTACACGTTTCTATATTTTCCACTACTAGATCTTTCCCTTAATCCTGATTTGGTCATTTATTATTATAATCAGGCATGCATTTATGTGTCGTACAACAAAGCAAAGATAACAGGATATAAACATGTATCAGGTTCAGGGTGCAAGTTAAACAAGTACAGGTATAAGATAACACATAACAGGGTAAAACAACTAGTTTTCTAATTCAAGACAGCAAGACAGTGTTGTACTAAAATAGTGATTCCCGCTACTACAAACATCCAAATCTGGATCCGTTGAAAAATTTGGAAAATAGACTTCCACACGAATCTAGCAAATATAAATAAGTCATATAGTAATTCACAACATCATAACTCAAAACAGGTTTGAATCCAGAAAACATGTCTAGTCAGAAATCAGTAAAATGAATTCTCAGTCCGGAAAACTGCATCAAAACCTCTCAAATAAGTTCAAGAAAAATCTGGGGTATTCCCCTATATGTCTAGAATCAAAATATAAAGTTTCATAATATTCAAGAAAAATTAGTTTAGTCAACCAAAATTTGAAAACATCAAGAAATGATATTTTGGCAAATGTGGAATTCCCAACACAGCTGTACGAAAACTGGAGTATCTCACAAGCCGTGAAACGAAATCCAAATCTGCCGAAGAGAGATAAAAATAGATATAATAAACCAACTTTCATATATCACAAACATTTTCCATTCAGTAAAAGGAATCAGGGCGAAAACACACTTCTTTATAGGACAGCGAGTAAAATACAGCAATTATTGTTTTTATAAACAAGCATGCAACAACACATAAAAATCATCAATAAAATTCACCGAAATTCTGGGTAATCCCTAAATATGTATAGAAATACTGACCACAGTTTCAAATCAAAATAATATGTGTAGCACAAGTATCAAATTAATTTAGTTATCAAAATCAACAGGAAACGAAATCTGAAATTTATCTACACCTCTGCAGTAAAACAGTCATAAGTCACTCATACGAAAACAAAATCAAGCAAGGTCAGAGGGGTTTGAAAATAGACGAAATTATCTAAAACTCATGTTTTATATCGAAATTAAGATACTGACTTCAAGACAGTCCAAAATAATAAACAAAACAGATCAGCGACAAATACAGATTTTCCCCCTTTAATAACAACTCAACATATATCATACAAAACTTGTTCAAAACACAACCGAACATGAAATCGGGTCTACCAAGTATCTAAATATCATGAATTAGGGTATCTAGCATGTCCATACCAAGCATATCACATGGGTCTCAACCAAAACACGAATTTTCACAAAAGTCTCACATACATGATCAAAATCAAGAATGGGTAAATCCTAAGTTAATTCATGTCAATATTGTGTCGTGAGGCAACTATGGTCAAGTTTTCACAATAGAGACAAAACCCATCAAGAATAACACAACAAGAGTCGTCTCTAGACCCAACTACACTATAGGTGGTATTTTTGACTTGTATCAAACAAAGAAATTGGAGTACAAGTTACTTGCCTTAATCGAAATGAAACGAACTCCAAGAATAACGGGAACGGATTCCTGGGCAACGAAACAAAATCCACGAACAAGAAATCCACAAATCAAGAGCAACGAACCCACGAACAATCACACGAACACACGACACGCTTCTCAAAGCAAGAGAAGAGAGAATCCACAACAGGAAGGATGTAAGCTTGCGGCGACTAGTGGCTTGGAGGGTTGATCGGCAAGGAGGGAAAGAAGTGATCGGGAATGAGGGGATGGAGATCGGGAGTGGGGAGGTGTGTGCGGGTTGGAGGTGCAGCCGGAAGAGGGTCTCGGCCAAGGTGCAGCAGGGAAGAGGAGGGGTGGTCGGCCTGGGTTGGGCGTCGGGTTGGGGTGTGCGGGTGTGCAGCTGCCAAGGGAGAGAGAGAGAGACTGGGGGCTAGGGTTGCAAGGAGTTAGGGTTAGGGTTTCTGAGAGGGGTTATAAATATATATAGAGAGGATTAGGGTTATTGTGTATTTGGGTTAATGGGTATATTAGGAGTATGAAAGGATTGATCCAATAAGACAAATAGGGATCAAAACTGAATAGGATTCAAACTAGGATTGGGTAATTTAGTTTTGGTAATCAATTAGGGATCAAAATTATAGGATTAGGATTGGGGTAGACCACCAAATCACCAAGAGCACCCAAAAACACAAATAAAGAGAACGAGACAACAAGAATGAGCGAAAAAACAACCATGAAAAAGAACAACCAAGAAATCGGAAAGAACTCGCAAAAATCAAGAATGAGAAAGAAAAATGAAAATATATTGAAACAACTCAATATACAATTCAGAAAAAAATAAGAGAGTGTACAAATACACAAGAAAAGAAAAATACACCAAAAATACGAAAAATGAAAAACTGGGGTTACATTCATAAAAGAAGAAAAATATATCTCATCTTCATAGAACACAACATCCATAGTGACAAACATCTTTTAAGTTGGTGGGTGATAGCACTGATATCCTTTCTTATCCTGTGCATATCCCACGAAAACACAGCGGACAGCTCGAGGAGTTAACTTATTGCGTTAAGATGAACAAATGCAACACACCCAAACACACGAGGTGGAAAGTTGACGACTTTTGGTGCATTCACGGCTTCAGTTAATGCTTGAAGTGGCGTGAGGAAGTTTAGGATATTAGAGGGAACTCGATTGATTAAGTATGAAATAGAAGTAAGGGCTTCCCCCCCAATAAATGAGTGGCATATTTCTATGGATAAGAGAAGCACGGACCACCTCAAGCAAGTATCTATTTTTTTCTTTCTGCAACCCAATTCTGTTGAGGTGTATATGAGCATGTAGTATGGTGAACAATTTTGTGTTCCACCAAATATTGTTACATATTCGAACTCAGATATTCTCTGCCATTATCACTCCTAAGAACTTGAATCTGTGGTTTCAACTGAGTCATGACATGCTTGTGAAATTTCTGAAACAAGCCACTAACTTTACTTTTCGACTTTATCAAACAAATCCAAGTCATACGAGTACAGTCATCAATAAATGTCACAAACTATTTAGCTCCTCCAAATATAGTTTATTTAGATGGATCCCAAACATCAGAATGAATAATCATAAATGGAAGAGAGCTTCTACTTGAATTTGGGGGAAACGAGATGCGGTGACCCTTTGTAAGTTCACACACATCACACCGAAAGACAGAATTATCCATCTTCAAAAATACACTTTGGAAATAATTTTTTCAAATAAACAAAAGAAGCATGCCCTAGACGTCGATGCCATAGCCAAATATCTGCTTTCTTCTTCTCACCTTCGGATCCTTCTACACATAGAGCTTGAGTCAATTTACTTGAACTTTCAGATTTTAAATCAAGGCAATAAAGCATTCCGTGTCTAACCCCATAACCAATCGTCTTGCGAGTCCGAATATCCTTAAACACACAATGTGAAGGCCAAAAAACTACAATACAATGTAAGGCAGTAGTTATTTGAGTAACGGATAACAGATTAAAATTTAAAGATGGCACAACTACAACAGTGTCTAAGGTTAGGTTGTTTGTGAGAGGTATGGAACCATCGCCAATAACAGTGGCAGGATCACCATTAGCAGTGGATACAGTTGATTTGGTGGATGGTTGAAAATTTTGGACTTGTCTAGAATCAAAAGTCATGTGGTCGGTAGCACCCGAATCAATTATCCACGCATTATTGATAACAAAGGCAGAAATATTAAAAACCTTACCATCATTACCTGCAGCAGTACAATCAGCAACTCCAACTGCGATAGTGGGTTGGTTGCAAGTCTTCTTCCGAATATCCCTACTATGATCACAATTCTCCGAATAGCCGATAATCTTATAACAACGAGCTTTCGTGTGGTCGATCTTGCAACAATGAGTACACTTTCTTTACTCCATGGTGAAGAACAACAAATAGCAATACAACAAGCAGTACTAACAGAAAGTAGCACAGCACCATACCAAACACACCGGCAAACAGCAAACACCAACACCAACAAACAGCAAGGAGCAATCTTGGAATACCCATTCTCCAACCAAAATCTCCTTCGAGGTATTGGAGGTTTGGATGGCAATATTGGAATACCCATTCTCCAGTAAGCTGATGATACTCTTCTTTTTGGGAGAAATGATATTAGCGAGGTTATCATTTTCAAAAGGATTTTGGTCTTCTTTGAGGCTTGGTGTGGACAGTGGACTGAGAGTCAATTACGATAAGAGCTACCTCATTGGTCTTGGGAGATGTGATGAGGTGGATACGATTTTTCTGGCGAGCGTTCTGGATTGTAAAGTTGGAAAGTTTCCCATTAAGTACTTAGGAGTTCCCTTGCGCCCCGGTCAACTCAAGCGGAATGACTGGATGATCTTTATTGAGAGAATTCGGAAACGGCTTCCCGAATAGAAGAGGAAACATCTTTCGCTTGGAGGCAGAATCACTCTTATTAACGCTGTTCTGTCTAATCTCCCGATATATTGGATGTCAATTTTTGAATTCCCTACTTGGGTTATCAATGAGATTGATAGAATTCATAGAGATTTCCTATGGAAGGGTAGTCGAAAGGATGGTAAGGGCCTTCCACTACCACTAGTCAGGTAAAGCGTGGTTTATCGGAAAAAAGAGTTTGGTGGTTTGGGAATTTTAAATCTCCGTCATATGAACAAAGCTCTTTTGTGCAAATGGTGGTGGAAAATTCATTCCCGCCATACCCCTGCCCAGGGCAACATCTGGTTTAGATATAGAAGACATAGACGATTCAAATTTGGGGGGAGGGGGGGGCAACATCGTAGAGGTATTTCCCTAATTTGGAGGGGAATTGACAGGGTGGGAGATCTGTTCCATTGCCATTCCCCGAGTAGGGTGGGGAATGGGGAAAACACGAGATTTTGGCCCGATGCGTGGGCTAGTCCCAATACGTTGGCATCATTATTTTCCGAGATTTATGCGAGGGCCATCAATAAAGAGGCATTGGTGGTAGACAACTGGGCCCGATATCTTCGTGGCACATTAGGTTATTACCTACGAGTAATGATAACGTTCATATCAGTCTAATCCCAATCTATACATGGCTGGGGAATAACTCTATTGTTTTAGGTAACCAACAGGATGATAGGGGTTGGCGCACTGATCCAAACGGCATTTTTTCGGTAAAAGCCATTTACGCAGTACTCTGTGATGGGGGGATTAGATATGGTGCGCATAGAGTTATTTGGAATGCGTGTGCTCCTAACAAAGTACGGGCTTTCCTTTGGTTGGTATCTAAGGATGCGATTTTAACTAGAGAAAACCGATCTAAGAGAGGATTAATCACCGAAGTCGCATGTCCAAAATGCCGGGGCGGGATTGAGACTATTGGCCATCTTTTTCTCGAGTGTGCATAGTAAAAGTATTTGGGAATTCCTTCTCTTAGGCTTTGGCGTGACCGGTGTTTCCTTGAGTGTCACTTATCTTTGGGATGAGGTTAGAGATTTGGTGGTGGGACGTCGAAAGGAGTGGGACTGTATTGTCGCTGCTTCTTTATGGGTCATTTGGTTGGATAGGAATGATGTCTACTTTAGAAATCATTTTGCTAATTTTGCTCAAATGATGTATAAAATTCTCTCTCTCATGTCTTCGTGGTTGTCCTTACCAGTGGCGAGGAAGAAAGTTCGCACGGGTGCTCTGTTCTCTAATACTGATGCGAGGCATGAATTCGGCAACAACTAAAGGGATCACCTATTGACATCTTACTCTTGGTTGAGTAAGGAGGACGTTTGGCTTTTGTAGTATTTATGTTGTGAACCTTATTTAGCTGTTGTTTGTGAGACTTTTGAGAAGTTCAAGTTCATGCATTTCAGTTGTATTTCTTGTAATGGACTAGATTTATTTATGAGAGTTTGGGGCAACTCTCTTGCCTTTTATTTTCTAAAAAAAAAAAAACTCCCTTGTTAAGTTGAACAACTCTTTTGAACAAGTCACCAGACTTTTGTAGAAACTTTTCCCCCTGGTGGGTACTAACTTCCTATAGGCTTTTCTTCTGCTAAATTTCTCCAAACCAAATCATAGCAGAACTTATGAGGTCATGTGTTGAAAACCTCAAAAGAAAAGTTTGAATCTGGAAGATCTAGAACAATTCTCAACCTTAGACTTTCTGAAGAATAAAGATGCTCAACGTAACACTAGGAGTTGGACTATAAAACCTTCCCAATTCAAACAAACATACTACAACTTGTAGCTCCATTCCTTTCCTTTCCTTCTTACACAATGAAGGTTTCGATCTCAATCACCTTCTTCCTCTGCTTCTTGAGTTACTTCCCCATTTCCTACTCTTCAAAACACCACTACACTTCGATATTTAGCTTCGGGGACTCACTTGCTGACACTGGCAACTTTCTCACCACTGGGGCCACTGCCTTTCCCGTGATCGGACGGAAACCGTATGGCATGACCTATTTTGGCCGCCCAACTGGCCGTTGCTCTGATGGTCGCCTAGTCGTTGACTTCATTGGTACATCTATCAGTACTTTCCGTTACAAATTTCATCCTCACACGTCCATATATACATCACAAAAATTGTCGATTTCACAAAATGCAGTAACAAATTTGTGTTTCTATTTGATATATGTGATTGATAATAACTCTGTTTTCTAAATATTGTGCACAGCGCAAGCCTTAGGTCTCCCATTGCTTCCTCCATTCTTAGGGCCGAAGAAAGATTTCAAGAAAGGAGTGAATTTTGCAGTTACTGGAGCTACGGCATTGGACCCTTCATTTTTTGTAGAGAAGGGGATAGGGGGTATACTCTGGACTAATTACACTTTGAACACTCAACTTGGATGGTTTAAGGGGTTGAAGCCTTCTCTTTGCCACTCTCATGAAGGTTTGTAATCTATCTCACGCTAATTGTGATTTACCTTTCTACTATTTTCCTACTGGATTGAATCTCAACTTGGGTAGCTCCCATACTATGTGAAATTTCTTTGTCACTGCACAAGAACACTAAGTATCAAAGTTTGAGAGACTCAAATTTATCCCTACTATAAGTATTCTGTTGAACTGCATCGCAATACTTAAATGCAGCCCGATAAAGGGTTATCACGTTAATCCAATAAGTCCGTCCGCGCCTTTGAACGTCGTATTAACCACCTTATCAGGGTCTTGAATTAAAAAAAACAAAAAACAAAAAAAACATGGGTATATAAATCACCATGTACCTTGCAAGAGGTCCATGAAAACAAGTCTGAACACTTGGAAGGAGGGCTGCAATCTGCTTGATTCAATCTCATGTAGTTACAATATATATACAATGCCGTAAGAAAGCATGAAACACATGATCTAGTAGTAGCTATAGAAATAATACAGTGTCCTTAACTATATGTGCATCCATTATGGTGGAACCTTTGACAATGGTGTGTGAGCACATTTATAAACTTGTGCTCATCACTTTTGACATTGAATTGTAGCCCACCTTTGAATACCAACCGGCCACTACCTTTGAATCCCTTGAACACTATTAAATCTTTGAAAAAAATTAACCCCATTAAAATATTACTTAAACCTTTTGAATATGTACGATTGAATCGATGAGAACGAAGATGGTAGATGATTGTTTTTCTTTTTCGAAATAAAGATGGCACGAGAGTTGCCATCGGAACATCATATTAATAACACAAATAATTACATCAAAGATACATAAAGTCTATAAATAACTCAAAATACACATATAGGATGATATTATGGGAGATCATATAGGATGAAAATCCAAATACAGATTGTCGATGATCATAAATACGAAGGAAAGGAGCACATGTCGGTTTGATTATCGATTTCATCCTTCCCTATCACAACAAAATTCATTTGAATATGCAATTTAATATACTCTGCATTATTTTCTCTAAAGTACTTTTCCTTACTTTTCGTATACTAATTGCTTGATATATGTGTAGATTGTCATGAATACTTTAAAAGATCCCTCTTCATCGTTGGAGAATTTGGCGGAAACGACTACACTTATCCCTTGGTATATGGCAAGGGTACCTTACAGCAAGTGACAACTTATGTACCCAAAGTTGTTGAATCTATTGCAAATGCTACTCAGGTACAATAATCATCACTGTATTAATGAAACTAGATGCATGGCATAAACACATCTTTTTTAACCAAACCAGGGACTTCAATCGATAAAATTGAAATTTCTAAGTGCCTACCATTCAAATTTTATTGGGTGAAGATGTAATGTAAAGTTTGTATGCATTGCACTGGCATTCTGATGCGTTTATCTAATAGACATGTAACCAAATCTCGCAGACCCTAATTGATCTAGGCGCAGTCAACCTTGTTGTCCCAGGAAGTCTACCAACTGGTTGTATTCCGCTGTACCTGACGATTGGCAGAAGGTCCAATCAGACGGAGTATGACTCTAAAACTGGATGCATCAATAAGCTCAATGATTTTTCTAGGTACCACAATAAACTACTAAAACATGCTCTACATCAACTTCGACACAAGAACCCTCATGCTAAAATTATCTATGCCAATTACTATGACGCTGTTTTTCAACTGGACTATTCTCCGGTGAAATACGGTTAGTTACTCTTTACTTGCAAGTCTCGTTAGTTTCAGCTAATATTTTGAGTTAGATTCGGTATTATATTACATTTTATGTTATCTATTTGTTTGTGTTAGGATTCACCCGTGAGGTCTTAAAAACGTGTTGTGGAGGTGGTGGTGGTGCTTACAACCTCAACGTGACGAAGCTTTGCGGGTTACCGACTTCGGCTGTTGCTGGGGACCCAAAGTCATACTTGTACTGGGATGGTATTCATTTAACTGAAGCTGGTAACCATCACATTGCCAAGGGTTTGCTATATGGTCACTATGCTACCCAACCAATTATACATTGATTCACTTTTTTTTGTATTAAGTGAGTGGACATGTAAGACCTGATGTATCTCCATCCTCCTAGTTATGGAGTGGGTTACTAATTTGTACTTGGATCTATTAATTATTTGAATTTTTGGCCCTAGGCCATTATCAATAAAATAAAATAAAATGACTTGAATAATTTTCATCGTGTTTCACACAAAAGAGGATAACAAGACTTCGACAAGTTCATAGTTCAAAGCATACCGACACAAGATACCAAAACGGTCTATTTTTGTAAGGATCTATTTTTCCTTGATTGTTGTAACGATCTATTTTTCCCGATGAAGCTAAATCGATCAATAAATAGTTGTCACAAGATGATGAGGAGGGATTGAATGTTTCAGGAATGAGTCATCAATTTCTCACTTCGGCGGCTAAGGGCAAAACTGTAAACTACTAGCAACATCAACTGATATCACTACAAACTAGCGGGGAAAAAACACTGATTGGTAATGATAAAAATCGCAGCAAATTAGGGCCGATTTTCCAGTAAAGATCAAATGTCAGATTTTTAGAGTTTCCATCAAATATTAACTCAGTATCTGTTTGCTCCCATACCAAAATAAGCAGCAACAGATTGACGTCGTCTGTAGGAAACTACACAAATCATACTTACCGACATGCCACAAAGACTAAGAGGTAGAATGGCGACCTCAAACCGTCGCACAAACTCTCTTCGTCAACCAGCTCCTCCTGTGTAAGATCTGATTCCTCTTCAACAGTCGCCCCGACAACCTAATCAAGCTCCTTTCAACGGAAAGGCACCAAGGGGCTCTCGACAAAGCCGCCGTGAACAGCCTGCACGACCACATCTTAGTCCATAATGCTTCAAAATATTCAATGGCCTCGCGAGACCCTCGGGGGTCTAGAGACCTTTGCCAAATCATTAGCGCTAGGCAACAAGGAACTGATCTACGAATCCACTTGGATGAGAGGCACGCTCGAACTAAGGCTTCCCACTCAGAACGTCAGATAAATCGGAGAAACAACTATCCTAGACAGAAATCAAGGCATTCCTCCTCTCACCGGGGACGTACTGCAATAAGAAATCTGACTCACGAGAGTCGAAAGCTTCTGGAGCGGAACAATGGGAAAGATGCCCCAAGCTCCTTTCAACGGAGAGGCACCAAGGGGCTCTCGACAAAGCCATCGTGAACAGCCTGCACGACCACATCTTAGTCCATAATGCTTCAACCTATTCAATGGCCTCGCGAGACCCTCGGGGGTCTAAAGACCTTTGCCAAATCATTAGCGCTAGGCAACAAGGAACTGATCTACGAATCCACTTGGATGAGAGGAGCACTCGAACTAAGGCTTCCCGCTCAGAACGACAGATAAATCGGAGAAACAACTCTCCTAGACAGAAATCAAGGCATTACTCCTCTCACAGGGGACGTACTGCATTAAGAAACCTGACTCATGAGAGTCGAAAGCTTCTGGAGCGAAACAATGGGAAAGATGCCCTAGTCACTTTGGCCAAACAATGGGAAAGCGGACTCGTCTGTTCGACCCTGCTGAAAGATCCATATAAACCTCTTCTGTTAATTCCCGTCCTCCTATTTCCCCTTTTCTCGCCATTATCAAAGCATCAAATCCCCAAACCCATCAACCCCAAATCCCGGTCCCCATATCCGCCGTCGCCACCCCTGTGCGACGCCGCTCGACTGCGTAGCTGCCATCCGCCGTCGACGTCGGCTCCCCTGGCCGCCAGCGCCGCCACCCCTGGTTGCGCTACCTCTCTCCCTCGTTGTTGACTTCCTTCTGTGCTCTGTTGTTGTGGCTATCTTTTGAGTGTTGTTGTTGCTTTTGAACTTGATTACTCCACTTCTCTTCCTTTAAAATCCTTGCCCATTTCCCACAAACCCTAACCCTAATTTTATCCCCAAATTCTCACCCAATCTGCCCTCAATTACACTCCCAGATCTCAATTCCCTGCTCCTCTCTCTTTCTGGAGCTCGAAATTTGGCGCAGAGGTGAATCATGTGATTGTGGAAGGTACTTTCTTGGACTACGTTGCATAAAGTTGTCATCTTTTATGGTTTTGGTGATGTATACATCGAAAGATGCAATCTTGGTGAATTTTTGTAATTTAGTGGTTTGAGCTGGTAGATAGTTCAACTAGTTCCATTTTAGTGAATGTACTTGCTTGTAACTCTTTGTTTGTAGTGATATTTAGCTTCTGTAATGGTTGGTATGTTGGTTCAAGTCATTTGTGGGCGTTTACGGTTAGAATTAAGATAGAAAATCGTTGACCCACATGTTTGTTTCGGGGTTTTGGTGTAGTTGTAGGGGATTTTGACTTGGTGTTAGAAAACCCGAGGTAGATTCTCTCTTGGGGTGCATGTTAAATGTGGATTGAAAAAATAGCACCGTGCACAGCTCCATGTCCTGACCCATATAATGGGCGCTCGACCTGTAGGAGTGCGTTAGCATATTAAGGAAATTACCAGTTGAGTTTTGGTGTAGTTGCAAGTAGTAAGGTGCACGGTTTGACCCTCTTGTACAGGGTAGATGGAGGGGGAGGCAAGTAGGGGTTACTGTCTCAAGCCTCTACTTGATGGAAGACAATTTTCATTTAAATTTCCAGAATGAATAATTGTGTTGGGAATTTGTTTATATCTACTGATTTCATATTTGTCCATCAGCGACTACGAGGACTGTTCCTAATTTAGCTCCTTGACAATTATCGGTGTTTATTGTGCATGCTAAAACAATATCAGCGGTTATTTCATTATCCCCAATGCATCCATGTTTTTTTGTTATATTCTTCCACTCACAAATCCAATACAGCAACACTGTCATTTCTGCAGCATTGTTTAAGACATGTTTTTTTAATTGCCTGACATTTTAAGCCATGTTTTCCTAGAGAAATTTTGGACTTATTAATGTTTATTATAGTTTTCCTTAATTTAATAATAATTATTATTATATGGTATCATCCAATTTCTTGAAAGTACTTTCTCCTATTTTTTAGCTCCCGCTTTATTTATGTAAAAACAATTCTTCAATCTCCCATCTACAGTAATTGATTTTAATGCATCAAGAGACATGTACTTGCTTTATGCATTAACAGTTTCAAGAATTTCATATCTTCTTAATATCCAAACACCATTTTCTTATATTTCTGGTTCAAACTTCCCATCCAATAATCTGCAAGAAATCAATGTGCAACCTCATACACAAAATGGAAAGATAACATCTGTAGGGTGTCTACTTACTGGACGCCTGGATGGTTCGATTGGCTGTTACCAACTTGGGAAAATTGATCCAAAAGCTCCAGGTTTACTTCTATTTCCAAAATTAATTTTCATAGTTCACTTTTCCTGAATTGTGGTCTGATCCTCATAAATGGACCTTTTATTGACGGTTTTGTCTAGTGATGACCATGCATTCATTCTTATATGTGCTTAACAATTTTAAAATATTGAATTCTATATACTTTTGGCATAATATAACTTGTGATGTAATTTTCTTTTTTTATTGCTTAGGTTTCTTGATTGAGCTTGGTGATGATGGGGCTATAGGTCGCTTGTGGAACCTAATGTCGAGGTACTCCCTTCTAGCATAAGTTTAACAATACATTTGTGTAGGTCATTTTTGCACCTATGCTAAATTTATTCACCTGGCTGTAGCCCAAAGGAAATTTTTGTTATCATAAATGAGAAGCTTCTTACAGTATCGTAAGCTGGAATCTTATTGCATTCTGAAAAAGTTATGCTTAAATCAGACAAGATTGTCGTCTTTAATCATAAACTCTCATTATCGCAGGACGAATACTGTTTCTATTCTTCTTTCAACTTATGCCAAGATTTTGATGCACACTCAACCTGAACATCCCGAATTGCAGGAACAAATTTGGGCAATCTTCAGAAAGTAAGATGATTTCGTTTTTAGTTTATCTACTTTTCAATTTTCTTCCATTTGGTATAACATTAACTTAATGTGTGTTAATGGTGTTGTTAGATATGAGAGTGGTATTGATACTGAGATACAACAACGCGCAGTAGAATATTTTGCACTGAGTAGAAAAGGTGCAACTTTGATGGACATATTGGCTGAAATGTCCAGGTTCCCAGAGCTCCAGGTAGGCATCACTCCCATTATTTAAATGTGTGATAACGAAAAAGAATATTGACTATTTGTTGATGACCAAAGTTAGATTTTTTTGCTTTGTTTTGTTTGTGAAGGGCTCTCAACAAGCCAGAAATGATTGAACTCGCTCAAAATGCAGCCGAGTTTGTGTTTGCCAACAATGAAATGAAGAAGACTGTAAAGGAGATTTGCAGGATGCTAAAAGAAGATTACTGCAAAGAGAATCAAGATCTGGTTGCCGTAAAATAAGAAAATTGTTAGTGGCGTATCTCAAATGAGGAGTCAATTGAATGTTATCTTATAATGCCATTGAATATGTTGATCATAGTTTAACGTATTGATTCTCATGTCTGCACACATGAATTCAATTGTGTATTTGGTTATTAACTATTTTGTAATTTGACTTGCTTGTACTACTTCATTAATTTTTAATATGATTGAAGTTTAATTTTATTCAATTTTGTTTCGTAAACATATTTATTTATTTTATTAATTGTGTATTTAGTTTATAATTGGATTAATATTATAAAAGAAAATATTAAATTGTCATAAGCGTAATTAATAAGAAAAAATTGTGTATAGAGCGATGGGTATATATTTAAATATTTGGATGCAAAAACCATCACTAAAACCTATAGCAATGGAGTTTCACCCGTGGGTATAGGAAAGCAAGAGGTGTCCTTAAAACCTGTACCGACGGATACGAAACCGTGGGTATAACACAGAGGTTTTGTCCAATGGGTGAAAAAACCGTCGCTATAGGCTATAGTGAAAGCATTGTGCCGTGGGTATAGCTAATTAAAAACTACAGAAAAATATGTTCGTTGGTATAGGTTTTACGGGCTATACCTACGGTTTTCCGCCTTTTACCCACGGATTTTTGCTGTCACTATATGTCAAATTCCTTATAGTGATAGTTGATTGATTAGTGTCCAAGAAAGCTACCAAAGATCATTTGCTATCATTCTATATTTGTAAGATTTAATCTGTATAAAACTGATTGATTGATTGATTAGTTTTTTGGTAAGAATATAGAGTGGATTCAGTATGAACAACGCGATACCGGCTGACCGCACCCCATGACGGTCGACCGCATCGTAGTCGACTGCAACTCCCATGTATGTAAGAAGTAGCCGACCCTTCATCTCTCTACTTTACGTCAGAGAGATGAACGATTGACTGCATCAAGATTGCGGTCGACCGTACTTTGCGCTGTTCACATTTTTGGAATGTAACATTTCTAATTTTGATCGACACACTTCCCAATCTATTTAATTGGCCGAACCCATTGTGTATTTTTCACCTATTACTTATAAGAAAAGTCTTCTGAACTAATCTTTCAACAATCAATCCGAGTGTGTGACAATCTTTTTGTATTCTTTAGTCAGGATCATTTAGTATCTTGAGTTTTTTTTTCTTCCACTTCGGTGAGATTGACGGGACTTGTGTTAGAAGTCCTGTGGGTGTAATAAGTCTTTCGGCCTGAATCCGAGAATTACTGTACAAGGGTTTTGAGTATAGTGGAACGCTTGTGGTGGAGAATTGCTACAAGTAGGAGGTTTGGACGTAGACCTGGGGACCGAACCACGTTACATCGCTGTGTCACTTGTGCTATCTGCATTTGCTCTTCTTAACTTTTTTATTTACTCTGTACTTTATTTTAGTCTATTTTTAATTCCACACAATCACCCTATTCACCCCCTAGGGTGATTTACATTTCTGATAATTTTTCGTATCCCCTTTCATTCATATTACCTTGCTTTAATACAAAAGATTTACTGTTGCATTCCGATCTGTTGAAATATGGTAATTGTATATTCTGTTTTCCAATATATAGGAAACAGATTTCCCAAATCTCTCATCTCTCCAATCTTCTCTCAATCCCCTTTCTTATTCTCCAAGAATGTAATTATTATATATAGATGTATACAGTAGAGAAATAAATGAATAAGAATAATATTTTTCCCCCCAAATCTGTTTTCAACATGGTATCAGAGCCTAACACATCCTAGGCTACATGAAGAAGAAGAAAAGGCCAAATCCATCAGTTGATTGTTGTCAAAGTCGTCATCGAAGTAGCCGTCCAACTGTTGATTATTGTCTTCCTTCAGTCGATCTTGCTCCTTCAGTCGATTATTGATGAGAAGTAGTCGTCTTTCAGTCACCACCGCCCGTCGAAGTCGTCAAATTCGGATCGTCGTTGAAGTCGTCGTTCGTCAACAGATCCGAAGCCCTAACCCATCGACATCTGCTGCATCCAGAGCCACTAACCATCACCTCCCGTCGCCTCCTGTAACCGCTGCCCATTGCATCCAGTCACCGCCTCCCGTCGTCACCGCCCGAAGCCTCTGCCGTCGAGCTTTGGGGGCAAAATCAAAGATCAGATCAACGAGACCTGATATGATCTGATCAGATTCAATCATAGCCGTCTGTATTCGATCGGATCTGATCTGATCTGTCGATTGCTTTTTGCTCTTTGCTGTTTGTTGGTGTTGGTGTTTGTTTTTTGCCGGTGTGTTTGGTGTGGTGCTGTGCTACTTTCTGTTAGTACTGCTTGTTGTGTTGCTATTTGTTGTTCTTCACCATGGAGTCAAGGAAGTGTACTCATTGTGGCAAGATTGGCCACACGAAAGCTCGTTGTTATAAGATTATCGGCTATTTGGAGAATTGTGATCATAGCAGGGATATTCGAAAGAAGACTTGCAACCAACCCACTGTCGCAGTTGGGGTTGTTGATCGTACTGCTGCAGGTAATGATGGTAAGGTTTTTAATATTTCTGCCTCTGTTATCTAAAATGCATGGATAATTGATTCGGGTGCTACCGACCATATGACTTTTGATTCTAGGCAAGTCCAAAATTTTGAACCATCCACCAAATCAACTGTGTCCACTGCCAATGGTGATCCTGCCACTGTTACTGGTGAGGGTTCCATACCTCTCACAAACAACCTAACCTTAGATACTGCCCTAGTTGTGCCATCCTAGAATTTTAATCTGTTATTTGTTGCTCAAATAACCACTGTCTTACATTGTATTGTAGTTTTTTGGCCTTCACATTGTGTGTTTAAGGATATTCAGACTCGCAAGATGATTGGTTATGAGGTTATACAAGAGAAGCCCTATTGTCTGGATTTAGAATCTAAAAGTTCAAGTAAGTTGACTCAAGCTCTAAGTGTGGAAGGATCTGAAGGTGAGAAGATTAAATCAGATATTTGGCTATGGCATCGACGTCTAGGGCATGCTTCTTTTGATTATTTGAAAAAAATATTTCCAAGTCTATTTTTGAAGATGGATATTTTTGTCTTTCGGTGTGATGTGTGTGAACTTGCAAAAGGTCATCGTGTCTCGTTTCCCCCAAATCCAAGTAGAAGCTCTCTTCCATTTTTATGATTATTCATTCTAATGTTTGGGGTCCATCTAAAAACACTACATTTGGAGAGCCAAATGGTTTGTGAAATTTATTGATGACTGTACTCATATGACCTGGATTTGTTTGATGAAGTCGAAAGTGAAGTTAGTCGCTTGTTTCAGAAATTTCACAAGCTTGTTATGACTTAGTATAAATCACATATTCAAGTTCTTAGGAGTGATAATGGTGGAGAATACCTGAGTTCGAATCAGCAACAATATTTGGTGGAACACGGAATTGTTCACCAGCCAACATGCTCATATCCTCAACAGAATGGGGTTGCAGAAAGAAAAAAATAGACACTTTCTCAAGGTGGTCCGTGCTTCTCTTATCCATGGAAATATGCCACTCATTTATTGGGGGGAAGCCCTTGCTTCTGCTTCATACTTAATCAATCGAGTTCCCTCTAATATCCTAAACTTCCTCACATCATTTCAAGTATTAACTGAAGCTGTGAATGCACCAAAAGTCTTCAACTTTCCACCTCGTGTGTTTGGGTGTGTTTTAATTTTTCATCTTAACGCAATAAGTTAACTCCTCGAGCTGCCCACTGTGTTTTCGTGGGATATCCACAGGATAAGAAAGGGTATCGGGGATATCACCCACCAACTCAAAGGATGTTTGTGACTATGGATGTTGTGTTCCATGAAGATGAGATGTATTTATCTTCTTCTATGACTGAACTTCAGGGGGAGTACCGAAGTGAAGTTCAGATTTTTGGGTATGATGAAGGGGTTAGTGAAGTTGTAACTCCCGTTTTCATTTTTTTTCCTTTTGTTATTGATCCCAATTGTAATCTCCATTTTAATTGTAATTCACTTCATTTGTCGCATTTTGTGTTGAATAATATCTATTCTAATGTTATTTATAATTTATTCCTCATCTCAGTTGATCATTTAAAATCTACTCCTTGTATTCTAAATTCAGATTTAATTTTATAAAATTTGCCTTATCTTCTTGGATTGTGAATTTTCCTCCAAATTGATCCACTTTGTACCCAAAGCCCAATATCCACCTCCTATTGGATCTAACACCCAAACCCAATAACCCAAATCAACCCCCTAAATTCTTCCTAACGGACTAATCCCTATGATTCCTCCTAATCACTCCCCACAATCTCCACAATCTGTAACTCCCAAGAATTTGAAAACTCAATCCCTACTATTAAGCCCTATAATCTCTCCCATTACTAATTCAACCAAATACTACCCTAATACCCCCTCCTAATGCAGCCAAACTCCTTCATCCTCTCTAACCCCCGCACTGTGCAACCCTAACCCATATACTGTGCAAACCCCCACTATTGAACCCCCTCTCCCGCTCACTTTCCTCTCCCTCTTCCATGTTTCCTTCACCGAAACCCATCGAACCCATCAACCACCGCCATAGCCACCTCCGACCACCATTCCTTCACCATCGCCCTTGCCTCGCCATCCCCTCTCCTCGTCGCCCAACCTCCACCTCATCACCATCATCGTTGATCACCGAAGAACCCAACTCGACTCCTCGAACCCATCGTCGCCTTTGCCTCTCGATCGAACCCAACTCCTCTTCGACCATCGCCTTCTACCTCCATGCACCCCTGCAACCACCGTGGACTCACCGCAGACCCTTGCCGCCGTCCAAGCACCGAGAATCCTCCATCGTTTCGTCTCCTCTATTTTTGGAGCGAGAGCAGAGCTTGCCGCTTGCTTGGTCGCTGTCGACTCTCCTCGACCACAGTGCCGCCGCTCGTCGCCTTCACCCATGTCGTTGCTGCCGCTCTCGATTGCTGCTGTCCACCGCCTCTTTCTCTCCCTTTCAGTCGGGTTGGAGAAGAAGAAGCATGGTTGGCTGAAAAGTCTGTTTGGTGTTTTGGGCATTGGGGATCTGATCCCCTGTTTGGTGTTCGGCAGAAGGAGAAGGGAGGGGATTGGCTGTGCGGTGTTTGCTGTGTTTTCCAGTGGGGGATCAAGCTTTTGGGGTTTTGTTGTTGGTTCTTGCACTTGCTATTTAGAGATTGGCACGTAACTCGCGCGTGTCTTGGAATCTTATATTTATCGGATCTAATCGTCAAAAAGGCAAGTCATTTCTTACCGAATGTTTATTGTATCATATTCGATATTTTTATTGAAACCCGCAAGTAGATCCAAATTGATTATCATATACTACTTATTGTATTCTATCGTTTGGATGCCACGGATTTACACGAGCGAATCCAAGTGGTAATCTCGACTTCGTGTCGTCTTTTTGCCTCTAATGTATAAGGATCTTACACACACCAATGTAGTTAGATATTGAATATGAGAATAGGAAATTATTATTACATTTCATCTCATGACATTAAAGACAACTATTGTAGATTGTATATTAGGGTTGATTGTTCATGTGATTGCTATCGATAAATTAGTTGATTGTAATTAGTAGAGTTATGGACATTATATATCCTAATACCATGTTCACATAGGATTGGCTCGCTGTGATTTATGATTATTAAATCTCGATTTATCATTCTTAACTTTTTAACCGTTTTATTCAAAATGAACATGTTGACTATTCTGAAAATTACGCCAACCTGAATCTTGTTGTGCTGTTTCGACCTAGATAACTTCATTAAAATCAGTCACTTCCTAAAAATGAAACGTAGCCCTAAGTGTCCGGATGTCAATAGATTCCAGAATTTTCGAATTCCGACTTGTATCACCCGAGTTATGACCCTTTTACTACTGCTGCGCTGTAATTTCAGATTCATGTACATACCATGTTAGGCTGATAAATTAAGTGAACTAATAATCAAATATGGCCAAGATAAATTCCAAATTTGCAGATAACATACTTAGGGTGATAAAAATTATTTTTACTGATTTTTGTAATGATTATTTACTGCCTTTATAACTGAAATTAGTCAACATCGACACCCGGCCAGAAACTAAAATCTTTAAAGAACACTGAATTTCGCCTAGCTATCGTTGTCGGAATGTAGACTTTAAGTATGCGTTGGAACCGGGCAGGAGTCTGGTTTCTAGACCATTTGACGGATCCACATTTGCTGCCCTGTAGCAACGGTTATTCTGAGTTTGGTACAACAACCTACTGCTGTCCAGAATTGGGTTCCTATATATAATAATATATAATTATATCTATAATGTTATTTTTAGTGTATTTAATTGTATAGAGTATATTGCATGATCTTAGTGTTGTTTTGTCACCTTTACTAGTGTCCCTTATTAATCGCATTAATGTATGTTAATTGAATAAAGAAAGTAAAACAAGCCGGGGTTAAGGGTTGATTAGGGTAGTTGATGACATAGTGACTGTATTCGGAAGATGGGCCCGTGTTTCCCAAATTATCGGTCTATCGGTCTATCGGTCTATTGGTTATATCGGTCATCGGTTAATTGCAGATTATTGACTTCAGTATCTCGATTGATTCGGTCATCGATCATTATTGAATATTGTTCACGAGCACATGAACTATAGAATCTACCACCTTAGTCTAAACGAAATTGATTGTATGCATCGAACCTGTGGTATGGCACACATGGGACACAGTAGTATGTGCATTAGCTAGGATTAAAAATGAATAATAGACCTAAGGCTCTCATCACATTATCATTACATATTGTTATCTTTATTGAAAAGTGTTATCGTTATTATTGCTATTATTGATATTGTTTATCGTTATCGTGATAAATCATAGTTATTGCATATTATACTATTATCGCTTTGTCACTGTTCAACACTATTGATTTCATCGTTTATTGAATTCAATGCTATACCACCATTGTCATTGTTTCTCTGTTTCTCTACTTGCATGTCCACGACTTGCTCTAAGGACTTTCTTTTTTCTCTCTTTAGATGAGCAACTTACAGGTTATCAAGGAGATTTACCTGACGGAGTAGGAGAGCAGCATTGGTGAAGGAGATGTTTCACTGCGCCGCTAAAATAAATGTTGTTTTATTTGATGACTTTAATAAAATTGGACAAATGCTATTTCTTTGTATTGTGGGCTTCGACCCGAATATTGTTTGTTAAATTTTCAGATGGGGGGTTATTTTGATGTTGGTTATTTTTATGCTTAAATTTCCAATATTTTTATTTATGTGATTATTCTTCCAATGCATGCGTGGTTATTTTTATTACTTGTTTATATTGTTGAGTTGGATTAATAACAGCCTATGGATGACGCAAGTCATTCGCTGGGCCGTGTCACGTGCTTGCATTTCGTGTTTTTGGAAAGCAGGGCATGACAAGATTTTTAGTGGTATCAGAGCCAGGTTAGACTCTAACTTGTTTGGGATTGGACCCTGATTAGTTTGAGTTTAACCGGTTTGACTCAACAATATGTACAACCCGTGAATTACATGGATAATTGATAACCAACTTATAAATCTGGATGCTAACTGTTTGATTCTTATTTCGGGCCATGGCTAGAAAAGGTGCAGCTACTTCCCGTGCTGGGGATGATCAGCCCGAGGAGCCCACCATTGCACGGATTATGGAAATGCTTAGAAGAGCTGCTTCTTCTTCCAGCCAGCCTGAGGAGCCCACTATTGCTCAAGTAATGCAAATGCAGCGTGAGCAGAACGAGCTGATGATGCAGCAGATGATGCAGATGTTACGAGAGCATAGTGACTTGATGAGGGTGGCTTTGGGAGCTGCCAATTGAGAGCCTGTTGTACCTGTGCCCGGGGTGTTTCCACCGAGACCTGGCAATGTAGCAGACTTCATGAGGCTACATCCAGACAAATTCGCAGGTACAGAAGGCCCACTGGAAGCCGAGCAATGGCTCATTAGGACGGAACAGCTGTTGATCGCGGCAAGGATAGAAGATGTTGACCGAGTGGATGTCGTAAGCATCCAGCTCGTTGACCTTGCCCACATCTGGTGGCGAGCTGAGATGGAAAGGCTAGTGCACCCCATCGCTTGGGACATCTTCAGGGAATCAAGGGAAGTAGACCCTCCTGAAGAAGACCCTCTTGAAGAATTTCAACCAGTACCGAATATCAGTGAGAGTGAACCGTCAGAACCCCAAGACCAATCTTCATTGTTGTCCGAAGCTCCTAGAAGAGAACTCATGCACCGTACTAATAGAGGTATTCCAAAGCCCACTTATGAACCTGATCCCACTAGTAACGTCAAATATCCTATGAGTAATTATGTATCAACTCACGACTTGTCGGAATCAAATAAGTCATTTGTAAATCAATTATCTACTGTATATATTCCTAACAATGTGGAGAAATCCCTTACTGATCTAAGGTGGAAAGCATCTATGGATGAGGAGATGAAGTTCTTGAAAAAGAATGTGTCACGCCCCGCTTCCCAAAAATACGGAATACAAGCACATTACATTGGCCCAGCGAATGACTAACGTCACCGATAAGCTGTTTAATCGATCAACTCAACAATATAATCAATACAGAACAAATATGCAAGCAATAATAATAATCTCATGAACAATAATACTTGGAATGAGACAATATAATATCCAAATACAATAATAACAATCTAACGTCTAGAAACAATAATAAAATCCGGGACATAAGCCCAAAACAATAATAAATCCAATCCAAATAATAATAAGTCTCAATACATTAAGTTTATTAAATCGATAAGCAATTCAAAAGCAGAAATCTTCAAAATGTTTGTTCTCCAATTCCAGTAGGCAATTCTCCTTCATTACCGTATACACTTCATCTAAAAAAAGAGAAAAATTGTTCTTAGAGCAAGTCATGGACAGCAAGTAGAGAAAGCAGGGAACAATGGAATAACCGTATAACAATAAATCAATGGATCAATAGGAATCAATAACATAGCACGATGATAATAATCAATAACATGGTAATCAATGCAATGGTATAACAATAATTCAATATTCGGTAACGGTAATCAATAGTTAATATCAATATCACTTAAACAATATTGGATACAAATAGGAACAATGATGGACAATATGCAATGTCGGTGATGTGTCAATCCTTATGTCTATTATTCATTTTAATCTTAACTAATGCATGTACTACTGCATCTCATACTATAGGTTCGATGTATACAATCAATTTCGTTTTAGACTCATATTGTGCACTCGGTAGATCATGTACTTGGCAACGGTAATGGTAAATACTATTCACCTTTTGGTGTATAAATGGTCTTCGGTAGCGATACGGTACACGATAGATTGGATTATGGCCATAACCACAATCATACGATAAAACGGTAGCTGGAACGGTAATTAGGGAAACACGGGTCCCTCCTCCAAGTACAGTCACTACTTTGTTCACAACTCAAAATTCATTCCCTTAAACCCCGGCATGTTAATTATTTATCAATGCAACCACACAATATGCAATTAATGGACAATTCGGTGAACGATAGTATCAATAGGGAAACAATAGGTTTATAACATGGATAGGACGGTTAAAATAGTGACAATAACTCATTGGGAACATGCAATGCAACATACATTCATTAATTCATGCAATAGTACAACATAGGAATGCTTAATTCATTAAAAGGGGCATCTAAAATTCTGGACAGCAAGCGCGACCTATACAAAAATACAGTTTTCCGCTGAGTCAGAACTCGAAAGTTGAATCCGTCAGAAAATATGGAAACTATACTTCCATGCGGTTCTAACGCATACTTAAAGTTCAAATTCCGACAACAGTAGGTTTTATGTTCGGGCATAATTCCGATATCTTGTTGTTTTAATTTTTGAATCAGCAAAAACTCAATATTAAATTCAGTAAAAATATAATATAGGCTCCTAAACATATTAAGCAACAATCTGGAAATTTTCATAGCAAAATTTTATCATTTGATCAGCCTTTTTACTGTTTGAATATGAAAGGTACGAGAATCTGAAAATCTGAAATGTAAAAACACAGCTGTAGTAAAACGGACATAACTTTTGCTACAAAAATCGAAATTCAAAAATTCTGAATGTTATTGGCAACTAGACACTCAGGGCTACATTTCATATTCAGAAAGTATTTCATTTTAAGGTCATTTACTGGTTCGAAAACACCGATCAAAGTTCAGGTCAGCATGCATATACAGTTCTTAGGGTATTTTCTTGAAAATAAAATTAATTGAACATGTCGGGTATCGATTCTATAGCCAATAAATTGTGTAACTAACATGATAGGTGTCCAAACATGATAAATAAAATTTAGTTCACACACATATACAATTCTAACATCAATCAATCACCAAACGATCAAACGACATACAACCTAACGATTGTCTCTACAATAATTTATTTGTGTTTTGACTTGTATGAATAACCCTATTAACAATTCTATATGCATCCATGAAGATCAAACTTTAGGGTCAAAGTGGCACGATGTCAAGAATATTGGGGTTAGCTCGTGTAAACCCTCATAGACCCAACAAAGAGATTAACAATGGATAATACGATAATAAAGAGATCTACTTGCAAGAATTTCAATAACACTTGAATTTGATACAATTAGAAATTCAAGCGGACGGTGACTTGCCTATTAATCGGTGAAAACGAATACCAAGAATAATGGGATAAGAATCCCGAAGCAACGAACTCACCAACTAGTAAATCCTCGAGGCAGCAAGTGCAAAATACGTGTAATCAAGTTCAAAAGTAAAAGTATCACTCAAAAGACAGCCACAACAACAGAGCACACAAGGAAGTTAGCAACGAGCGAGAGAGGTAGGTTTGAGGCCAGGGGAGACAACGTCGACGGCAGATGGCGGCTACGCAGTCGAGCGACCTCGCACAGGGGTGGCGACGACGGATAGGGGGATCGGGATTTGGGGTTGATGGGTTTAGGGATTTAATTCTTTGATAATGGTGAGAACAGGGGAAATAGGAGGACGGGGTCGGGAATTGGGTGGTTGGGTGTCGAGGGGAGGCACCGGGGGGGGAGGTTGACGGGAGTCGGGGTCGCCAGAGGTGGGTAGTTCGTCGGAGAAGACGAACCAGAGGATGGGTTAGGGGGTTCCAGCGGGAAAACAGAGGCGGATGAGAGAGAACGGGAGGAGAGAGAGAGTAGGAGAGAGATTAGGCAGATAGGGTTTCGTTTTGTTTGCCAAAAATTAGGGTTTGCATAAGAGTTGTATTTATAGAGTACAATTGGGGTTCAATAAAAGCGGTTTTGGGTCAAGAATTGATCAAATTGCATTTTAGGGTTCAATTAGGAGGTAGATCAAAATCAACAGGGTTCAAACAAAAATACCCACAATCAAATAAAAGATAATAAGCTCAACAAGAAATGCTCCAACAAGAAGAACGGGAATTTTCAAGAAATTCTTAATTAAAATAATCGAGAACGAAAGAAAAATAGGGTTTTTATAAAATCAAAATTACAAAATTACAAAATTACAAAAAGGGGGAAAATGGAAAATTACAAAAATGGTAGTTACAATCCTACCCACCTTACAATAAAATTTTATCCTCGAAATTTAAGAAAGTGGTAGTAGGGTAACCCCGAGGAAAAGAAAAGAACAAGAACTACTCAAAAAGATAAGGAAACCTCTTCCCAAGTCGACTCACCAGGCGAGTGAGGATTCCAAGCAACACGAACCAACTTGATAACCTTATTCTTTAAAATCTTCTCCCGCCGATCCACAATCGACACTGGATGAATCTCATAAGACAAATCTGGTCAAACCGACAACTCCGAATAGTCAATAACGTGACTATCATCCCGAACATACTTCCTGAGCTGAGAAACATGGAAGATGTCATGCACTCCAGCAAGTGCTGGTGGCAACGCAAGTCTATAGGGCACCTTGCCTAATCGCTCCACCACATCGAACGGACCAATGAACCTAGGGCACAACTTGCCCCCACCACCAAAATGAATCACACCCTTCCATGGAGACACCTTGAGAAACACATGATCACCAACTTCAACTCTAACGGTCGCCTGTGCATGTCTGCCCATTTCCTCTACCTGTCCTGTGTGGCTTGCAAATGTTTCCTGATCTGGGACACTACATCAATAGTCTTTGTGATCAACTCTGGCCCCAAAAGCTTCCTCTCACCAATGTCATCCCAGCACACTGGTGATCTACACTTCCGATTATACAAGACTTCAAATGGAGCTGCCTGAAGACTAGCTTGATAGCTATTATTGTATGAAAACTCCACCAAGTGTAGATGATCATCCTAAGAACCCTCAAACTGAAGCACACAGGACCTCAACATATCCTCTAAGGTCTGAATAGTCCTCTCTGATTGCCCATCTGTCTGTGGGTGGAAAGCAGTACTGAACTTCAACTTACTCCCAAGACTGGTCCGAAGACTCTCCCAGAATTGAGTTCTGAATCTAGTATCTCTGTCTGATATAATACTGACAGGAACACCATGCAATCTCACAATCTCCTGCATATACTTTTCTGCAAGGCTATCTGTAGACTGTCCAACTCTGAAGGGAATGAAATGAGCACTCTTCGTCAAGTGATCCACAATCACCCAAATGGCATTGTGACCCTTGGGACTTCTAGGCAAAGCAGTCACGAAATCCATAGTAATATTCTCCCACTTCCACTCTAGAATAGGAAGTGGTTGAAGAACCTGGCAGTCCTCTGATGTTCTTCCTTTACTTGCTGACAAATCAAACACCGAGAAACAAATCTTACAACATCCCTCTTCATGCCTTGCCACCAGAAATGCAACTTCAAATCCTGATACATCTTCGTACCACTAGGACGAATAGAATACTGCGAATGGTGGGCTTCTCCAAGAAACTTCTACCTGACCTCTCCCTCTGGAACACATAGACGAGCCCCAAAGTAGAGAGATCCGTCCTCATGAATCACCAAATCAGTTCGAGATCCAGCTTCAACCTCGGCTAGAAACTCCTGCAATTGCACATCACCGGACTGTGCCTCCTTAATATGATCCACCAAAGACGACTACAACTGAAGCACCATACAACTCTACCCAGAACCAGGCAATACCACATTCAAATCCAACCTCCTCATAGCTTCCATAAGTTCCTTCTGATCAGTAAGAACCATAGCAATAGGTCTTCTACTCAAAGCATCAGGCACTGAATTAATCTTGCCAGGGTGATACTACAAACTGATATCATAATCCGCCATCAATTCCAACCATCTCCTTTGCCTCGTATTTAGTTCCTTCTGAGTGAACACATACTTGAGACTTTTGTGGTCAGTGAATATCTCCACTCGATCTCCAAGTAAATAATGTCTCCAAAACTGAGAGGCAAAAATCACAGTAGCAAGCTCCAAATCATGGGTCGAATAATTCTTCTCATGCAGACTCAATTGTCTAGATGCATAAGTGACAACCTTGCCTCGCTACATTAGAACAACACCCAAACCTCTACCTGAAGCATCACAGTGAATTATGAAACCTCCTGATCCATACGGTATAGTCAACACAGGTGCTAATGTCAACCGATTCTTCAATTCAACGAAGGCTTCTCCACAAGACTCATCCCACAAAAACTTCTGATCCTTCCTAGTTAATTTGATCAATGGCCCTGAAATCTTCGAGAAGTCCCGAACAAACTTCCTTTAGTAACCTGCTAGACCAAGAAAACTCCGAACTTCCGATACAGACTTCGGCGTCGGCCAATCCTTAATTGCAGAAATCTTGGAAGGATCGACAGAAACACCCTCACCAGAAATAATATGGTCCAAGACCGCCACACGATCCAACCAAAACTCATACTTGCTAAGCTTCCCATACAAATGATGATCCCTCAAAGTCTGCAAAACAACCTTCAAGTGCTCAGCATGCTCATCCCGATTCCGAGAATAGAAAAGAATATCATAAATGAACACCACGACAAAATTTTCCAAGAAGGGAGAGAAAATGCGATTCATCAAGCTCATAAATACAGCTGGAGCATTAGTAACTCCAAAAGGCATCACCAAAAATTCATAGTGCCTATATCTCGTTCGAAAAGCAGTCTTCTGTACATCCTCGGCTTTCACCTTAACCTGATGATAACCAGAATGAAGATCTAGCTTCAAAAATACAGAAGCGCCTCCCAGTTGATCAAATAGGTCATCAGTCCTTGGCAATGGATACCTGTTCTTCACTGTGACATTATTGAGCTCGCGGTAGTCTATGCACAACCTCCGACTACCACCCTTCTTGTTGACGAACAGAACTGGAGCTCCCCAAGGCGAAACACTTGGCCTAATAAACCATTTATCCAACAAATCCTGAATCTGCTCTTTCAACTTAGCTAGTTCAACAGGAGCCATTCTGTACGGACTTTTAGAGATTGGAAATGTACCCGGCTGAACATCAATACTGAACACCACTTTACGATCTAGCGGTAATCCCAAAAATTCCTCAGGAAAAATATCCAGAAAATCCAGCACAACTAAAGTTGCGACAACATCATCAGAACACACTTCTTCCATAACTCCAACTTCCCGATTGAACAACTTCCCAACACAAGAAAGCGGTGTCCCATCGACACAGAATTCAAATTCTTAACGTTCTTGCATTCGAAACACTACCTTCTTCTTGTTGCAGTCAATTATAGCATGAGTGGCACCAAGCCAATCCATCCCCATAATAACATCAAAGCCAGAATTGCCAATGACAATCAGGCCGGTAACAAAATCCATACCACCAATAACCAAGGGACTCTGCTCACAAATCTGAGAACACACGACAACACCTCCACCTGTAGAAATGTTCCAAGCCACTGGCATAGTGCTGCTAGCCAGAAGATGTAGATCGACGAAGCGGGAAGAAAAAAATGAATGAGTTGCACCAGAATCAAAGAGAGCATGAGCAGGAAAGGAATGAACAAGGATAAAGCCTAGCAAGAAGTCAAAGTGAGAACACAGTACAAAAGCAAAACATAAGAAATAGACAAGAATGGAAGGCAACACGAACAACAACATAATAGAAGAATAAAAATAGCAAGGGAAATCAAAATGAAATACAAAATGAAAACAACAAAAGATATACCTGCAACAACGCCCAAAGTAGTCTCAGCATCCTGCGTATTCAAGTTGTAAGCCTGACCACGACCTGCAGGAAGATTATCCCGAGGAGAGGCTCTCCTCTGCTCAAATACCTGCCTCTGCGGAGGAAGTGGTCCACCCTGACCACGAAAAACTGCTCCCTACTGAGCGGAACCTCCAACTGGCACAAGAGGTTTGGTTTTAGGGCAATCACGAACCATGTGGTCCACTCCTCCACATTCAAGGCACTGGCGGTTGGCTACCCTGCAGTCTTTGTGCATATGACCCACCTTATGAAAGTAATCAAAAATCAAAACCGACCTTGGAGCGACAGGTGGGTAAGGCAATGCCCTGACAGGAAGGGGTGGAGCTGGCCTCCTAATAGGCCCAACAGTAGATCTAGCAGCAACAGAATACTGAATAGCATGCTTCCTTGAACTGGTTTTTTCCTGAATCCTTGCAGCATCCAGAATATCAGCATAAGAGCGAAGTCGCAAGGAAGCAATACGGTCATGTATCTCAATATCCAAGTCCGATAGGAAACGACGACCTCTATCTTTGTCATTTGCCACCATGGAAGTAGCAAAACGACTCAGTCGGGCGAACTCTGCAGCGTACTCATCCACGGTACGATTCCCCCGATTTGAGACAGTACTTTAGTTTAACGTCGATACTTTATGAAATAACAGCAAAAAGCATAAATAAACACTATCTGACGAACTTGAGTTAAAGAAACAAACTGTCGTTCCATCTCATTCTTGGTGACATTAGGGAAGAACTTCGTGAGGAAGCTCTCAGAAAAAGTGGCCCAAGGAATGGGTTGGCCCAAACATTCAGCCTTAGTCTGCCACCAAATATGGGTAAGTTCAACAAGCTGGATGCTCACATCCACACGATCCACATCTACAATACGTGCTGCGATCAACAATTGCTCAGTCCTGATAAGCCATTGCTCGGCTACAAGTGGACCTTCAGTACCCGAGAACTTATCCGGGTGAAGCCTCATGAAATCTATTACATTACCAGGCCTCGGTGGCAGCATGACAGGGGCAGGCATAACGGGTTCCCTATTGGCAGTTTCATAAGCCATTCTCAACTGCTCATTATGTTCCCGCTGCATCTGCATCACCAGCTCATTGTTCTCACGTTGCATTTGCATCAACTGCGCAACAGTGGGCGCATCAAACTGGTCATCCTCAGTATAGGAAGAAGAAGCACCTTTTCTAGCCATTGTCTGGAATAGAAGATCAGACGGTTATCGTCCAGATCATAAGTTGGATATCAATTATTCATGCGATCACTGTATTACTCATAATTTTCAGTCAAACCGATATGATCCCAAATCTGATTAATATATCAATCAAAGCTAAACTTCCATTCGTTAGTCACATTTGACTGATATATTATCCAAACCCGGGCTCTGATACCACTAAAAACCTTGTCACGTCCCGCTTATCAAAAATACGAAATACGAGCACATGACATTGGCCCAGCGAATGACTAACATCATTCATAAGCTGTTTAATCGATCAACTCAACAATATAATCAATATAGAATAAATGTGCAGGCAATAATAATAATCTCATGAACAATAATACTTGGAATGAGATAATATAATATCCAAATACAATAATAATAATCCAACGTCTGGAAACAATAATAAAATCTGGGACATAAGCCCAAAATAATAATAAATTCAATCCAAGTAATATTAAGTCTCAATACATTAAGTTTATTAAAGCGATAAGCAATTTAAAAACAGAAATCTTCAAAATGTTTGTTCTCCAATTCCAGCCGGCAATTCTTCTTCATTACCTGTATACACTTTATCTATTAAAAAAGAGAAAAATTGTCCTTAAAACAAGTCATGGACAGTAAGTAGAGAAAGCAGGGAACAATGGAATAACCGTATAACAATGAATCAATGGATCAATAGGAATCAGTAACATAGCACGATGATAATAATCAATAACATGGTGATCAATGCAACGGTATAATAATAATTCAATATTCGGTAACGGTAATCAACGATTAATATCAATATTACTTAAACAATATTGGATACAAATAGGAACAATGATGAACAATATGGAATGTCGGTGATATGTCAATCCTTATGTTTATTATTTATTTTAATCCTAACTAATGCATGTACTACTGCATTCCATACTGCAAGTTCGATCCATAAAATCAATTTCGTTTTAGACTCAAGTGGTGCACTCGGTAAATCATGTACTTAGCAAAGGTAATGGTAAACACTATTCACCTTTCGGTGTATGAAACAGTCATCGGCAACAATACGGTACACGATAGATTGGGTTACGGCCATAACCACAATCACACGATAAAATGGTAGCCGGAACGGTAATTAGAGAAACACGGGCCCCTCCTCCAAGTACAGTCACTACTTTGTTCACTACTCAAAAATCAATTCCTTAAACCCCGACTTGTTAATTATTTATCAATGCAACAACACAATATGTAATTAATGGACAATTCGGTGAACGTAGAATCAATAGGGAAACAATAGGTTGATAACATAGATAGAACGGTTAAAATAGTGACAATAACTCATTGGGAACATGCAATGCAGCATACATTCATTAATTCATGCAATAGTACAACATAGGAATGATTAATTCATTAAAAGGGGCATCTAAAATTCTGGACAGCAAGCGCGACCTGTACAAAAATACAGTTTTCCGCTGACTCAGAAATCAAAAGTTGAATCTGTCAAAAAATATGGAAACTAGACTTCCATACGGTTCCAACACATACTTAAAGTTCAAATTCCAACAACAGTAGCTATGTCAAACACATGTTTCTTTACACGTTTTATGTTCGGGCAGAATTCCGATATCTTGTTGTTTTAATTTTTGAATGCGCAATAACTCAATATTAAATTTAGTAAAAATATAATCTAGGCTCCTAAACATGTTAAGCAACAATCTGAAAATTTTCATAGCAAAATTTTATCATTTGATCCGCCTTTTTACTGTTAGAACATGAAAGATACGAGAATTTTAAAATCTGAAATGTAAAAACATAGCTGTAGTAAAACGGGTATAACTTTTGCTAAAAAACTCAAAATTCGAAATTTCTGGATGTTATTGGAAACTAGACACTCGGGGCTACATTTCATATTCAGAAAGTATTTCATTTTAAGGTCAATTACTGGTTCGAAAACAGCGATCAAAGTTCAGGTCAGCATGCATGTACAGTTCTTAAGGTATTTTCTTGAAAATAAAATAAATTGAACATGTCGGGTATCGATTATATAATCAATAAATTGTGTAACTAGCATGATTGGTGTCCAAACATGATAAATAAAATTTATATTAAACACATATACAAGTCTAACATCAATCAATCACCAAACGATCAAACGACATACAACCTAACGATTGTCTCTACAAAAATTTATTTGTATTGTGACTTGTATGAATAACTATATTAACAATTCTATATGCATTCATGAAGTTCCAAACTTTAGGATCAAAGTGGCACGATGTCAATAATATTGGGGTTAGCTCGTGTAAACACTCAATAGACCCAACGAAGAGATTAACAATGGATAATACGATAACAAAGAGATCTACTTGCAAGAATTTCAATAACACCTGAATTTGATACAATTAGCAATTCAAGAGGACGGTGAATTGTCTGTTAATCGGTGAAAATGAATACCAAGAATAACAGGATAAGAATCTCGAAGCAAGGAACTCACAAACTAGTAAATTCCCAAAGCAGCACGTGCAAAATACGTGATCCCAGATGGATGGAAGGATTGGCGGGACGACGATGGCGAAGTAGCAGAATGACGACGGCGACGTGGTGAGTCGGGGATTCGGGTGAGAGAGAGAGAGAGAGGAGAGAGAGGGGGGATTCGGGTGAGAGAGAGAGAGAGAGAGAGAAATTGTATAAATTGGGGGATTTAAGATTTTGGGGGGGGGGGGATGAAAAATTTTGGGGGAAAATTAAATAATTTAAGGGGTTTAATTGGCAGATAAATAACTTAAATTTTTTTAGTGGGGTGGACTATACCCACAGTATTTTAACCTGTCAGTAAAACTTATAGTTACGGATTAAAAGATCTAAAGTTATATGATACCTATACCCACAGTTTACTACACGTTTGTAGGTATATGATGTCTATACCCACGGTTTTAGTGACCCGTCACTACAGGTGTTCGTTGGTATATGGCAAATTTCTTGTAGTGTATTTTTGAATATCTTCTTCTTTTGCTTGATTTCTCAATCTTTCTTTTTTACTTTCCTTCTTTGAATATTCTTAAATCTCTCTTGGATCTCTTATGAATATTATTTGATTCTGAAAACTTGAACAACTCAATTTAAACTTATTAGTATTTATAGACACGTTTTGTGCACACCAAACTATGAGTCAACAGTCTCCCCCTTTTGGTGTGAACAAAACATGTCTTTGAATATTGAAAGTAAAAATTAAACAATTTGGTATAAAAAATACTTCCCCTGAGTTCAGTACACAGATTTTTGTAGGTAAAGAGCTTTTAAGAGAGATTTGTAAATAATTCCCCTAAATTCAATACTTCATAGAGGATAAACAAAATTAGTAGTAAGTAATGTTCGTAAGATGCATAAGTATTCTCCCCCTTTTTGTAACACATCAATAGGGGGGCAAAAGACAAGTATAAATAGAATATAATATACTCCCTCAAAAATTAGTGATAAATGAAAGGAACTTTCGTTAAGAAAAACAAGAGAGATGAAGTTCAGGAAAGATAATAATTTTTCAAAAAACGGAGGAAAATCTAATTACATGATACCGTTGATAGCGAGACTCTTTGATATACATGGAGAGTTCTTCATGGTATCATAGATTTGAGATTTTCCCAATACAGATGTGAAGCATGAATAGGAAGAATAAGTGAAGGCCGAATTTCAAAAAACCAATAGAGAAGGAAAAATTAGTAGAGAGTTTTCAAAAAAAACAACTTGTAACCAACAAAACAAAAAGAACCGGTCGACTGCAAAACCAAAACTCAAAAATTTTCTCGAGAGTAAACCGGTCGACCGCATGCCTATTTCAAAAACATAGAGAATCACAGAGGGTGAACCGGTCGAACGCAAATAAGGAAAGTCAAGTAAAGCAAGAACCGAGAGCAAACCGATCGACCGCACAGTCGATAACAACTACTGAAGGCTAAAGAGATTTTTGAAAGAAGAGTGTTTCGAAGTGTAGATACATGTTGAAGAGTCCAGGAGAGCAACCGGTCGACCGAAATACTAAAGCTGATAATCAAGATAAGCAACTAGACATGAAGGTATTCTTTCATAGCAAGTTATAGCAGGTTACATAACTTTTAAAGAGCATACATTACAATTTGCAATTACAAGAAGATATCTACTCCTCATCATCCCCTCCATCATCTTCATCACCGTCATCATCTTCATCATCTTCCTCATCATTTGGAGGAAGAATTTCCTAATCTTCTTTTCCTTACAAGTACTCAATTGTGTTAACATAGTAT
This sequence comes from Hemerocallis citrina, assembly GCA_017893485.1. Classification (NCBI taxonomy): domain Eukaryota; kingdom Viridiplantae; phylum Streptophyta; class Magnoliopsida; order Asparagales; family Asphodelaceae; genus Hemerocallis; species Hemerocallis citrina. Next base: position 4,586,011 of record CM030358.1, on the reverse strand, counting down.
TCATACACTTGCATTTGATGAGCAGTGAACTACTCATGAGTCACAAATGACGATGAAGAGGGAGTGACGTTCTTGCGACGCGAGGAGGAAGAGGCTTGTGGTGCTTGTTCAGCTTGGCGTGCTTGTTGTTAGGCTTGATGACGACGAGCTCGCTGATTGAATGGTACATCAATACCCATTTGTTGAGGAAGGATGGGCATAGGGCTTTTGCTGAGCAAGAAGTTCCCGACATCAGTATGGGAATCAATGGCAAGGTTGTATATGAGAGAGCAGAAGGGGAGACCACGATTTGTAGTAATTTCATAATTCATCGTGCGAATGATGAATGTAGCAAGATCGAACTTGTTTTCCCCAAGAATAAGAAAAATAATGAATGATTGATCGACCCGAATTTCTGTTTTGTCATTCTTTTTGGGCCAAATATCAGCATTGACGATTTTATTTAGGACCCGAGCTGAATCAGTGAAATTTGTGGGAGCGGGACGAGGAAGACGAGAGAATTCGGGTTGGACGATCATAGATTTGACAGTGTTTTGGTCATGACTAGGTTTATAATTAAGGATTTTAAAATCTAGATGGTATGCATCAAATTTCCCTTTTGGGAAATTCGTATCTCCCACGAGATATTCGGGAGTGATTTTTTACTCTTCTTCCAAGAATTATAGAGGAGAGGGTGAGATCATCATCTTGAACTCCCTCAAGGTTTGCATAGAATTGACGAGTTAGAGACTCGGAGTGGGTGCTAGAGGTAGCAAGATATTTTTCCCACCCAAAATCTCTAACGATTCTGAGCATGACAGAAAATTGACCACCCAAGGATGATAGGTTAATTACCCGATTGGCAACAACAGAGGCATTATAAAGAGAAGAGAAGTAAATATCAGCACAATGAGAGTTTCGAAAGGTTATACCATCCCTAGTGACTGATTTCGAGGCAATGGCTTTCTTGACCTTCGATTTGTGTGAGGAGGATGGCATTAAGACAGAGGAAAAGAAAAAACGTAGAGATTTGAGAAGAGTGTTGAGAGATGTGAAGTTTATTTGATGAGTTGGAGGCTAGGGTTTTTGTAAGATAGAGAGGTTAGGGGTGAAGAGGTATTTATATTAGAAGGGGAACAAGCAAGTCAGCCGACTTGGTCGGTCGACTGGTTCACATATACGGTCGACGCACAACACGAAATATGGAGTTTTAATTTGGTAATTTGTGACAGAGGGGTGGACGGTCGACCATATGGTCGACCAGTCCATTCTCAACTGATCAAGGACAAATGGGATGTACGGTCGACCGATCATTCAATTTATGCAGAGTGATTTTATGTTTGGATATTGTAAAGTTCGCACATTTCATGTATTTCAGAAATAGTTAACAGATGCACATTTAATATAAGTTCAAGCTATTGTAGATTTTACCCGGTGCTATACTTACCTGAAGGACCAAGATCGTTCTCCTTTTTCCTTGATAGAGATGTTGGTTGCTAGTATAACTTTCTGAGCCTCTTGAGCGTCTTCTATCAAGGTGTCTGCGATCTTCTAAGTTGAGAGCATCAGACCACCTACATGAAATTTTGTAGGAGTCCAAGTGGGTTTTGATCCTGCATTAACATTCTTTCTTACCCAAACAAAGTTAGTGTCCCCTTTTAATGAACAGTTATACGAAATGTGTTCTAATCTACAGTAATAATGACATGTGATACGACTATGTCTTGAGTCATGCACACTTGCATAGTTTTGAGTTGGTTTGTGATTATGTTAGTGATTGTGCAACTGTGTATGACATGATGATTTAAATTTTTGATGGTGTATTGGCTCTTCGTAACCAAGCCCTTGATTATCATGATAGGATCTTGAATTTTTTGTAATAAGGTAACTGGGCCCTTCATATTTTTCCATAATTTTTCAAGCTCAGTTACTCTTTTACATAGTATTTTCCTAGTCATCTCATCGTCTTTTGTATTCCAACGAAGAGTGTCTAGCGTAGCATCAAGAATCCTATTTTTTTCAAGAGCTTCATTACATCCTTCCACTACCTCATCAAATTTTCTTTTGCATTCTTTTAAATCATCTGTGTGTTTGGCGATATAAACAGATTTTTCATGAATTTCTCTTAAGTGATCATCATGTGTTGTTAAGGACTCTCGAATTTGTTGTTTTAAAAGTTCATTTTTCTCTAGCAATACATCATGATATTTTCTGAATGACTCAAATTTTTCCAAGATCAAGGCATTCTCATTTTTCAGTTTTTGATTTTTTGCAATACAAGAGTCATGTGTTTCATTTGGAATTTGTTTATATTGCCTAAGTTCACGACTTAGTTTCTTAGCATAGTCTTTTAAAGAATTACACATGTCTACTAGCTCATCATAAGTGGGTTCTTCGATTACCTCTTCTTGAGATGGCGATTGCACCTTACCATTCCCAAGACCCATGAAGCCGACGTCATCATAGCCATGCTCTCCCTGACTTGAATCGGAGTCTAACCATGTTGCTTTCAGCGCCTTCTTTTTCAAACCTGGGTTTGAGCGGTAGTAGTCCCTATTTCTGTTTTGTGATACGGGACAATTTTCACGGATGTGTCCAGGCTTCTTGCACTTATAGCACACATCATCTTTATCTTTCTCCCTTTCTCCTTGGTACCTGTCATATTTTTTATGTTTGAGGTACTTATGAAATTGGTTGGTCAATAAGGCAATGTCCCCGTCTGACTCCTCACGGTCTGAATCTGTTTTTGATGGCCAGGATTTTTCTGCTTTTAGTGCAATGGTTTTATCTTCGGTTTTTGTTCAATCTCGATGTTTTGTCTGTATCTTCTGGTTTCCGTCATTTCCATCTCGTATGTCTTCAACTTCCCCTGGAATATGTAGTAGTCGAATCCCTTCTCTTGAAGGATTTCCCTCATTGCAGCAGCCTTTACATTCCACTCTGGCATGAGACAGCTTAGGAGTTTTCCGACCTTTCGGTCATCATCCAACCCCTTACCTAAGCTCTCAAGTTCTTGAGCAATGATATCAAAGCGGGCGAGAATTTGATCCAAATTTTCTCCTGGCAACATGCGAAACACATTAAACTTATAAAAACATAAATTAACTTTAGCTTTTACCTCAGAAGCGGTTCCCTCATGTCGCTTCAACATATTGTTCCAGATCCCATATGCTGTCTTGCAGTTTTTCCCACATCGCATTAGTTCTTCGTTATTCAAACCTGCATATAGAGCCGTCATGGCTTTGGAATTTGCCGTCTTGAGAGCTAGTTCCACTTTTGTGAAGAATGTCTTTCCGTCGTTGATCGGAATATCTATTTTATTGATGCACACATTCCATACTTCTTCTCCAAACATCTGTAAAAAATGAGGCATACGAACTTTCCGAACATCGTAGCATTTTCCATAAAACAATGGTGAGCGTGTGAGACTTGTCCCATTAGAGACGAATGGCTCCGATGAGTACAAGTTTTCGGGAGGAGGAATTTCGGCCATTGGACCTTTTGTTTAAGCTTTAAAGCTTTTGATAAGCACCTCGCTCTGATACCACTGTAAATCACCCTAGGGGGGTGAATAGGGTGATTGTACGGAATTAAAAATAGACTAAAATAAAGTGCAGAATAAATAAAAGGGTTAAGAAGAGCAAACACAGATAGCACAAGTGACGCAGCGATGTAACGTGATTCGACCCCCAAGTGTACGTCCACACATCCTACTTGTAGCAATTCTCCACCACAAGCATTTCACTATACTCAAAACCCTTGTATAGTGATTCTCGGATTCAGGCCGAGAGACCTATTATACCCACATGACTTCTAACACAAGTCCCGTCAATCTCACCGAAGTGGAAGAAAAGAAAAAAATTCAAGATCCCAAATGATCCTGACTAAAGAATAATAATAAAAAAATCACACACACTCGAATTGATTGTTGAAAGATTAGTTCAAAAGATTTTTCTCAGAAGTATTAGGTGAAGAATACACAGTGGGTTCAGCCAATTAAATTGATTGGGAAGTATATCGATCAAAATTAGAAATGATACATTCCAAAAATGTGAACAGCGCAAAGTACGGTCGGCCGCAATCTTTATGCAGTCGACCGTTCATCTCTCTGATGCAAAGTAAAGAGATGAAGGGTCGACTGCTTCTTACATACATGGGAGTTGCAGTCGACTGCGATGCGGTCGACTGTCATGAGGTGCGGTCGAACGGTATCTCGCTGTTCATACCAAATCCACTCTATATTTTTACCAAAAAACTAATCAATCAATCAATCAGTTTTATACAGATTAAATCTCACAAATATAGAATAATAGCAACTGGTCTTTGGTAGGTTTCTTGGACACTAATCAATCAACTGCTCTTTTTGAATATCTTTTTTTTTTTGCTTGATTTCTTAATCTTTTTTTTATTAATTTCCTTCTTTAAATATTCTTGGATCTCTTATGCATATTATTTGATCCTGAAAATTTGAACAACTCAATTTAAACTTATTAGTATTTATAGACATATTTTGTGCACACCAAACTAAGTGTCAATAAGAAATTTTTCTAAAACCTCTTTATTCTTTCTTTCCTTTTCATTGCAATATAATTTCTTTCTCTTCTACAATCTGTTCTTTGTATTTGATCTTGTTGGTATCAGAAACAGAAACGGTAAATGCATGCTATATTACATACTACATAGTCTACATGCAGCGCATGTTACCTTGCAAGTTTTTTTTTGATGAACCGAATAGAGCCTTGCGACTCTAGACACACAATAAATAAATTAACTCGAAATAATTACAAACACAGGTTTACAAGGAGTAAAACCAAAAACAAACAGATGTGAAGGAACAATGTAAAACACCCTATGGGATAGCAACAATCATACAAATGAAAGCAACAGAACAAAGCACCATAGATGGGTGCAGATAGCCTGGACTGCAATCAGGTACTACGGGAACAACAACGAAAGATGATGCCTCGCACCATGCCAGAGGGAGGTCATGCTATGCGCAAAGAACGATCACGGACTAACCTCCAAATCAATCCAGACTCAAACACAAATACCATCCCCAGCCTCGCATAAAAAAAACTCAGCAACGGTAACCTACCCGCCACAACGGATCCGACACAAACCAGGAAGGAAAAAACGAGTAATAGCATTCTTAATAACGGGTCCAGCAAGCACAAGAGAGACCCAGAGAATCAACGACGAGAAGTAAAATAGGGGAGCAAAAACCTCCCACCTAGAGAATAGCAAGAGAGATAACACAGAGCCAATAATCACCCTCCAAGACAATCAGAACAAAAATTGTAAAGCCTACAACCGGAGTTGCTTAAAAGCTAAAGATCAAGACTTGTAAGCCCACAGCTCATAAGCCTGCTGTTCCAAAATGAACAAAACGGACTGCACTCCAGACAAGAAAAAAACCAGCAGCCATCAAAAACATGGTACACGGCCTTAAGGCAAAAAGAAACATATAGATTAACCGCAACAGCCAACATAACCACATCCAGTTAAAGCTACAGCAGAGGGATAAAATATCCACCACCATACAACCCAAACTGGGAGATAAGAGGAGCCCAAGAGGAACTGAGCATAATGTTTAAAGAACGAAGGAGACTGAAGTAAGAAATATCACCACATAACAAGAGCGGGAATTACAAAACCAAGCAAAAAGGCACATCAATGCCGCTACCAACAAAACACCCACCAAGGCAGCATCAAACCTGCAAAAGGGAGAAAGGAAAACAGGCACAGTAAAGAAATGTCAAGTACTACAAAAGTTGAGAATAAGAGAAACTTAAATAGCGTGAAGGGTGTGAAGGCAAAGAACGACTTCATCTAGCCTATGACGGAAAAGAGCATTTCTAGCTTCAATTTTTAATGTTGAAGAACAGAAATTGAAGAGAAATAAAAAATCTTCGATGATGATTTGGATAGGGAAAGCGCAATGTCTGAATAACCTTTTATTTCTCTCCAACCAAATGATCCAAATGATAATTTGAAACGAAAGATTCCACGAATTGTGGTATTTTTTGTTCGGAGGAGGAATTGACCAACAATAGTGTAAATTGGGAAGGATGGAAGCGACTTCCCAAGCTAGAGAGGTGATTTTCCACAGCGGACGCGTGAAAACGCAACCCATAAACAGATGATCTGCATCTTCAAAAATGGTGGAGCATAGAGGACAGGACTGCCCCCACGCTAAGTTCCTTATGTTAAGGATTTCAGCCGTAAGCAGCCTATTGTTGAGAGCAAGCCAAGTGACAATTTTAACTTTAAGTGGAGCACAGGATTGCCAAATGAAATCAGCGAAAGGAGAGAGATAGCCTCTAAAGTTAAGGAAATGATAAAAAGATTTAACCGAGAAAACTCTCACCGAATTCCAACGCCAAGAGAGATCTTCTTTAGGGCGCCAGTCATAATTGTTCAGGGAGGACAAGAGGACGTTAAAATCATAAATTAATTGAGTCGGTAGGCTGGCTGAGAAAGGAATGAACCAGAACCTTTGCGAGTTGATGAGGATGAAAGAGTCTGCAACCGTGGCAAGAGGGTTGGATGCCAAACGGTAGAGAGCAGGGAAAGACGAGGTGATTTTGGAGCTTCCAATCCACAGGTCGGTCCAGAATATGGTCTTGGAACCGCCAAAACAGTCATAGATGATACCACATTGGAAAGCAGCGGCCGCTTTCCAAACCCTCTTCCAGAAAGGGGAGGCGTTGCGATGGGTACTATGGGGAAATACCCACTAACGACCATTGGGATAGCAGTTGGCCTTGATATATTGTATCCAGGGTAGATGTTCGAATTTGAAGAACCTCCAAAGTCATTTACCCAATAGGGCTATGTTATGGTTTCTAATGTTCAGGACCCCTAATCCCCCTGCCTCCTTGGAGGAACAGATCAATTTCCAGTTGCTAAGGTGAGAACCTGGTCTGTGAATGGAGGAGCCTGACCAGAAAAAATTACTTCTGATTTGGTCAATTCTCTTGATAACCCAAGAGGGGACGTAATAGAAAGACATCATATAGAGAGGGATAGCCGAGAGGACCGAGTTAAGAATGATCAGTCTACCTCCTCGAGAGAGAAGCTTTCCAGTCCATACATTAAGTCTGGATTCTACCTTATCCACCATGGGCAGCCAATCAGCTTTATGCAGTTTGTCCAATCTCAGGGGAATACCCAAATACGTAATAGGGAAGGAGGCAATATGGCAGTTAAAGAAGTTAGAGATCTCGATCTGGCGGTTGGGCGAACCTCCCAGCCAGAGAACCGAAGATTTTTGGAAATTGATAGCAAGACCCGAGGAAAGTTCAAAACAGTAAAGAAGAAGCTTAAGGTTACGGAGAGAGTGGGGGTTTGGTTTAGCAAAGATGATTGTGTCATCCGCGTATTGCAGATTAAGAACACCATGAAAAAGGCGCGAGTCACCTAGTCCTTCGATGGCCTGGATTTTCCAAATATTACGAAGGAGTTTACTAAAAACATCTGCTATCAGGAAAAATAAAAGGGATGAGAACGGGTCATCAATGTTACCTTGCAAGTTATCTAATAGTATTTTTAACCCCTTAAAATACATGAACCTTCTGAATAGGTAAGAGTTGACGCTAAGAACGAGAATGATGGCTGATCATTTACTCATCATGATTCTGATTTGTTCAGTTTTTTGTTGTTTTCAACTTGTACGTATATCTTATACTAATCAATTTCGTTTGTCAACGTTAAAGTTGAAATATAAATATATTTTCTGCAGCAGAATTTATCATTTTCCCAACTTGTTTTAGATATGAGGCGGCCGCCTCAGACCCGGCATTTTTATGATTTTAGGAGTATCAAATTTATATTTTTTTTGTAAATATAAGTACATATTTTGTACGTAAAAAAATACTATTATTAAGAGCTCTCAAAAATAATTATTTGAGCCTTTAAATCTTTTTTAAAAATTAATTGGTTTAGGCTTGAAGACTAGAATTGAATTTGAGACTTTAAATTTGAGTGATTTAAAACAAATTTATATATTTTGCATACTTTTCTTTCTACAATGTGCAAAATATTTGTATACATATTTTTTTTCTTTTTCTTTTTTTAGTGTATGGGGGGCCTCATTTCGGGAGTTTGCCTCGGCCCCCTGGGAACTCAGGGCCGGCCCTGCCTATATAGAAGTTAACCCGAAAACTGCATGTTATTTATGCAAATAGTATATAACCAAGCATAAAACATTTTAACGTAATTGAGCAAAATATATTTTGCAAAATGTGAAGTTACAATGTACAGTACAATTCGCTATAAGTTTTATATAATAAAACACAAAGAAAGATATCAAGTGGCTCTCATTATATATGGTTGAAATCAATGGTTCAGATCTAACCTCACAAAACATATTTTCCAGCCCAAAAGTTCTCTCCCAAAACTCAAATTCAAATTTCAAAAACAACTCTTTTATTTATTTATTTCTCTCTCTCTCTCTCTTTCTCTCTCTCCCATTCTCTCTCTATTTACTGAGAAATTTATATTTTCAGATTTCAGATTTGTAAATTTTTAAATTTTTATACATTTTTTATCCCTCATGTTACATTGAAAATAACAAATATCTCATCAACAGTTAAATTTCATTATTTTCCACACTCAAAGTTCTGAGAAGTTGGATTTACACCTCCATTTTTAATTATTTTTCAACATATACTAATGGAAACATGGACTTTTATTTACAACTTATTATTATTTTACTATTCAAACATGAAATATATAATTATTGTTTTACTGTTTACAAGACTTTCATATGCTGTATCGTTCTGAAGACGTGGCGTAGGCACGTGCCTACGGACAAATCTAGTATTCCATTAAATTGTATAAGGTTATAATTAAAAAAATATGGACTTCCCTTGGACTGCTACAACTATATATCTTATCTATATTTTTTTGAGGGAAATATCTATCTATATATATATCTATCTATTATTCCGATTAAGCTATAGCTATTTCGATCAATAAATAGTTATCACAATTACCACGTGCCTGTATCAGCCTTTCACATTATGAAAAGAGGATGATATATGAGAGATTGATGAATATTGTTTCAGGAATGAGTCATCAATTTCCTTACTTCGGCTAACGGCAAATATTTAAACTACAAGAACCATCAACTGATAACCACTACTTACATATATTAATTAACAATGCAAATGATATATTTTGTTCAAAAGTGTACATTCTTGCATTGACAAACAAAAATGACGACTGAAACTAACTTACGTTGATCAGAATAGACAATTCTTTGGCCGACAGTTGGCTGAATAATGAGGGTGGGCCCCCAGTGGAGCCAGGTAGGGAAGACAGCTACCTCGGGCTCCTGAATTTTTCCCAATTTGAGCCTCCCGGCTAAAAAAGATAACTTTTTGAGTTTTTGGCCTACATAGGCCACTTTTTGAAAATATTTGTGTTTTTAAGCCAGTTACTCAACTATTAGTGCATTTGGGCTACTTTGTGTCACGTCAGCGACGGCCGCTATTTCCAATAGGGGGCTATTCATTTCGATGTCGCTAATGGAAATAACGACCTATGTTTTAATTTTTTTGAATTTTTTGTTTGTCGTTGCTATTTTCATTAGCGACCTTAGTATAATGAGGTCGTTGAGGAGATTGTGTTTCCTACTGAGGTCGCTATTGAGAATAGCGACCTTAGTATACCAATAGCGACCTCAGTTTTAAATTTTTGGGGGAAAACTCTTTAGGAATCGCTAAGTGTCTCAATATATTCATTCGAGCTCACTGATATGGCTAAAAATAGGATTAAATCGGGGCCGTTCAAATCGGACACGAATCTTAAAGCTCAGGGGTAAAACGGTAATTTCTCCTACAAACGGGTCTGAAATGGGAACTGGGTCTTTATTCAAAGCCCAATAACCCATAAACGGATATGTCTTACTGGGTGCGGGTTTTAACTCGTAACGAACCCAGTCCAGCAGGATAGAATTAGGGTTCCTGATTAGTCCTAATCAACGGTCCTGATTCACAACTATCCTTTCACTGGGAATTAGGGATTACATTCCTAATCTGATCACGGGGATTACATTCCTTATATGATCACAGGGATTACATTCCTAATTTGATCCCTAAGGCGACTATAAATACCCTACATCCACCATCATTAAGAGGTAATCAATACATCTCCAGTTTTACGCTCTCTCATAATCATTCCTGGTTACTGACTTGAGCGTCGGAGGGTGCGTCGCCGGGATCAACCCCGGTGTCTCGCACTTTTTGTCGGTGAACGGTGGGAGTCAACGGTCAAATTCCGGCGGAACATGTTTCAGGTTTGCTATTCAGTTTTCCTAAGAATCCTCAAATACTGTCTGTTTACCCCCACACCAGATTTAGCGGTAACAGATTGGCGCCGTCTGTGGGAAACACCACGAATAGCAACTCTTCCTCTTCCCAAAGATCAGATCTTCTCCATCCATGCCTCCAAGGAAAGTAAGATCCAGAGGGTCCAACCGAGGACCCAATCCCGTCGATCCCCAACAGCAACAGGAAGTCCCCCACCAACCCATTCAGCAGCACGGGCAATTTCCTCCTCAAGCTGAGGACCCTCTCCCGTAGGACCAGCTTCCTGCCCAGAATCTTCAACCTCCTCGGGGTCCCCCCGGGCCTCAGAACGCCGGTGCAGGGGCCTCACGTCCCAATCCCCAGAAGCAACCTCTCCATCAGGATCGCATCTCCATACACAACCCTTCTTCCGATTCTATGGCATCCCATAATCCGCAAGCTTCCGATCTTCGCAATACCATCCTCAATCGGCAGAAGGAAGAGGATCTTCGCCGCCGTTTGGATGAAAGGCGGGCCCGAGAGGGAGCCTCTTGCCAACAATGTCCAAATGAATGATCTCCTCATCGCCGAGACTACAGAAGGTCCCCTACTCGAAGAGGGCGAAGGGAGTCCCCTCAGCGTCATCGGCGGAGAACTCATTCTCCAGTAAGCTGAGCCACACATAGGGACCACCAAGCTGGAGAGGCACCAGTCACAAGGGCAGATCTTCAAGACTTCAAAGCGACAGTCTTACGGGCCCTCAATATCACCCCAAAGAACGACCAGAGGCCACCTACTCATGAGCCAACTAGGAGCCACCACCTTCACACTCTCAGTCCTCGTCCATCTCCAAGCTACCATCGCCGCAGCCCCAGTCCACCCTCGTACGAAGATGAGTCCCGGGGCTCGGCAAGGTATGATCAAAGAGAAGACTCGGTCTACCGCCGTCTCCACGAGATGGAGAGGCGCATCGGCCGAATTGACAGGAAAGAAGAACAACAAGCGATAAACCTCCGCCCGAGCAGACCTCCATTCTCCCGCACCATCATGGAGGCCCCCATCCCAGAGAACTTCAAGCCGCCTCACTTCGAGTCGTATACCGGGGAGTCAGACCCCGCGGATCACATAGAGAGTTTCAAAACTCTCATGATGATCCACCATGCTTCAGACGCCCTCCTCTGCAAGATCTTCCCTGCCACGTTGAAGGGGCCTGCAAGAGAATGGTACTCTCGACTCGCCCCGGCCTCCATCTTTTCATTCGATCAGTTCGAAGGGCTCTTCCTTACTCATTTCATGGGTAGCCGCCGAGCCGAGAAAACAAGTGTATCCTTGGTGACCCTCAACCAAGAAAAGGGTGAACGCCTAAGGGATTACGTTCGATGCTTCACCACCGAAGCCCGGTCCATTTCCTCCCTCAACCAATCAGTAGCCTCAGCCGCATTCGAGCGCAACGTCACTAATGCCAACCTCAGGGCGGCCCTTGCCAAGAAGGCTCCTCGGGACTTCTCAGAACTCCTACTTAGGGTGGAGAAGTACATACGAGCGGAAGAGGCTCTCAACCTCCCTGCTCTTGAGGAGACATCTTCCGGGAACAAACGAAAGAGCACAAGCGAAGAGGGATCCCAAAAATCCCAGAAGGATGGCAATGGCCAGCATCGCCCAACTCCTCGTTTTGAGAAGTTCACCTTCCTCATTGCTAATATATCAGAAGTTCTTATGGAGGTAGACAAGGAAGGGCTACTCCATGCTCCCCCTAGAATGAATACACCTGGCAAGAAGAGGAACAAGAATAAGTGGTGCCGCTTTCACAGGGACCACGGCCACGACACGGATGATTGTTGGGCTCTCAAGGAGGAGATCGAAGAACTCATACAGCGGGGGCACCTGACCAAGTTCGTCCAAAAAGAGGGGGCCGAGCTCCCCCCTTGAGGAGCCAACAAATGAACAGAAAGACCCACCGAGCTTCAAGATTCAGCTCCTCCCAAGAGGTCTTCACCTCATCGTAGAAGTAGGATCTTGATTTTCAATAAAGCCAATGCTTGTAATGCGGCCAATAGCATGTAATAATGGCTCACCCTATTGAAGCAGCCACTTAGTTTATCTCAATAAAAATTTACATTTTTTCATTGAAAATTATTGCTCTTGCTTCGTCTCTATCTCTCCGAGTCAAGACTCGCTAAATGGTGAGTTCAGAGTTCAGCTTCTTCTACATGGCTGCTCCCGCAACTTACTAAGCTCAAAAAACGAGTTCGGAGTCCAACACTTGGCTCGATTCCGCTTCAAATTACTCGCTCATAAGCGGGTAAGAGGTGGTTCGCCATTCGGAATTGCTCCTACACCTCGTTACCCCCTCTAACGACAAGTTCGGAGTTCAACACTTGGCTCGATTCTGCTTTAAATTACTCGCTCATAAGCGGGTAAGAAGTGGTTCGCCATTTGGAATTGCTCCCACAACCGTTGAATCCCTCTAACAACGAGTTCGGAGTCCAACACTTGGCTCGATTCTGCTTCAAATTACTCGCTCATAAGCGGGTAAGAAGTGGTTCGGCATTCGGAATTGCTCCCACAACCGTTGAGTTCCTCTAACGACGAGTTCGGAGTCCAACACTTGGCTCGATTCCGCTTCAAATAACTTGCTCTTAAGCGAGTTAGAAGTGGTTCGCCATTCGGAACTGCTCCCACAACCATTGATTCTCTCACTTAAACAGCGAGTTCGGAGCTAAAGCTCTCTCCTAGAGTTGCTCCTCAAACTCGTCTCACAAATGGCTCCCCTAGAGCCGAGCTCTTCACTCCGCTAACCTCCACGGCGGACCTCATCTCAACGAGTTTGGAGCTCACAACTCTCTCCTAGAGTTTCTTCTCAAACTCATCTTCCAAATGGCTCTCTCCTAGAGCCGAGCTCTTCACTTCGCTCGCATCCAAAGCGGACCTCTTCTTAACGAGTTCGGAGCACAACTCTCTCATAGAGTTCCTCCTCAAACTCGTCTTACAAATGGCTCTCTCCAAGAGCCGAGCTCTTCCCTCCGCTCAACTCCAAGGCGGACCTCTTCTCACCGAGTTCGGAGCTCACAACTCTCTCCTAGAGTTGCTCCTCAAACTCGTCTTCCAGATGGCTCTCTCCTAGAGCCGAGCTCTTCCCTCCGCTCAACTCCAAGGCGGACCACTTGTCACCGAGTTCGGAGCTCACAACTCTCTCCTAGAGTTGCTCCTCAAACTCCTCTTCCAGATGGCTCTCCCCTAGAGCCCAGCGCTTCACTCCGCTCGCCTCCAAAGCGGACCTCTTCTCAACAAGTTCAGAGCTCTCAAGCTCTCCCCTAGAGTTGCTCCTCATACTCGTCTCACAAATGGCTCTCTCCCAGAGTCAAGCACTTCGCTCCGCTCACCTCCAAGACAGACCTCTTCTCAACGAGTTCGGAGCTCACAACTCTCTCCTAAAGTTACTCCTCAAACTCGTCTTCCAGATGGCTCTCTCCTAGAGCCGAGCTCTTCCCTCTGCTCAACTCTAAGGCGAACCTCTTCTCAACGAGTTCGAAGCTCACAACTCTCTCCTAAAGTTGCTCCTCAAACTCATCTTCCAGATGGCTCTCTCCTAGAGCCGAGCTCTTCCCTTCGTTCAACTCCAAGGCGGACCTCTTCTCACCGAGTTCGGAGCTCACAACTCTCTCCTAGAGTTGCTCCTCAAACTCGTCTTCCAGATGGCTCTCTCCTAGAGCCGAGCTCTTCCCTCCGCTCAACTCCAAGGCAGACCTCTTTTCACCGAGTTCGGAGCTCACAACTCTCTCCTAGAGTTGCTCCTCAAACTCATCTTCCAGATGGCTCTCCCCTAGAGCCCAGCGCTTCGCTCTGCTCGCCTCCAAAGTGGGCCTCTTCTAAGCGAGTTCGGAGCTCAAAACTCTCCCATAGAGTTGCTCCTTGCACTCACTTCAAAGAATGGGTCTTCCCATGGCTCGTACGAGGATATTCCTAGCGCATCTTCTCCACCCCTAGGAGTAGTGCTCTCGTCAAAAATCTCCAAAAACAAAGAGCACATCACCAGGCTTCGGAGCTCTTCACCTCTCCCATATGCCAACCCCTTTCCTCGTCGAGCTCTGACCCCTCCTCCGTCGTCGAGCTCACCTCAATGAGCTCCGCCATGGCCGAGCTCCACTACGCCGAGCTGCCGAGCTGAAGGGACGAGGTACCGACCTCCACATATGGAGAAAAATGCCGCCGAGCCAGTTTTACCGTCAGATTGTCTCAAAATTCGTGTCTGGATCTGATGAGCGGCTCAGATCGCGCCACGTCTCCACAAAACAATAAGATAACGTTTTCTCGAAATTTGAGCCTCCTGTCTCGTGATTCGCGCCATGATCGTGATCAAACATCCAGATTGAGCCACGTAGCTCGGATCTGAAATCCGAGCTACCGAACTACCGAACTGCAAAGTGGCAAAAATGCACCTCAAAATCCATGCTCGGATCTGTCGAACAAGAAGCAGAGAAGAAGAAGAAGAAGAAGAAGAAGAAGAGGGGGGGGGGCTACAGGGTCGGGTTCAGACCCGTTAAGGGATCCAAACCTGAACCCCATAACCGCTTCACCCCCTTCTTCTTCAGCCATTCTGGCGCCAAAAAACAAACCAGAACAAAACCCAATTCTCCCCCTACGTGAGCTCCATCTCCTTCGTCTAAATCGTCATTGCCTCGCCTTCATCAAGCTCCAAGAGCTCCCGACCTCGACTCCAAAAGCCCGAGCTCCGAGCTCTACTCCACCTCCGAGCTCCTATGTCGAGCTCCCCCACAGTCGACACCGAGCTCTCTCCCTCGACGAGCTCCGAGCTAGCCTCCACCCGTCGTCAACCTCCTCAACGTCGAGCTCCTTCAACACCGAGCTTACCGTCACAGAGCTGACAGCTCACCTCCACTGCGAGCTCCAATGAGGAGCTCCGAACTCCTCTCCTCGTCGAACTCCTTCGTCAGAGCTTCGACCACCTCCATGGCTGAGCTCCTTCGTTGAAGCTCTCCTTGGCTCCAAGCTCCGAGCCAAATGACGAGCTCTAAATGCCACCATCATGAGCTCTGTCGGCTCCCTCGATCGAGCTCCACCAAGCACTGTCGAGCTCACCACCTCTGTTGAGCTTGAGCTACTCTCAACGAACCCATGAGCTCCGAACCACTTCCGCCGAGCTCCACTCCCCCAAGCTCCGTCGAGCTCTTCTCCAACGCCGAGCTCACCCAACCTCGCTGGCCTCCACGCTCAAGCTCATCACCTTCGAACGCCTCGATCAAGGCTAGCGACGCTCCACGTTCGTCAAGCTCAGCTCGCCGCTCAGGGTGCTCGAATGATGGGGACGAGCTCGGAGAAGGGATCGAACGAAAGCGAGTTCGAAGTAGAAACAGAGAGAAGGAAACAGAGCAAGAGGCGAAGAAGAACAGAGGAGAAGAACATTGGCGGAAAAAAAAGTGCCACGTGGCATCACCACGTGGCGTCGTCTCCAAGGGTCGACAGTTACCGAGGTGCCGAGCTGAGGTGCCGATGCACCGACCTTGAAATTGGAGAAAATACCCTACCGACCTACACGCGCCATCCGATCTTCTCAAAATTCGCGTCACAACACGATCGATGCTCAGAAACGCGCCACGTGTCCAGAACGTGATCTGCCTTGCGATGTGCGCACATCTGATCATGATCGGCGCTCAGAAATGCGCCACGTGTCCAGGTAATATTTAATTAATTAATTAATTAATTTATTTGTTTTAATTATTTTTAAAAAATTTGAAAAAATATTTTAAAATCGAAAAAAATTAATTAAAAATTCTAAAAATAATTATTAATTCAGAAAAATTATTTTAAAATTCTGAAAAATATAATTATTTAATTAGAATAATTAATTAATATTTTCGGTAATTAATTATTTAATTCGGAAAATGAATAAAAAATTCAAAAAAATGAGGAAAAATTCAGAAAAATCTGGAAAAATCACCAAAAATCTAGAAAATTCTGAGAATATTTTTGGGCATTTTACAAGCCCATAATAACACCATTACACCCCGATTAAGATTCGAACTCCCTTAAGAATACCGATAAAATCCCGTACACCATTAGAACAACAAAACTACTCCTCAAAGACTGTAAAACTCAGTCTCCAGGAGTGGGGGGCTCGTGATATGGCTAAAACTAGAATTAAATCGGGGCTGTTCAAATCGGACACGAATCTTAAAGCTCAGGAATAAAACGGTAATTTCTCCTACAAACGGGTCTGAAATGGGAACTGGGTCTTTATTCAAAGCCCAATAACCCATAAACGGATCTTTCTTACTGGGTGCGAGTTTCAACCCGTAACGAACCCATTCCAGTAGGATAGAATTAGGGTTCCTGATTAGTCCTAATCAACGGCCCTAATTCACATCTATCCTTTCACTGGAAATTAGAGATTACATTCCTAATCTGATCACAGGGATTACATTCCTAATCTGATCCCTAAGGCGACTATAAATACCTCCCCCCTCCCATCCACCATCATTAAGAGGTAATCAATACTTTTCCAGTTTTACGCTCTCTCATAATCATTCCTGATTACTGACTTGAGCATCGGAGAGTGCGTCGCCGGGATCAACCCCGGTGTCTCGCACTTTTGGCAGGTGAACGGCGGGGGTCAACGGTCAAATTCCGGCGGAACAGGTTTCAGGTTTGCTATTCAGTTTTCCTAAGAATCCACAAATACTGTCTGTTTACCCCCACACCAGATTTAGTGGTAACACTCACTAACCGCATTATACTAAGATCGCTAGTGGGAATAGCGGCGACAAACAAAAAGTTCAAAAAACTTTAAAACATAGGTTGCTATTTTCATTAGCTTTCTCGAAATAAAGAGGCCGCTATTGGGAATAGCGGTCGCTGCTGATGTAACGCCCCGAATCCCAAATACACTGAATTCGAGATGTTCTACAGGATCTTTTCGCTTCTCTTAGTACAATTTTACAAGAAAATTTAAAACTTTTCACTTTGCATTAGAGTTTACATCAATATTACATTTACATTGCACAGCGGAAGTAAAAATTTACAACAATGAACAAATGTACAACAACATTGAATGAATCTTTAAGCATTTGTTCCTCTTTAATCTTTTTCATGCCATTGGTCCTGCATACAACACTGTGGGCACGTCAGTTTATTCAACCGACGATAATTATACATGGCCATCCTGTCTATGCCAGAAACAGTATAACGATTCTCATTTCTTAATAGATCACAAACTTGTTCACATATCAAACATAAAGTAAAAGAGAAATCTTAATGATGTCGTGTCGTGATCGTGCACTTACTCCTTAATGCAGTTATTTATATTAGATGACACTAATGCGCACTTGATCAGATTCTATGCATCCCATACTACATAGGTCCGAGGGCAAGCCACTTAATCGTTCTTCATCTTTGTAGGGTTCAATCTCTCGCCATGACTTAATCTACTACTGTAACTATGATGAGTATCCTAGATGATCTATGAGTACAAGCTCGTATACAGAAAACCTGGAGGGGAACCCCACGCCATGTCTTGACTCATCAAGCATGCATTCTGTGGCAATTCAGCCTCCTTCATGGCACACGATCCTATATGGATAGTCAGGTGTGATGCATGTTCAATATAAAAAAAAAATTAAAATAAAAAAACTGACATAGTGAGGACCCGAACTTGAGACCTCCTTCATATTAGTTATGTACGTTTGAGGCACGTATTGGTAGATTGACAAATGACACTAAGCCCTTCGCCCATTATAATATTAGAGATTAGAGATTAGAGATTAGAGACATATTTGGCGATTTAAATGACAACAATGGATGTAGATTTTATTATTGTTTATGAACAACGTTGTCATTTGGGTTACCAAAAATAAAATTGGTAACCCATAAATAGATGGAGTTGCTCTTATTTAAGGTTCAAATGTCTAAACGTGAACAAACTAGAGTACATACTCAAAAGTCAAAACTTGTAGCTCCATATTCATTTCCTTGTTGCATAATGCAAGTCTCAGTCTCAATCACCTTCCTCTTATCGTTGAGTTACTTCCCCATTTCTTACTCTTCAAAACACTACTACTACTACACCTCGATAATTAGCTTCGGGGATTCATTTTCCGACACTGGAAACTTTCTCAGCTCTGGGGCAGCTAGCTTCCCCATGGTCGGATGGCCACCTTATGGCATGACCTATTTTGGCCACCCAACCGGCCGCCTCTCTGATGGTCGCCTAGTCGTTGACTTCATCGGTACATGAATCTATCTTTACTTACTTTTCAGTCAATTAGTTGGATATTAATTTGTTTCTAATTACAAACTTCAGAATCATATATATATATATACATCCAAATATACCTCACAAATTTGTGATTTATTTTTTTATGATACATGCATTTATTTGAGATTATATACATATGTGTGTGATTGATAGATAGTAAGTAAGTCGTTTGTTTGTACACAGCTCAAGCCTTCGGTCTCCCCTTGCTTCCTCCATTCTTAGGAGAGAAGAAAGATTTCAAGAAAGGAGTGAATTTTGCAGTTGCTGGAGCTACAGCATTGGACCCTTCATTTTTTGTAGACATGGGATTAGGGAGTGAACTTTGGACTAATTACTCTTTGAACACCCAACTTGAATGGTTCAAGGGGTTGAAGCCTTCTCTTTGCCACTCTTATGAAGGTTTCTACAGAGTAACTTAATATGCAAACTGATATATATATATATATATATATATATATACACTCTTTGAACACCCAACTTGAATGGTTCAAGGGCTAATATGCAAACTGATATATATATACTCTTTGAACACCCAACTTGAATGGTTCAAGGGCTAATATGCAAACTGATATATATATATATATATATATATATATATAGGGTAAAAGGGATATGAGCAACTTGCACATTTATATATATATAGGGTAAAAGGGATATGAGCAGTTGAACAACTAACCCTTTTAAGGATTTTTCAATTACATGTATGCCACATCATCAATTGCTTATTTACTAAATGAGCAAGTTGCTCATACCTCTTTTTCATATATATATATATATATATATATATATATATATATAGAGAGAGAGAGAGAGAGAGAGAGAGAGAGAGAGAGAGAGAGAGAGAGAAATCTTCCGTTGCACACTATTTTGGTGAGCACTCCGTGAGCACTCACGAACTAGAGACCCTATGAAAAATCCGAACCGCTCATATTGTTCTATATGTCTTAGATAGCCTAACAATAAAAAATCAAGTAATTTGAAGTTCATTTACCCATGATTTACATCATCACAAAATTGTGTGGCTGAAAATTCTAATAGCATGATGGATGGGCAAATGAACTTCAAATTACTTGATTTTTTATTGTTAGGCTATCTAAGGCATATAGAACAATATGAGCGGTTCGGATTTTTCATAGGGTCTCTAGTTCGGGAGTGCTCACGGAGTGCTCACCAAAAGTAGTGTGCAACCGAAGGGGACTCATGCTTTTCTAACTTGAATATATATATATATATACCGGGTTTTTTTCTCATAACTTTTCTAACTTGAAAATCATACAAATTTTTATTTTTTTTACATATGCTTGATATATGTGTAGATTGTTCTGAATACTTTAAAACATCCCTCTTCCTCGTTGGAGAAATTGGGGGAAACGACTACAATTATCCCTTGCTAAGTGGCAGGATTAGCTTACAGGAAATGACAGGATATGTACCCAAAGTTGTCGAATCTATTGCAAATGCTACTCAGGTACAATAGTCATTTTCGTAACAAAACCAGGACTTGAACAAATAAAATTGACATTTGCAAGTGCCTACCGTTAAAACCTTATTGTAATCCAACTCTCTATGGGGATATATATTGATCTCCACATTCTGATACATTTATCTCATTGACATCTAAACAAAATATCTCAGACCCTAATCGACCTAGGAGCAGTCAACCTTGTTGTCCCAGGAAGTATACCAAGTGGATGTATTCCGTTGTACCTGACACTGCTCGGAAGCTCTAATCCAACAGACTATGACTCTAATGGATGCATCATAGAGCTCAACAATTTCTCAAAGTACCACCATGAACTACTAATCCAAGCTCTACAGCAACTTCAACTCAATAATCCTCATGCCAAAATTGTCTATGCCAATTACTACGATTCTGTTTTTCAAATGAACTATTCTCCGGTGGAATACGGTTGGTTACTCTTTACTTGCAAGTCGATCTCATCAAGTTTAACAAACATTTTGAGTTACAATGAATTGGTATTCTAGCTACAATCTAAAGATTATATTTAATTTTATGTTTGTCTTAGGATTCAGTAGCCATGGGATCTTAAAAACTTGTTGTGGAGGTGGTGGTGGTCCTTACAACCTCAACCTGTCGGAGTTTTGCGGGTTACCGGGTTCGGGTGTTCTTGGCGACCCAGAGACATATTTGAGCTGGGACGGTATTCATTTAACTGAAGCTGGTTACCAGTACATTGCCATGGATTTGCTATATGGTTCCTATGCTAGCCAACCAATTTCAAATGTGGAAGATGGAGGAAGGGGGTTCTTCTTATCTGAATATTAGGCTGATAGATATATAATAGAGTTGAGGAGTAAGAATATGTATAGGAGTACTTGTGACATCTGCTGTTTAGTTTGATTGGCAAAATCAATGTTAAGAACTCAACTAATTTTTGTTCCTGCTGCATCATCAGTTTTAATATCTGGGTTGTCTCGTCCACTTCTCATATATATCTTTTCCAGTCATATTTATAACAGTTTGAATGATGAACAATCAATACTTAGATCCATGTTCACCAACATACTCCCAACTTGTAGCTCCATTCTTTTCCTTCTTATACAATGAAGGTCTCCATCTCAAATCACCTTCCTGTTCTTGTTGAGTTATTTCCCCATTTCCCACTCTTCAAAACAGTACTACAATTGCATATTTAGCCTCGATAGACAGCCGGAGGAACATCTTATGGCATGACCTATTCTTGCTTCCAACCGGCGGTTGCTCTGATGATCGCTTAGTTGTTGACTTCATTAATAAATCTATCAGTACTTTTTCGTTTAGCTGCACTTTTTAAGATATATTTCTTCCTTGCAAGCTTTATATATCTCTAATCTCTAATCTCTACTATTATTAATGGCCAATGGGATAGTTTGTTACTTTGTCACTTTGAGTTTGTAACCAAACAAACAATTTTTTAATATTTTTTTATCATAAATGAAACACATACGTTGCACGTGTAACTCTAACTCTATTTATTAACACGTGCATCACACGTGTAAATCAAAGTTTTTTTTCTTCACTAAACAAACATTTTTTTAAAAAAAATTGTCACAAAGCAAATACGTACGTCGCACGTGCAACTCCAAATCTATTTCGTAACACATGCACCGTACGTACAATTCAAGATTTTTCCTTCCAAAATTTTTAAAAATTGCGTGTAGCGCCCCTTCAACTCCAATTTTTTTTAAAGTTTAAGGCATTTATCACAAATGCTGATTACTACCGACTTACATGTATCGCATGTTCAACTACAACTTTTTATCAAAACGTGCATCGCACGTGAAAATTACTAGTAATATTTTAATGGGAGATTTGGAGTTGTCCTTTGTAAATCTACCAACTCACGTGCATAACAATATAAAGGAATATAAAGGAGATCTCAGGTTAGAGGTCAGACTAGGTCAGAGTTTTTTTTAAAAAACTTTTGAACATATAATTGAGATTTCAGGTTTGAGGTTTGAGGCCAGATTGACTAGGTAAGAGTTTTTACTTTTAAATAAATTACTATAATAATATTGTGCATAACTAATATACATAACTAATAATTTTTTTGCTTTATTAACACATGCATCGATTGGATAGAATAGAGTGGGATATTACCGTGGCTTCAATTGTGTGGAACCTATGGCTAGATCGGAACAACTTCTGTTTTAATAACATATCTCCTAGATTATCTTCTCTGGCTCACAAAATTCATTTTTGTCGTTCTGAATGGGCAGGAACTCTCAAGGCAAGGAAGAAGATGCGTCTGGGAGAGGAGGAGGAGTAGCTTTCGATCGCGGGGGAGGCCTCTACTGTTAGATGATTAAAACTGCATCTCTTTTGTTTCGTTGATTATCGGGCTAGATGTTTTTCAGTTCTGATGTTTTGTTATTTTGATGTTGTTGTTTCCTCGCTGGGTCAGTTGTATCCCGGCATAGGGGATTATGATGTTTATCGCCTGCGGGCTGTTTGATGTTTATGTACCTTTATTCCTGTTTCGTTAAGTTGTTTTAATGAAGCGATGACTATGTCATCTTTTAAATCAAAAAAAACACATGTATCGCACATGTAAATTTCTAGTTATAATATAATACAAAGTTATTTATGGAAACTTATATGGATTAGCAAAAAAAGAGAGTTCTAATTCAACTGATTGTATCAGACGCGGAGAGTGCACCCACCTTAGAAAAAATGATGACAAATTTGCAGTCATCAGAGGACCAGCAATCTTCCTTTTTTTTATTTTTTATTTTTAAAAAAACTTTTCCATCAATTATATATTTTATGTTTATTATATCTGCAAATGCCAAAAACATTATTAATTTCTCTGCACTTCTTACTGTAATTTATCTTAAGTGATTGTGTTAAATAAAAGCTTTGAAATTATAAAGTTGTATTTGTTCTTGTTGTTGCCTTCATGGAAGAAGAGGGTCTTTAGCTTTTCAAGTGGTAATCTCGACTAAGTGTCGTCTTTTTGCCTCTAATATATAGGGATTTTACATGCACCCATGTAGTTAGTCATTGAATATAAGAATAAGAAATTATTATCACATTTCATCTCATGACATTAAAGACAACTATTGTAGATTGTATATTAGGGTTGATCGTTCATATGATTGCTATTGATAAAATTAGTGGAATTGTAATTAGTAGGATTATGGACATCATCTACCTTAATACCATGTTCACATAGGAATGACTCGCTGTGATTTATGATTATTGAACTCCAATTTATCATTCTTAACTTTTAACCGTTTTATTCAAAATGAATATATTGTTGCCTATGCTGAAAATTACGCCAACCTGAATCCTGTTGTGCTGTTTCGACCTAGATAACTTTATTAAAATCAGAAACTTCCTGAATATAAAACGTAGCCCTAATTGTCTAGATGTCAATAGACACCAGAATTTTCGAATTCCGTCTTACATCACCCGAGTTATGACCCTTTTGCTACAGCTGCGCTGTAATATCAGATTTATGTGCATACCATGTTAGGTTGTTAGATTAAGTGAACTAATGATCAAATATAGCCAAGATAAATTTCAGATTTGTAGATAACATGCTTAGGGTGTTAAAAA
Organism: Hemerocallis citrina; assembly: GCA_017893485.1. NCBI lineage: Eukaryota > Viridiplantae > Streptophyta > Magnoliopsida > Asparagales > Asphodelaceae > Hemerocallis > Hemerocallis citrina. The sequence continues at coordinate 4,562,406 of CM030358.1, read as the reverse complement.
TTATTTTTACTGATTTTTGTAATGATTATTTACTGCCTTTATAACTGAAATTAGTCAACATTGACACTCAGCCAGAAACTAAAATCTGTAAAGAACACTGAATTTCACCTAGCTACCGTTGTCGAAATATAGACTTTAAGTATGCGTTGGAACCGGGAAGGAGTCTAGTTTCTAGACCACTTGATGGATCCACTTTTGCTGTCCTGTAGCAACAGAAATTCTGATTTTGGTACAGCAACCTACTGCTGTTCAGAATTGGGATTCTATGTTTTATAATGTACAATTGTGTTTATAATGTTATATTTAGTGTATTTAATTATATAAAGTATATTGCATGATCCTAGGGTTGTTTTGTCACCTTTTCTAGCGTCCCTTATTAATTGCATTATTGTGTGTTAAAGAAAATAAATCAAAGCCGGGGTTAAGGGTTGATTAGGGTAGTTGACAATATAGTAAGTGTACTCGGATGATGGCCAGTGAATATTATTGTTATCAGCATCGTGTAAGAAATTAAACATGTCCAGTGTTTTTATCGTTATCGGCATCTTGTAAGAAATTACACATGTCCAGTGTTTTATCGTTATTGGCATCGTGTAAGAAATTACACGTCCAGTGTTATTACCGTTATCGTCATCATACCCAGTACATGAACTATAGAATCTACCATCTTAGTCTAAACGAAATTGATTGTATGCATCGAACCTGTGGTACGACACACATGGGACACAGTAGTACGTGCATTAGCTAGGATAAAAGAATGAATAATAGACCTAAGGCTCTCATCACATTATCATTGCATATTGTTATCTTATTGAACAGTGTTATCGTTATTATTGCCATTATTGATATTGTTTATCGTTATCGTGGTAAATCATAGTTATTGCATATTGTACTATTATCTCTTTGTCACTGTTCAACACTATTGATTTCATCGTTTATTGAATTCATTGCTATACCACTATTACCATTGTTTCTCTGTTTCTCCACTTGAATGTCCACGACTTGCTCTAAGGACTTTCTTTTTCCTCTCTTTAGATGAGCAACTTACAAGTATCCAAGGAGATCTACCTGACAAATCGGTGAGCAGACGTTCTAGGCCTTGCTTGGGAAAATCTTTCTTTAATCATTTCATTTTGTAATTGAGTTATTTCATTTGTTGTTGCTTAAGACTTGTAACGGGCTGATGTTCCCGAGTTTTACCTTTTATTCCAGACATTAAAAACATTTTGGATATTATTAATGTTTAAATTATTTTCTGTTGCTTAATAAATTATTCATGCATGCTTGGTTGTATATATATCTTGTTATATCCTTGTTGTGATGCTGAGTCGATCCTACAGCTTATGGATGATGTTAAAATCATTCGCTCGGCTTCTTCACGCACTCGTATTCCATGTTTTTAGGAAGCGGGGCATGACACAAGGTGTCTGCGATCTTCTAAGTTGAGAGCATCAGACCACCTAGATGAAATTTTGTAGGAGTACAAGTGGATTTTGATCCTGCATTAACATTCTTTCTTACCCAAACAAAGTTAGTGTCCCCTTTTAATGAACAGTTATACGAAATGTGTCCTAATCTACAACAGTAATGACATGTGATACGACTATGTCTTGAGTCATGCACACTTGCATAGTTTTGAGTTGGTTTGTGCTTATGTTAGTGATTGTGCAAGTGTGTATGACATGATGATTTAAATTTTTGATGGTGTATTGGCTCTTCGTAACCAAGCTCTCGATTATCATGATAGGATCTTGAATTTTTTGTAATAAGGTAACTGGGCCCTTCTTATTTTTCCACAATTCTTCAAGCTCAGTTACTCTTTTACATAGTATTTTCCTAGTCATCTCATCGTTTTTTGTATTCCAATGAAGAGTGTCTAGTGTACCATCAAGAATCCCATTTTGTTCAAGAGCTTCATTACATCCTTCCACTGCCTCATCAAATTTCCTTTTGCATTCTTTTAAATCATCTATGAGTTTGACAATATAAACAGATTTTTCATAAATTTCTCTTAAGTGATCATCTTGTGTTGCTAAGGACTCTCGAATTTGTTGTTTTAAAAGTTCAGTTTCCTCTAGCAATACATCATGATATTTTCTGAATGACTCAAATTTTTCCAAGATCAATGCATTCTTATTTTTCAGTTTTTAATTTTTTGCAATGCAAGAATCATGTGTTTCATTTGGAATTTGTTTATATTGCCTAAGTTCACGACTTAGTTTCTTAGCATAGTCTTTTAAAGCATTACACATGTCTACTAGGTCATCATAAGTGGGTTCTTCGATTACCTCTTCTTGAGATGGTCATTGCACCTCATCATTCCTAAGACCTATGAAGCCAATGTCATCATAGCCTTGCTCTCCCTCACTTGAATCGGAGTCTAACCATGTTGCTTTCAGCGCCTTCTTTTTCAAATCTGGGTTTGAGCGGTAGTAGTCCTTATTTCTGTCTTGTGATATGGGACAATTTTCACGGATGTGTCCAGGCTTCTTGCACTTATAGCACACGTTATCTTTATATTTCTCCCTTTCTCCTTGGTACCTACCATATTTTTTATGTTTAAGGTACTTATGAAATTGCTTGGTCAATAAGGAAATGTCCCCGTCTGACTCCTCACAGTCTGAATCTGTTTTTGATAGTCGGGATTTTTCTGCTTTTAGTGCAATGGTTTTCTCTTCGGTTTTTGGTTCAATCTCGATGTTTTGTCTGTATCTTCTGGTTTCCGTCATTTCCATCTCGTATGTCTTCAACTTCCCTTGGAATGTGTAGTAGTCGAATCCTTTCTCTTGAAGGTTTTTCCTCATTGCAGCGACCTTTACATTTCACTTTGGCGTGAGACAACTTATGAGTTTTCTGACGTTTCGGTCATCATCCAACCCCTTACCTAAGCTCTCAAGTTCTTGAGCAATGATATCAAAGCGGCCGAGAATTTGATCCAAATTTTCTCCTGGAAACATGCGAAACACATCGAACTTATAAAAACATAAATTAACTTTAGCTTTTACCTCAGAAGCGGTTCCCTCATGCCGGTTCAGTATGTTGTTCCAGATCTCATATGCTGTCTTGCAATTTCGCCCGCATCGCATTAGTTCTTCGTTATTCAGCCCTGCATATAGAGCCATCATGGCTTTGGAATTTGCCGTCTTGAGAGCTAGTTCCACTTTTGTGAATACTGTCTTTCCGTCGCTGACCGGAATATCTGTTTTATTGATGCACAGATTCCATACTTCTTTTCCAAGCATCTGTAGAAAATGAGACATATAAACTTTCCGAACATCATAGCATTTTTCATCAAAAAATGGTGAGCGTGTGAGACTTGTTCCATTGAAGACGAATGGCTGCGATGAGTACAAGTTTTCGGGAGGAGGAATTTTAGCCATTGAACCTTTTGCTTAAGCTTTAAAGTTTTTGATAAGCACCTCGCTATGATACCACTATAAATCACCCTAGGGGGTGAATAGGGTGATTGAGCGGAATTAAAAATAGACTAAAATAAAGTGCAGAGTAAATATAAGAGTTAAGAAGAGTAAGCACAGATAACACAAGTGAAGCAGCGATGTAATGTGGTTCGACCCCCAGGTGTACGTCCATACATCCTACTTGTAGCAATTTTCCGCCACAAGCGTTTCACTATACTCAAAACCCTTGTATAGTGATTCTCGGATTCGGGCCGAGAGACCTATTATACCCACAGGACTTCTAACACAAGTCCCGTCAATCTCATCGAAGTGGAAGAAAAGAAAAAAACTCGAGATCCCAAATGATCCTGACTAAAGAATACAAAAAAAATTCACACACACTTGAATTGATTGTTGAAAGATTAGTTTAGAAGATTTTTCTCAGAAGTATTAGGTGAAGAATACACAGTGGGTTCGGCGAATTAAATAGATTGGGAAGTGTATCGATTAAAATTAGAAACGATACATTCCAAAAATGTGAACAGCGTAAAGTACGGTCAACCGCAATCTTTATGCAGTCGACCGTTCATCTCTCTAACGTAAAGTAGAGAGATGAAGGGTCGACTGCTTTTTACATACATGGGAGTTGGAGTCGATTGCGATGCGGTCGACCGTCATGAGGTGCGGTCGATCGGTATCACGCTGTTCATACAAAATCCACTCTATATTTTTACCAAAAAACTAATCAATCAATCAATCAATCAATTTTATACAGATTAAATCTCACAAATATAGAATAATAGCAACTGGTCTTTGGTAGGTTTCTTGGACACTAATCAAACAACTGCTCTTTTTTGGATATCTTTTTCTTTTGCTTGATTTCTCAGTCTTTCTTTATTAATTTCCTTCTTTAAATATTCTTGAATCTCTCTTGGATCACTTAGGGATATTATTTGATTCTGAAAATCTGAACAACTCAATTTAAACTTATTAGTATTTATAGATATATTTTGTGCACACCAAACTAAGAGTCAATAAGAAATTTTTCTAAAACCTCTTTATTCTTTCTTTCCTTTTCATTGCAATATAATTTCTTTCTCTTCTACACTTTGTTCTTTGTATTTGATCTTGGTGGTATCAGAAACAGAAACGGTAAATGCATGCTATATTACGTACTACATAGTCTACATGCAGCCCATGTTACCTTGCAAGTTATCTAATAGGATTTTTAACCCCTTAAAATACATAAACCTTCTGAATATGTAAGAGTTGACGCTAAGAAGGAGAATGATGGCTGATCGTTAACTCATCATGATTTTGATTTGTTCAGTTTTTTGTTGTTTTGCAACTTGTACGTATATCTTATACTAATCAATTTCGTTTGTCAACGTTAAAGTTGAAATATAAATATATTTTCGGCAGCAGAATTTATCATTTTCCCAACTTGTTTTAGATAACCTATACATATAGGGCCTGCCCCATTCTTGAGACGGGTAAAGTGGCCGCCTCTGACCCCGACATTTTTACAATTTTAGGATCTCCAAATTTGTAATTTTCTTGTAAATATAAGCACATATTTTATGCATAAAAAAATACTGTTTTTATGGGCTCTCAAAAATAATTATTTGAACCTTTAAATCTTTTTAAAAATTAATTGGTTTAGACTTGAAGACTTGAATTGAATTTGAGACTTTAAATTTAAGTGATTTAAAACAAATTTATATATTTTGCATATTTTGCTTTCTACAATGTGCAAAATATTTGTATATATGTTTTTTTTCTTATTCTTTTTTTAGTGTATAGGGGCCCATTTCAAGAGTTTGCCTCGGCCCCCCGGGAACTCAGGGCAGGCCCTGCCTATATAGAAGCTAACCCGAAAAACTGCATGTTATTTCTGCAAATAGTATATAACCAAGCATAAAACATTTTTACGTAAGAGAGCAAAATATATTTTGTAAAATGTGAAGTTACAATGTACAGTACAATTCGCTATAAGTTTTATATAATAAAACACAAAGAAAGCTATCAAGTGGCTATCATTATATATGGTTGAAATCATTGGTTCAGATCTAACCTCACAAAACATATTTTACCGCCCAAAAGTTCTCTCCCAAAACTCAAATTTAAATTCCAAAACAACTCATTTATTTATTTCTCCCTGTCTCTCTCATTCTCTCTCTATGTACTCAGAAATTTATATTTTCAGATTTCAGGTTTGTAAATTTTTAGATTTTTTATATATTTTTTATCCCTCATGTTACATTGAAAATAACAAATATCTCATCAACAGTTAAATTGCATTATTTTTCACACTCAAAGTTCTAAAAAGTTGAATTTTACACCCCCATTTTTAATTATTTTTCAACATATACTAATGGAAACATGGAATTTTATTTACAACTAATTATTATTTTACTATTCAAACATGAGCTACATAATTGTTGTTTTACTGTTTACAAGACTTTCATATGTTGTATCGTTCTGAAGACATGCCATAGGCACGTGCCCACGGACAAATCTAGTACTCCATTAAATTGCATAAGGTTATAATTAACAAAATATGGACTTCCCTTGGACTGCTACAACTATATATCTATGTATTATTCCGATTAAGCTATAGCTATTTCGATCAATAAGTAGTTGTCACAATTACCACGTGCCTGTATCAGCCTTTCACATTATGAAAAGAGGATGATATATGAGAGATTGATGAATGTTTCAGGAATGAGTCATCAATTTCCTTACTTCGGCTAACGGCAAATATTTAAACTAATAGAACCATCAACTGATAATCACTACATGCATATATAAATTAACAATGCAATATTTTGTTCAAAAGTGTACGTTCTTGCATTGACAAACAAAAATGACGATTGAAACTAACTTACGTTGATCGGAATAGACAATTCTTTGGCCGACAGTTGGCTGGCCGACAGTTGGTAGAATAATCAGGGTCGGCCCCCAGTGGAGCCGTGGAGGTAGGGGAGGCAGCTACGCTCCTGAATTTTTCCCAATTTGAGAAAACCCCCCAACTTTTTGAGTTTTTTGCCTACATAGGCCACTTTTTGAAAATATTTACGTTTTTTGGCCAGTTGCCCAACTATTAGCGCTTTTGGGCTACTTTGTACCACGTCAACGACGGCGGTCTCTTCATTTCGATGTCGCTAATGAAAATAACGACCTATGTTTTAATTTTTTTTGAATTTTTTTTTGTCGTCGCTATTTTCACTAGCGACCTTCGTATAATGAGGTTGCTGAGCAGATTGTGTTTCCTACTGAGGTCGTTATTGGGAATAGCGACCTTAGTATACTAAGGTAGCTATTTCCAATAGCGACCTCAGTTTTAAATTTTTAGAGAAAGCTATTTAGGAATCGCTAAGTGTCTCAATATATTCATTTGAGCTCACTAACTTCATTATAGTAAGATCGCTAGTGGGAATAGCGGCGGCAAACAAAAAGTTCAAAAAAATTTAAAACATAGGTTGCTATTTTCATTAGCATTCTCAAAATGAAGAGGCCGCTATTGAGAATAGCGCCCGCTACTGACATGCCACAAAGTAGCCCAAAAGCGCTAATAGTTGGGCAACTTGTTAGGATCGTGAGAAAAACAACAGAGATAAATTTGAGAAGAAAAACAACACAAATATTATTTCTCAATCTCAAAAGATTTACAATAAAAACTCTCAATACTTTATAAGCTCTCTGTGGCTATCAATCTCTATTTTTCTCTTCAGTTGAGTGTATCTTCAAATGAAGAAAATAGTGAGAATTTATAGGAGGGGAAGAGACACCATGCTTTCGAAGAGACACCATGCTTCGGAAAAGACACCATGCTTCGGAAGAGACACCATGCTTCGGAAAAGACACCATGCTTCGGAAGAGACACCATGCTTCGGAAAAGACATCATGCTTCGGAAGAGACACCATGCTTGCACCAAACGTTGTCATGCATCAGCATGCACCAAACGTTGCATGCATGAGTGCATGCTCTTTTGTGGCGGAACCTACAATTCTCCCCCTCACGCCACATCTGCACCAATCGTCATCTCTCATCCATTCCAGTTATGTCTCTGCATAACTCTAGTTTCTCCCGAGACACAATCTTTGTCAACATGTCTGCTGGATTCTCCTTCGTGTGGATCTTCATCAGTTTCAACAATTGTTGATCCATCACCTCGCGTATCCAATGATAGCGAATATCAATATGTTTTGTTCGGGAATGGTACATTGAATTCTTGCTCAAATCCAGAGCACTCTGACTGTCACAATGTACCTTATAGTCATTCTGCTTGATCCCGAGTTCTTGTAGAAATCGCTTTAACCACAACATCTCCTTGCCAGCTTCAGCGGCAGCAATGTACTCTGCTTCTGTCGTAGATAGTGCAACGCACTTCTGCAACCTTGACTGCCATGACACAGCTCCCCCTGCAAAAGTGTAGATACAACCAGAAGTCGATTTTCTACCATCCAGATCTCCGGCCATATCTGCATCTGTATAGCCTTCCAAAACCGGATCAGCTCCCCCGTAACACAAACATATCTTGGAAGTACCCTTAAGATACCTGAGAATCCACTTAACAGCCTCCCAATGCTCATTTCCTGGATTGGAGAGAAATCTGCTTGCCACACCCACTGCATGTGCAATATCCGGCCTCGTACACACCATTGCATACATCAGACTTCCAACCGCTGAAGAATAAGGCACAACTTCCATTTCCTCGATCTCTTTCCTGGATGAGGGACACGAACTCTTGCTCAACATGAAATGATTAGCCAGTGGGATGCTAACTGGCTTGGCACCCTCCATGTTGAATCGCTTGATCACCCGTTCAACATATTTCTCTTGAGATAACCACAATCTTCGGGCCTTTCTGTCTCGAGAGATGTTCATACCTAAAATCTGCTGAGCTGGCCCAAGGTCCTTCATATCAAAGACCTTAGAGAGTTCTATCTTCAGCTGTCTGATCTTCACTGCATCTTGTCCGACGACCAACATGTCATCGACATATAGTAACAGTGCAATGAAATTTCCATCAGGGGACCTTTGAATGTAGACGCATTGATCTGCAGCAGTCCTCTTGTAGCCTTGACTCACCATGAATGAATCAAACTTCTTGTACCATTGCCTTGGTGCTTGCTTGAGGCCATACAAACTCTTCTTCAGCTTACATACGAGATTCTCTTTCCCTGGAACCTCGTATCCCTCTGGCTGCTCCATGTAAATTTCTTCATGCAGATCACCGTGAAGAAATGCAGTCTTCACATCCATTTGTTCAAGCTCCAAGTCTAGGCTAGCTGCTAATCCGAGCATGACTCGGATTGAAGTCATCTTTACAACTGGAGAAAAAATCTCACCAAAATCGATGCCTTTCTTCTGAAGGAATCCTTTGACCACTAGCCGAGCTTTGTGCTTCACCACCTTTCCGCTGCCATCTTCCTTGAGCTTGAATATCCACTTGTTCTTTAGTGCCTTCTTCCCTCCTGGAAGCTTAACCAAATCGTAGGTTTGGTTCTTCTCTAAAGAGTCCATCTCATCCCGCATAGCGTGCAGCCAGTTGTCTTTGTCTGGATGAGACAATGCTTCCTGGAAATTCTCTGGCTCCCCTTCATCAGTAAGAAGAATGTACTCTGATTCTGGATATTTAGTAGACGGAACATGGCCTCTTTCAGATCTACGTAGCTGAGGCTCACTCGTCTCAGGCGGTGTATCATTATCTTGTACTGGTTCTGCAGCTGTGAAAGGTTGCGGCTCCCCAGGCTCATCAATCCCTTCTTCCTCCTCCTCTGGTTCTACTTCTAGTTCTTGATCAGACACATCATCATCTGCGGCAGCTTGTACTGGTACTGTATCTGGAACAAAGTCCTGAGTACTGACAGGTCTTTCAGCAATTGTAGGCTTTTCAGTGTCCCCATATGTCTGATTTTCATGGAACACCACGTCTCTACTTCTGATGGGCTTCTTCGTCTTTAGATCCCATAGCCTGTATCCAAACTCCTCGTCTCCATAGCCTATGAAAATGCATGGAGTGGTTCTCGCATCGAGCTTCTGCCTGAGCTCCTTTGAGACATGTGCATAAGCCAGACATCCAAATGTCCTCAGGTGAGAGTAGGAGGGGTTTTTGCCGGTCCATTTCTTCTCCGGGATGTTGAAATTCAGCGGGACTGATGGAGATCGATTGATCAAGTAGCAGGCGGTGCGAACAGCTTCTCCCCAAAATGGCTTTGGCAGCTTTGCTGTGCTGAGCATACTTCTGACTCTTTCCATGATTGTTCGGTTCATTCTTTCTGCTACCCCATTGTGTTGCGGGGTACGTGGAACCGTCTTCTCGTGCCGAATGCCCTGACTCTTGCAATAGGCATCAAAACTCCTGGATGTATACTCGCCTCCATTATCTGAGCGGAGGCACTTCAGCTTCTTCCCCGTTTCACGCTCTACCATGGCATGAAATGTTTTGAAGCTTTCCAAGACCTGATCTTTTGTCTTCAGAAAATACACCCACACCTTCCGAGAAGCATCATCAATAAATGTCAGAAAGTATTTGTTACCGCCTAGCGACTCCACCTCCATGGGACCGCAAACATCAGAATGTATCAGACTGAGCAACTCTGATCTCCTTGTCGAAGAGGAACTAAAAGAGACTCTTCGCTGCTTGCCAAATAAACAGCTGCTGCAAGGTTGAAGCTCTGCATTCTTGGTAATGGAGATAAGATTTTCCTTCATCAAGGTTGATAAACCTTTCTCACTCATGTGACCGAGTCTCTGGTGCCACAGTTTCTGCGAAGCTTCATGTTCAACAATATTGAGACTCTCCACATTGATCTTCACATGAGTCTTGTACAAAGTGCTGCAGAGATGTCCACGAGCGATCACCATTACACCTTTCAGCATCCTCCACGAGCCTTTGCAAAAACGGTTATCATAGCCCTTTTCATCTAGGGCTCTCACCGAAAGAAGATTTTGTCGAAGTTCAGGTACATGGCGAACATCCTGCAGTGTGATTGTGCACCCGGCATCAGTCTGCATTCGAACGTCACCAATTCCGACAATCTTAGCAAAGCTAGAATTGCCCATCCTCACCGAGCCAAAGTCCCCAGCTTTGTACGTCGTGAAGATGTCCTTTCGAGGAGTGGCATGGCAAGATGCTGCAGTATCTACCACCCATTCTACGCCCTGATTCGACACATGGAGGCATGTCTCATCCACATGAGAGCAAAGAGCCACATCTTCTAGTACCGTGACTTGTGCATCTCCTTCCTTCTTTGGTTGTGACCTTCCCTGACCGCCTTGTTTTTGTAACTTCCAACAATTTCTTTTCATGTGGCCTGGTTTGCCACAGTGATGGCAGTTGTATGCAGGCCTCCTCCCATCACTTGATTTGCCTCTCGATCTGCCTCTGCTTTGGCTCCTGCCTCTCCACCTGCCTCGATCTTCCTCTCGCTGTCTCCCACGGACTTCTGTGACGCAGGCTTGTGCTTCTGTGCCAACGTCCTTTCTCCGAGCTTCCTCATTGAATAAGGCATCCTTAACCATAGACATGGTAAGATTGCCAGTCGAAGCCGAGTTGCTGAGGGAGACCACCAATGTCTCCCAACTGTCTGGAAGAGAGCTGAGAAGTAGAAGTGCCTGTAACTCATCTTCAAGTGGTAACTCCACTGAAGATAGCTGATTCACCAGGCTCTGAAACTCGCTGGTGTGTTCTGCTACAGAAGTTCCTCCCTGTAGCTTCAGGTTCACCAACCGTCTCATCAGCAGGGCCTTATTTCGAGCTGTCTTGGCCTGGTACATATCCGCCAGCTTCTTCCAAAGGGCAAAAGCATCCGTTTCCTGGGCAACATGATAGAAGACACTGTGATCGATCCACTGTCGAATCTGACCGATCGTTTTTCTGTTCATCTTCTTCCAGTCCGCCTCATTGGTAGCTTCAGGTCTTTCTCCCTTCTCCTCAATAGGATCAAAGAGATCTTTACAACTTAGGAGATCTTCCATCCGATGTCTCCAAAGTGTATAGTTGGTGGCAGTAAGCTTGATCATGGCTCCAAATGATGATGATGATATTGATTCCTCCATCGACATCTTGATCTGCAAAGGCTTTTGGCACTCAACAACTCAACCTGGCTCTGATACCACTTGTTAGGATCGGGAGAAAAAAAACAGAGATAAATTTGAGAAGAAAAACAACACAAATATTATTTCTCAATCTCAAAAGATTTACAATAAAAACTCTCAATACTTTATAAGCTCTCTGTGGCTATCAATCTCTATTTTTCTCTTCAATTGAGTGTATCTTCAAATGAAGAAAATAGTGAGAATTTATAGGAGGGGAAGAGACACCATGCTTTCGAAGAGACACCATGCTTCGGAAAAGACACCATGCTTCGGAAGAGACACCATGCTTCGGAAAAGACACCATGCTTCGGAAAAGACATCATGCTTCGGAAGAGACACCATGCTTGCACCAAACGTTGTCATGCATCAGCATGCACCAAACGTTGCATGCATGAGTGCATGCTCTTTTGTGGCGGGACCTACACAACTGGCCCAAAAAACGCAAATATTTCCAAAAATTGGCCAATGACGGCAAAAAATTCAAACTTTTTTTTTCTTGTATTTGTATATACGTATTTTTTGGGTAATATTTTTTTAGGAGCCCAAATTTGAATTTTTTGGACTTTTGTATTTAAAATTAGTACTTTGGCCGGCTTATTTTAGTTGGGTTTAGGTTTATATAAAAATTTATTTTTCAAATCCCTAAATCTTCATCTTTTTTTTTCATATATATATTGGTTTTTAAGAATTGTAGCAAATTCTTTTTAGTTTTATCAATTTCTTTAGGAATAAACAAATTTTGTATGGGGGGCTATTTCGGGAGTTAGTCTCGGGCTCCCGTAAACTCAGGGCCGGCCCTGAGAATAACATGGCAGATTTAAAATATAAAAAATATTATATAAAAAATCATCTTTTTTTAAATAAATTTTTTTTTAGAATCCTTCAAAAATACTGTCAATATGAGACATCCACAAACGGCCTGGTTTCATACCATAATGTTATAAATACAAAATTTAGAGCAACTTACCCTTGATGTCAAATGGGTTGCCATATTCATATTTGACAACTCAAATGAGACATACCCCTCACATCAACCTCTCATTTGGATTGCCAAATATGAGAATTGCCCGTTTTTTTCTCACTTGGGTTGCCAAATATGAGAATTGTCATTTTCCCCTCAAATTTGGCAAAAAAAATGACTATTACCATATGTCTAATCACCAATATTGTTCCATTTTTCCACCAAATTTGCATATATTTATGTATATATAATAGTGTGTATATATAATATATATATATGAGAAAAGCGAGCCTCATATTTATATGAGAAATTTTTTCTCATACAAAGTGATTATAGTCACTAGGTGGGGCCCTCACGGAAGATCCACTCCATCCATCATGTTTATCATGTCAATAGATGTATGTGTAGAAAAATCAAATTGTTTAAAGGTCATTCACCCATTCGTCATCTGATCCAATTTGTAGTATGGTCTGTAATACTGTTGAAATCGTTTATTTTTCAACCACATGATTTATGGATGACCTCCAAACAGCTTGGTTTTTTCTACACATGCATCTATTGGCATGATAAACATGATAGGCGGAGTGAATCTTCCATGGGGGTCTCACCAAATGAGTACAATCACTTTGTATGAAAAAAAAATCATACAAATATGATGCTCACCTCTCTCTCTCTCTCTCTCTCTCTCTCTCTCTCTCTCTCTCTCTATATATATATATATATATATATATATATATATATATATATACTATTGTAATTATATATACACCATTATACACTATTATATACTAGTATTTAACACGTGCGATGCACGTTTTAATCAATATATAATTTTTAAAATAATATAATATAGCACGTGTTAATAAATATATATATATTAAAGTAATATAAAGAGTATAGTGGGAGAGTTTGAGTTATACGTGTATTGCACATAAGCTGGTAGATTTAAATAAAGTATATAATGGAAGAGTTGGATTTGCACGTGCAATGCACGTAAGGTGTTAGATTTACAAATGACACTAAGGCTTTCTCCCATTATAATATTATTACTAGTATTTTTCACGTGTGATGCACGTTTTGATAAACAGTTTGAGTTAAACGTGTGATACACGTAAGTTATTATAATTAAACGGAGTTGAACGGGCGATACACGTATTTTTTTAAAATTAAGAAGGAAAAATATTGATGTGTACGTGCGATGCACGTGTTGAAAATAGATTTGGAGTTGCACGTGTGATGCACCTATTTATTTGGTGACAAAAGTGATATTTCTTTTGTGACAAAAAAAATATTTAAAATTGTTTGTTTGTGACAAACTCTTCTAATAAATAGTAAGTAAATATATTATATTATAGATAGATAGATGGATAGTCAGGTGTGATGCATGTTCAATATAAAAAAAATTAAAATAAAAAAACTGACATAGTGAGGACTCTTAACATTAGTTATGCATGTTTGATGCACGTGTTGGTAGATTGACAAATGACACTAAGCCCTTCTCCCATTATAATATTAGAGATTAGAGATTAGAGACATATTTGGCAATTCAAATAACAACAATGGATGTAGAATTTATTGTTGTTTTTGAACAAAAGTTGTCATTTGGGTTGCCAAAAATAAAAATGGTAACCCATAAATAGATGGAGTTGCTCTTATTTAAGGTTCAATTGTCTAAATGTGAACAAACTAGAGTACATACTCAAAACTTGTAGCTCCATTCATTTCCTTGCTGCATAATGCAAGTCTCAGTCTCAATCACCTTCCTCTTATTGTTGAGTTACTTCCCCATTTCTTACTCTTCAAAACACTACTATTACTACACCTCGATAATTAGCTTCGGGGACTCATTTTCCGACACTGGAAACTTTCTCAGCTCTGGAGCAGCTAGCTTCCCCATGGTCGGATGGCCACCTTATGGCATGACCTATTTTGGCCACCCAACCGGCCGCCTCTCTGATGGTCGCCTAGTCGTTGACTTCATCGGTACATGAATCTATCTTTACAGCTTACTTTTCAGTCAATTAGTTGGATATTAATTTGTTTCTAATTACAAACTTCAGAATCATATATATATACATCCAAATATACCTCACAAATTTGTGATTTATTTTTTAAGATACGTGCATTTATTTGAGATTATATATATATATATATATATATATATATATATATATATATATATATATATATATATATATATATATATGTGATTGATAGATAGTAAGTAAGTCGTTTGTTTGTACACAGCTCAAGCCTTCGGTCTCCCCTTGCTTCCTCCATTCTTAGGAGAGAAGAAAGATTTCAAGAAAGGAGTGAATTTTGCAGTTGCTGGAGCTACAGCATTGGACCCTTCATTTTTTGTAGACATGGGATTAGGGAGTGAACTTTGGACTAATTACTCTTTGAACACCCAACTTGAATGGTTCAAGGGGTTGAAGCCTTCTCTTTGCCACTCTTATGAAGGTTTCTACAGAGTAACTTAATATGCAAACTCATATATATATATATATATATATATATATATATATACCGGGTTTTTTTCTCATAACTTTTCTAACTTGAAAATCATTCAATTTTTTTTTTTTTTTTTACATATGCTTGATATATGTGTAGATTGTTCTGATTACTTTAAAACATCCCTCTTCCTCGTTGGAGAAATTGGGGGAAACGACTATAATTATCCCTTGCTGAGTGGCAGGATTAGCTTACAGGAAATGACAGAATATGTACCCAAAGTTGTCAAATCTATCGCAAATGCTACTCAGGTACAATAGTCATTTTCCTAACAAAACCAGGGCTTGAACAAATAAAATTGACATTTGCAAGTGCCTACCGTTAAAATCTTATTGTAATCCAACTCTCTATGGATATATATATTGATCTGACACATATTCTGATACATTTATCTCATTGACATCTAAACAAAATATCTCAGACGCTAATCGACCTAGGAGCAGTCAACATTGTTGTCCCAGGAAGTATACCAAGTGGATGTATTCCGTTGTACCTGACACTGCTCGGAAGCTCTAATCCAACAGACTATGACTCTAATGGATGCATCATTGAGCTCAACAATTTCTCAAAGTACCACCATGAACTACTAACCCAAGCTCTACAACAACTTCAACTCAATAATCCTCATGCCAAAATTATCTATGCCAATTACTACGATTCTGTTTTTCAAATGAACTATTCTCCGGTGGAATACGGTTGGTTACTCTTTACTTGCAAGTCGATCTCATCAAGTTTCAACAAACATTTTAGTTACAATTAATTGGTATTCTAGCTACAATCTAAAGATTATATTTAATTTTATGTTTGTCTTAGGATTCAGTAGCCATGGGGTCTTAAAAACTTGTTGTGGAGGTGGTGGTGGTCCTTACAACCCAACCTGTCGGAGTTTTGCGGGTTACCGGGTTCGGGTGTTCTTGGGGACCCAAAGTCATATTTGAGCTGGGACGGTATTCATTTAACTGAAGCTGGTTACCAGTACATTGCCATGGATTTGCTGTATGGTTCCCTATGCTAGCCAACCAATTTCAAATATGGAAGATGGAGGAAGGGGGTTCTTCTTATCTGAATATTAGGCTGATATATATATATAGTAGAGTTGAGGTGTAAGAAGATGTATAGGAGTACTTTGACATCTGCTGTTTAGTTTGATTGGCAAAATCAATGTTAAGAACTCAACTAACTTTTGTTCCTGCTGCATCATCAGTTTTAATATCTGGGTTGTCTCGTCCACTTCTCATATATATCTTTTCCAGTCATATTTATAACAGTTTGAATGATGAACAATCAATACTTAGATCGAAGTTCACCAACATACTCCCAACTTGTAGCTCCGTTCTTTTCCTTCTAACTGCAATGAAGGTCTCCATCTCAAATCACCTTGCTGTTCTTGTTGAGTTTTTTTTTGAAATAAAAGTTACCGAAGTCACCGATCTCATTAATGAAAGATTAACAGGATTACAACAAAAGTCGTACAACATCGCATACATCATACTGTGCACGTCGGCACTAAATAACAATCCCTAAGGCATACAAAAGGTAAATGTCGTGCCTGATCACAGCTATCTCCTCCATGGTCGATCTGTAAAGTACTAGTCCGTGGATCCATGCTGCCCGGCCCAACCCGATCACTCTGCCCCGTCGACTCTGCTTCTCTTCCTGGATCCTGTATGACCTGCCCAATCATGTATAAGACTACAATTTTGCGCAGTAAAATATAAAATTAGCATCTAATATTACGAAAGCATAAATCATTTCTATCCCTCCATAGAGACCACAAAATCGCCCCAGCGGTGATATCCCAAAGTGTCTTCTGTTCTTTCCTAATATTATTATTTCTCCAGGCTCCCCATAGGTCTTGTATACTCTTCGGTGTCTCTACCGTGTAAAAACTCAACCCAAAAACTTCCCAAACTAAGACGGTTCTAGGGCAATGTATGAATAGATGGTTAGTGTCCTCCTCCAAATTACACTGTTGGCAAGTTATGTCTATCGTGATATTACGCTTCCTTAGGTTTGTTTTGGTCAAAATTGCGTTGTGGAGAACTAGCCAAGAGAATGCTTTCACCTTGCTCGGGACTTGCGACTTCCATATGATCTTCGCATGATTGTTTCTGTTTCCTCCGTCGTTAAGCATTCCGTACATGGACGATACAGTGAACGTCGTCGTTTTCCCTCTAATCCACTCTCTACCGTCATGGACCCCTGTAATTGGCCGATCTGCCCCTCTCAACAATTCTTTCAAATCTCCCAGTAGATTCTGTCCCCTACTTGTTAGATTTTCTCCGTCTAGAAGTCTCCATCTTCCATTCCTCCATCTTTCGTTAACAAGGTCATCCCCCGTGTCTACTTCGTTAGCAAGATCTGGGAAAAACGATTGTAACATATTATCCCCACACCATTTATCCTTCCAGAACACTAGTAGAAAACATTGCAATAACAATGGATTATTTGCAAGCAACAAAAATCCCTTGCTGGTGCTACCATCAACAATAAATTAATCACAACAAACACATTCATTGCAAATCTTTTGACATTCGCAAGAGATTCTATTGAATTGTTGCAAATGTTAACAATTACAAGGGAACAATTGTAACAAACAATATTCCATTACCAAAGTATAAATAAAATATTTAATTTGTAAAATAAATTAAGTATAAACACGTGTTTTACACAGATAATTTCGCCGCTAAAAAATTTTATGCTAAAAATTTACCTCCAATTCTCAAATATTGAGCGGGTAAAAAAAAAAAAAAATCTCGTCATTTCCTGGGCCAAAACAACTGGGTGAAGAAGCAAAGCAACCAAAACCACTCATCTTCTCCTACCCCTACCCAAAAAAATTTAAACCCTCCTCTCCCTGCCTCCTCCTCCATACCTCCTCCACCACGCCTCCTCCTCCCTGCCTCCTCCTCCTCCTCCGCGCATCACATCGTTGCATCATCCTCCTACACGCCAAAGACTCCCGAGCATCCTCCAACCGGTCAGGTATCCCATTCTCCTCCCCTCTCTCTCCTTTAAGTTTAGGGCAAACTTGAGCCTTCATGATTTGATTTGGTGAAGTTGAATTTTAGATTATATTTTGATTTGGTGAAGTTGAATTTTAGATTACATGATTTGGCCATTTTTACCAAGGATGTGAAATCAAATTTTTTTTTTTGTAGCACTATTTTGATAGTATGCTAAGTTTGTGTTTTTCCTTCTCTTGTTATCTTTCGACTATTCAGAACAGTGGGCATGGTTTGACTGTGAACTATATGGCTGGTGGAGGACTGGGTTTATAGTATTATAAAAGAGCTTCAAAAAGACAAAATATCCTTTGAGTATGCGTAGAGTTCATCCTGTTCTTGTTAAGGATAACCCGAGCATTCTGCATTCTGATTTTACAGGCACTCTATAAAAATCTTCATCTCCCTTGCACGGATGTTAGACATTCAATCCAAGAGTTTTGTTTGCAATCGGCAGTCCTTATTTTTACAACATCTTCTAACTCATTCAGATTACATAATGTGAAAATGGAGAAAGGGATAGAATACTTAGTTGTGGATGAGGCTGCCCAGTTGAAAGAATGTGAATCTCTGATACCTCTACAGCTCTTCGGATTACAACATGCTGTTTTCATTGGTGATGAATTCCAGCTTCCTGCATTGGTTAAAAGCCAGGTCGAGTTTTACTTGCACTTGATTTTTTTTTATTTTTCTATATATTATGCATGCCAGCTATTCAAAATTTTAAATATTCGTTCTGTAGGTTGCTGAAAATGATGGGTTTGGATTAAGTCTTTTTAAAAGACTCAGCTTACTGGGGCATGAGAAACACCTTCTTAACGTTCAATACAGGATGCATCCTGCTATTAGTAGGTTCCCAAATTCAAATTTCTACAATATGAAAATTTTAGATGGTCCAAATGTCTCCAGTCATAGCTATGAGCAGCATTATTTGGCAGGACGGATGTACGGTCCTTATTCATTTATAAATATTCAAGGTGGAAAGGAAACAACTGATGCTTTAGGACATAGTCGAAAGAATCTGACTGAGGTAGCTGTGGTTCTGCAAATTATAGAAAATCTATCTAAAGGTATGCAATTTTTTGTTGGTTACTTAAATGATGTATATGTCATGGAAAATGTCATGTATTGATGAACTTTTAACTGACGAAACCCATTTATTTATTTATTTATTATTTTTATTGTATCTGATTTGCAGTGTCAATCTCCACCTTATTCTTTAATTGTCTTATAGATGAGTAGTAATTTGTGACGTATGTGTTATGTTTTACAGAGAGATCAAGATGACAATAATCAGGAAGAAAAATGCATATAAGGTGTGTAAGTAAATATCTAGTAACACATTGTACGCATGTATGAACATGGATGTAGCAACAAAATGCATGGCTTTACGGAACTTTACTTTTGATGGATAAAGCCATTTGTTCTCATCAGGAACTAAATTTTTTGTTTGATATATGAGTCCTGCACTTTTTTGTTTGATATATGAGTCCTGCACTTGTTCTTGGAATTAGAAACAAGTGGAAGATTGTTATTGTACCAAAGTTTAACTCTCTAGATTAGTGAGAACTGAGAGTTCTTGAAAATGATCCTAGTGAACTTGTGCCTAAAGGGACTATAAATTTGTGCAGCTGTTGTCAAAGAGTATGTTTCTGATATATGCTTGGGCACTAACTATACTGCAATGTTCCAGATACATTTAACATGCAATACATCAAAGAAAACTAGATGCAATGCATGTATTCATCTTCATAAGCATGATTTATTAAAATTAAAAACAAAAAATTGTTGGATCATAATTGATTTGTTCATTGTTAATAAGGAAGTATCTATCTTTTGGAAGATGATGGTTCTTGGGCAAGAAGTCTCACCAATAATTCCTTAGTAGATTTTCTAATTTTTTTTTATCATTAGTAGGTTCTTTTAGAGGATGACCTTTTCAATCTTTGAATTTCAGTGGATGGTTGATAAGATACGTGTTTTAGATCTGTAGTTGAGATCTAATAGGAGCAACATTGTTGTGCACAATACATGCAACCACAACTGTCAAGTTATAATATTAGAGATTAGAGATTAGAGATAATATTATGAATAAATGATACATCATTTGAATGAACTGAAAGATTAACTATACTTTTTGCAAGTACAAGAACATTGTGCTTTTTGATTATAGTGCTCAACGTATAGTTAAGCAAAACAATCCATTATTAGTATATGGATTGATTGTAAATGTTTTTTTGAGACGAAATTAATAGTAGAAAGGACACACTACAGACTATTTTACTTACAAGGATCTACATCATATTTCTAGTGCCCTTAAACACCGTGATTTCCAAAATTCCATATAATTTCTCCGTAGAAAAATTTATATTTCAAACAAAATATCTAACTTCTTTTTAACATCTTGAATGTTGTCATACCTTGGAGATCAGTACCAAATGTTGAAGAGTGGTTTTTATTTTTTTCCTTTCTGAATTGTACATAATCTGCAATTGTTGGGAACATGCCAATACGGTGGTTTTTTTTCTCCTTCAAGTCATAGTCCAACATACCAATCCTAAAGTTGACGTGTTTTGATTTATTTATTTTTTTGAATAAATACGTGTTTTAATTTTCCAATTTCAATTCTTGACTGCTTATAATGACTAATGGTGTTGCAGTATCTATTATTGCAAGGCAACAACTTAGTGTTGGCATAATATCACCATACACAGCTCAAGTGCGAACCCTTCAAGAGAAACTTGGCAAAACATATGAGATGTCTAACAAATTTTTGGTGAAGGTTAAATCCATTGATGCTTGTCAAGGTGGAGAAGATGATGTTGTGATTATATCTACTGTACGTTCAAACAATAGTGGATCTGTGGGTTTCAAAGATTAAAACTTGTTACAAAGTTTGCTCATTGTTTTATCTATACTGTAATTTAGTCTATGACCCCTCAAACGTCCATATTATTATCTATATATATTGAATAACGAGTTCTAATTTTGTATTGTTTCTTTTTCATGTAGTCTATATGTAGTGGCGATGACTATGAGACAGTGGGTAATGAGGAACATGTAGAAGATCTTACGTGAAAAGTGAAGTTGGGGATACATGGAAGCAGTAGCGGGTTAAAAGTTATTTTGAAAACATTTAATTTTGTTTCTTGGAGTTTCACAACTTATCTTTTCTTCTAGAATGTATTGTTGTTTTTGCACTATGAAACAAACAAAAAATTTTGTAATGAGAAGGTTCTGAATTATATAATATTCAAATTTATTTTGCATTATTGTGTTTTCTTTATATAATTGTGTGAATCAATATGTGAAATAATTATATGTTCTTCATTGTCAAAATACATTATTTTAATTTGTAAATTTGGTTAAGCCATTCAAATATAATCAGTAATGAAGAAAAAATTTGTGCAATTGCATTCGCGATATAGCAATTGCAAGGGAATCAGTATCTTGCAGATCTCTGTAGCAATAGTTCATTAGCAACGGAAAAAATCCCTTTTAAAACACACTTGCAAGAGACAAATTTGTTGTAAATATTCTCTTGTATATGGAGATAGCAAGGTACAACTTCCATTGCAGATATTCTATTGTGGCTAATATTCGCAATGGATAGTTAAAATTCCGTTGCGAATGTGTACATTAATCAGGAGAGATTTCGCAACAGCACAATTACAAGGGAATGAAGAAAAATCCCTTACAAATGTACACTAACCATGGAATTGTACTCTTCTACAAGGAAAATTTCTATTGCGACTGTAGCATTTTCTACTAGTGGAATCTAGTGTTCTTCCCATTTTCTATTTTGCATAACGTGTTAGAATGGAAAGCTTCCCCTAGTCTTTTAATCCCTTTCCATAAAAATGATGTCTTTCCATGTCTGCTTCTTCCTCCAAATCTGAAGATTTTCCGCCTTCTATATCTCATGAATGAATTGCTCCACCACGCTTTCCCTTGTTTCTGCATCTTCCATCACCATTTGGACAGAAGTGCCATATTCATATCTCTTAGGTTGACAATCCCCATCCCTCCAAACTCCTTCTTCTTGCATACTCGTTCCCATTTCATCAGGTGTATCCCCTTCCCAACCCCGTTTCCTTTCCATAGAAATTGGTGTCTGCACCTATCAATTCTTTTAATCACCCAGGTGGGGATCTCATATATGGACTTGAGGTAAGTTGGCAGGCTGCTGAGAACAGAGTTGATTAGAGTGATCCTACCTCCCAATGATAGAAACTTTCCATTCCATCCGGCTAGTTTCTTCTCAATTTTTTCAATTAGTGGCTCTCAATCCTCTTTTTTCATTTTTCCTGGTCTTATAGGCGTCCCTAAGTAACGCATTGGGTATTCTCCCTGCCCGTACCCTATTAAAGATGAGGTGACCTCCATCGAGTTCGCTCTGTTATCGCTCAGACTGACCACACAGCTCTTTTGTAGATTGATTGCCAGTCCCAACCAGTACTCAAAACATCTCAGTAGAATTCTAATAGACAAAATTTCCTCAACTTTGGCAACCCCGAACAATAGGGTGTCGTCTGCATACTGCAAGATTGAGAGTGGAACCGCTATCCCTTTCAATTTGACCCCCTTGATTATACCTCTTTCTATTCCTCTTTTATTCATCTCCGTCAATCCATCGGCTACGATCGAAAAATCAGTGGCGACATTGAGTCACCCTGCCTGAGGCCCCTCTTGCATTTAATTTTTGACCCACTCTCTCCGTTAACTTGAATAAAAGATTTTTCGTTCCTCACACACATCTTCATCCATCTCTTCCATTTATCTCCGAACCCTTTCAGGTGGAATGCTTCATCCACACAGTCCCATTCCACTGTATCATATGCCTTTTCGAAGTCTAGTTTAAGCAGAAATCCATCTATTTTATCTTTGTTTCCTCGGAAGACCAATTCATGAGCTGACGCAATACTGTCCAAAATATCCCTTCCTTTAACGAATCCGCTTTGAGACGAATCTACGATGTCCGCCAGATGTGGTGATAGCATATTGGCCAACACTTTGGTGATGATTTTGAACGAGCCATTAAGATGACTAATAGGTCGTAGGTCCGTAAACCTAAGAACCTCTGCCTTTTTCGGGATTAGCACAACATTTGCGTAGTTTAACCGCTCAATCTAAGTCTCATGGTCGTGAAACTCTTGGAATATATCTAGGAAATCCATCCTGATGATGGTTCAGTAACATTTGTAAAAGAAGATAGGAAATCCATCAGGTCCCGGAGCCTTATCCTGCCCCGGGCTCTTAATTGCCATCAAGATTTCCTCTTCGCAGAAGGGCCCCTCCAAGCTCTCGCATCCATCGATTCTCGACTCGCTCCTTATTTCGTGGTCAAGTTGGCACCTACTCCTTCTTTTCTTTCCCAGTAACTCTTTGTACGAGGCATCTATATGAATTCTAATGTCCGCACTGTCCTCCGTCCACACTTCTCCTACTAGTAGTCCCCTCTATATGGTTGTGACGCCTTCTCCAGTTAGCCACCTTGTGAAAGAAGGTTGTGTTCGCATCCCCCTCCCTTAGCCACTGAATCCTGGATCTCTGTTTCCAGTAGCATTCCTTCCTTTTCCCAATTAGATGAAGTTCGTCACTACACCAGTCCAGCTCTCAGAATTCCACATGTTGCAAAACTTTGTCTTCCTCCATGGTTTCCAATTCCTGTGTCCTTATGACCAGCCACTCTTTTTTTCTCATGTTCTCCTCATTTTCTTTCCTCGCCCAATTTCGAAGGCATTTCCGTAGCCTTTTAAGTTTGAGAATCCAGCTCGATATCGCATCACCTGCGGAGGTAGGTTCTTCCCAAGACATTTGTACTGTTTTCCTGAGATCCTCATTGAATGACCATGCTTTCTCAAACCTAAATTGTCGTGTTTGTCCTCTTGGCTCTCTTTCCCCTTCCAAGATGAGAGGAATATCATCTGATGTGGACCTAGGAATTGATCTCATTGACGCCAATGGGAAGAGGTCCTCCCAGTCCATTGACACTAGAATGCGATCTAACTTGGCCAAGGTTGGGTTAGCCTGCATGTTAGACCAGGTAAATCTTCTGTCGTACCCTAGATGTCTTTGAGATTCAGGTCGTTAATGTTCAGTTTAAATCGTTGTCTGTCTCTTTCTTCCGGTCCCCTCCCTCTATGTTCGCCTCTAAATCTTGTTAGATTGAAGTCCCCCCCAATCACCCATGGGCCAGCCCATGAGTTTCTGATAGCCCGAATTTCCTCCCAAAATTCATCTCTGCGATTAGAGTTGCATGGGCCGTATACCGACGAGATCATATGCTCCCACCCATCCCTTTTACGCATAATCCTAATGGTAACCGAGAAGTTCCCCACGTCTTCATCTATCAAATCAAAATACTTGGAATCTACCCCCAACGCAATCCCTCCCGACATACCTACTGATGTCTTGAATCGCCATTCGAAGTCTCTAAGCGATGACAGGCCTTGAAAGTCATTGGCCTGTGGGTCGACCATCTTCGTTTCAAGAAGCACACATATTTTTGGTTTGATCCTAATAATGGTGTCATTCACTAATCTAGCCTTAACCTTCGATCTCATCCCTCCAACATTCCAAAAGATGTAACACATGGATTAACGCTAAGGATCAATCTACCCTTACACTCCTAACAGCCAATAAGACTCACTCTATATTGCAAGTCTGTACGCCTCTTCCCTAATTATATTAACTCTCTTAAGTTGATCGGCGTAAGACGAGCCCATATCCAATCCAAGAATGCACGCATAATAAATAAGATTATCATCTGAAATGAAATTCAAAATAGAGAACATACCTCCACACGCGGATGTTGGCTCCCTCGCCTTAGCGGCCGATCTAATAAGATCCCCCCAACAATCCATTTGTCTCTTGCTCTTCCTTTTGACCTCATCCATGGCTCTATCCCCATCGTCTGTTTCTATACTGTCTCCTACCCCCGGAGTGAGCGCCTTTACTCTACTCTCGAATTCTCCCTCTGAGTCCGAGAAAATGAAACATACGAGTTAAAAATGAAACATACGAACTTTCCGAACATCATAGCATTTTCCATCAAAAAATGGTGAGCGTGTGAGACTTGTCCCATTGGAGACGAATGGCTCCGATGAGTACAATTTTTCGGGAGGAGGAATTTCGGCCATTGGACCTTTTGCTTAAGCTTTAAAGCTTTTGATAAGCACCTCGCTCTGATACCACTGTAAATCACCCTAGGAGTGGTAAATAGGGTGATTGTACGGGATTAAAAATAGACTAAAATTAAATGCAGAATAAATAAAAGAGTTAAGAAGAGCAAACACAAATAGCACAAGTGACGCAGCGATGTAACGTGATTCGACCCCCAGGTGTACGTCCACACATCCTACTTGTAGCAATTCTCCGCCACAAGCGTTTCACTATACTCAAAACCCTTTTATAGTGATTCTCGGATTCAGGTCGAGAGACCTATTACACCCACAGGACTTCTAACACAAGTCCCGTCAATCTCACCGAAGTGGAAGAAAAGAAAAAAAACTCAAGATTCCAAATGATCCTGACTAAAGAATACAAAAAAAAATTCACACACACTCGAATTGATTGTTGAAAGGTTAGTTCATAAGATTTTTCTCAGAAGTATTAGGTGAAGAATACACAGTGGGTTCGGCCAATTAAATAGATTGGGAAGTGTATCGATCAAAATTAGAAACGATACATTCCAAAAATGTGAACAACGCAAAGTACGGTCGACCGCAATCTTTATGCAGTCGATCGTTCATCTCTCTGACGTAAAGTAGAGAGATGAAGGGTCGACTGCTTCTTACATACATGGGAGTTGCATTTGACTGCGATGCGGTCGACCGTCATGAGGTGCGGTCGACCGGTATCGCGTTGTTCATACCAAATCCACTCTATATTTTTACCAAAAAACTAATCAATCAATCAATCAATTTTATACAGATTAAATCTCACAAATCTCTACTATTTTAATGGGAGAGTTAGGGTTTGTAACAAACAAAGCCTAACTTTGTAACTATATAAACACGTATAATACACGTCCAAACTATATCTAACAAATATAAATGTGCACCGCATGTGTAGCCCAATCAAAATATTCAAATATAAACTATTTTTTTTCTTATTCAATATATATTCATTTAATTTGATGACTTTACTTTTTTAGACGTGCATCGCACGTACATTATACTAGTATAGAATAATAGCAACTGGTCTTTGGTAGGTTTCTTAGACATTAATCAATCAACTGCTATTTTTGAATATTTTCTTCTTTTGCTTGATTTCTTAATTTTTTTTATATTAATTTTCTTTTTTTAAATATTCTTGAATCTCTCTTGGATCACTTATGGATATTAATTGATCCTGAAAATCTGACCAACTCAATTTAAACTTATTAGTATTTATAGATATATTTTGTGCATACCAAACTAAGAGTCAACAAGAAATTTTTCTAAAACCTCTTTATTCTTTCTTTCCTTTTCATTGCAATATAATTTCTTTCTCTTCTACAATCTGTTCTTTGTATTTGACCTTGGTGGTATCAGAAACAGAAACGGTAAATGCATGCTATATTACGTACTACATAGT
This sequence comes from Hemerocallis citrina, assembly GCA_017893485.1. NCBI lineage: Eukaryota > Viridiplantae > Streptophyta > Magnoliopsida > Asparagales > Asphodelaceae > Hemerocallis > Hemerocallis citrina. Next base: position 4,535,841 of record CM030358.1, on the reverse strand, counting down.
CTACATGCAGCCCATGTTACCTTGCAAGTTATCTAATAGTATTTTTAACCCCTTAATATGTAAGAGTTGACGCTAAGAACGAGAATGATGGCTGATCGTTAACTCATCATGATTTTGATTTGTTCTGTTTTTTTGTTGTCTTGCAACTTGTACGTATAACTGATACTAATCAATTTCGTTTGTCAACGTTAAAGTTGAAATATAAATATATTTTCTGCAGCAGAATTTATCATTTTCCCAACTTGTTTTAGATAACCTATATATAGGGCCTGTCCCACCCTTGAGGCGAGTGAGGTGGCCGCCTCAGATCACAGCATTTTTACGATTTTAGGAGCTCCAAATTCATAATTTTCATGTAAATATAAGCACATACTTTGTGGTAAAAAAAATACTGTTATTAGGGTCTCTCAAAAATAATTATTTAAGCCTTTAAATCTTTTCTAAAAATTAATTAGTTTAGACTTGGAGACCTGAATTGAATTTGAGACTTTAAATTTGGGTGATTTAAAACAAATTTATATATTTTGCATATTTTGCTTTCTACAATGTGCAAAATATTTGTATACATGTTTTTTTTCTTTTTCTTTTTTTAGTGTATGGGGGGCCCATTTCGGGAGTTTGCCTCGGCCCCCCGGGAACTCAAGGCCGGCCCTGCCTATATAGAAGCTAACCCGAAAAACTGCATGTTATTTCTGCAAATAGTATATAACCAAGCATAAAACATTTTAACATAATTGAGCAAAATATATTTTGCAAAATGTGAAGTTACAATGTACAGTACAATTCGCTATAAGTTTTATATAATAAAACACAAAGAAAGATATCAAGTGGCTCTCATTATATATGGTTGAAATCAATGGTTCAGATCTAACCTCACAAAACATATTTTCCAGCCTAAAAGTTCTCTCCCAAAACTCAAATTCAAATTTCAAAAACAACTCTTTTATTTATTTATTTCTCTCTCTCTCTCTCTTTCTCTCTCTCCCATTCTCTCTCTATTTACTGAGAAATTTATATTTTCAGATTTCAGATTTGTAAATTTTTAAATTTTTATACATTTTTATCCCTCATGTTACATTGAAAATAACAAATATCTCATCAACAGTTAAATTTTATTATTTTCCACACTCAAAGTTCTGAGAAGTTGGATTTACACTTCCATTTTTAATTATTTTTCAACATATACTGATGGAAACATAAACTTTTATTTACAACTTATTATTATTTTACTATTCAAACATGAACTATATAATTATTGTTTTACTGTTTACAAGACTTTCATATGCTGTATCGTTCTGAAGACGTGGCGTAGGCACGTGCCTACGGACAAATCTAGTATTCCATTAAATTGCATAAGGTTATAATTAACAAAATATGGACTTCCCTTGGACTGCTGCAACTATATATATATCTATCTATATTTTTTTGAGGGAAATATCTATCTATATATATATATATCTATGTATTATTCCGATTAAGCTATAGCTATTTCGATCAATAAATAGTTATCACAATTACCACGTGCCTGTATCAGCCTTTCACATTATGAAAAGAGGATGATATATGAGAGATTGATGAATATTGTTTCAGGAATGAGTCATCAATTTCCTTACTTCGGCTAACGGCAAATATTTAAACCACAAGAACCATCAACTGATAACCACTACTTACATATATTAATTAACAATGCAAATGAGATATTTTGTTCAAAAGTGTACGTTCTTGCATTGACAAACAAAAATGACGACTGAAACTAACTTACGTTGATCAGAATAGACAATTCTTTGGCCGACAGTTGGCTGGCCGACAGTTGGCTGAATAATGAGGGTGGGCCCCCAGTGGAGCCAGGTAGGGGAGACAGCTACCTCGGGCTCCTGAATTTTTTCCAATTTGAGCCTCCCGGCTAAAAAAAATAACTTTTTGAGTTTTTGGCCTACATAGGCCACTTTTTGAAAATATTTGTGTTTTTAGGCCAGTTGCTCAACTATTAGTGCTTTTGGGCTACTTTGTGTCGCGTCAGTGACGGCCGCTATTTCCAATAGGGGGCTCTTCATTTCGATGTCGCTAATGGAAATAACGATCTATGTTTTAATTTTTTTGATTTTTTTGTTTGTCGTTGCTATTTTCATTAGCGACCTTAGTATAATGAGGTCGCTGAGGAGATTGTGTTTCCTACTGAGGTCGCTATTGAGAATAGCGACCTTAGTATACCAATAGCGACCTCAGTTTTAAATTTTTGGGGGAAAACTCTTTAGGAATCGCTAAGTGTCTCAATATATTCATTCGAGCTCACTGATATGGCTAAAAATAGGATTAAATCGGGGCCGTTCAAATCGGACACGAATCTTAAAGCTCAGGGGTAAAACGGTAATTTCTCCAACAAACGGGTCTAAAATGGGAACTGGGTCTTTATTCAAAGCCCAATAACCCATAAACGGATCTGTCTTACTGGGTGCGGGTTTTAACTCGTAACGAACCCAGTCCAGCAGGATAGAATTAGGGTTCCTGATTAGTCCTAATCAACGGTCCTGATTCACATCTATCCTTTCACTGGGAATTAGGGATTACATTCCTAATCTGATCACGGGGATTACATTCCTTATATGATCACAGGGATTACATTCCTAATCTGATCCCTAAGGCGACTATAAATACCCTACATCCACCATCATTAAGAGGTAATCAATACTTCTCCAGTTTTACGCTCTCTCATAATCATTCCTGATTACTGACTTGAGCGTCGGAGGGTGCGTCGCCGGGATCAACCCCGGTGTTTCGTACTTTTTGTCGGTGAACGGCGGGAGTCAACGGTCAAATTCCGGCGGAACATGTTTCGGGTTTGCTATTCAGTTTTCCTAAGAATCCTCAAATACTGTCTGTTTACCCCCACACCAGATTTAGCGGTAACAGATTGGCGCCGTCTGTGGGAAACACCACGAATAGCAACTCTTCCTCTTCCCAAAGATCAGATCTTCTCCATCCATGCCTCCAAGGAAAGTAAGATCCAGAGGGTCCAACCGAGGACCCAATCCCGTCGATCCCCAACAGCAACAGGAAGTCCCCCACCAACCCATTCAGCAGCACGGGCAATTTCCTCCTCAAGCTGAGGACCCTCTCCCGCAGGACCAGCTTCCTGCCCAGAATCTTCAACCTCCTTGGGGTCCCCCCGGGCCTCAGAACGCCGGTGCAGGGGCCTCGCGTCCCAATCCCCAGAAGCAACCTCTCCATCAGGATCGCATCTCCATACACAACCCTTCTTCCGATTCTATGGCATCCCATAATCCCCGAGCTTCCGATCTTCGCAATACCATCCTCAATCGGCAGAAGGAAGAGGATCTTCGCCGCCGTTTGGATGAAAGGCAGGCCCGAGAGGGAGCCTCCTGCCAACAACGTCCAAATGAACGATCTCCTCATCGCCGAGACTACAGAAGGTCCCCTACTCGAAGAGGGCGAAGGGAGTCCCCTCAGCGTCATCGGCGGAGAACTCATTCTCCAGTAAGTTGAGCCACACATAGGGACCGCCAAGCTGGAGAGGCACCAGTCACAAGGGTAGATCTTCAAGACTTCAAAGCGACAGTCTTACGGGCCCTCAATATCACCCCAAAGAACGACCAGAGGCCACCTACTCATGAGCCAACTAGGAGCCACCACCTTCACACTCTCAGTCCTCGTCCATCTCCAAGCTACCATCGCCGCAGCCCCAGTCCACCCTCGTACGAAGATGAGTCCCGGGGCTCGGCAAGGTATGATCAAAGAGAAGACTCGGTCTACCGCCGTCTCCACGAGATGGAGAGCGCATCAGCCGAATTGACAGGAAAGAAGAACAACGAGCGATAAACCTCCGCCCGAGCAGACCTCCATTCTCCCGCACCATCATGGAGGCCCCCATCCCAGAGAACTTCAAGCCGCCTCACTTCGAGTCGTATACCGGGGAGTCAGACCCCGCGGATCACATAGAGAGTTTCAAAACTCTCATGATGATCCACCATGCTTCAGACGCCCTCCTCTGCAAGATCTTCCCTGCCACGTTGAAGGGGCCTGCAAGAGAATGGTACTCTCGACTCGCCCCGGCCTCCATTTTTTTCATTCGATCAGTTCGAAGGGCTCTTCCTTACTCATTTCATGGGTAGCCGCCGGGCCGAGAAAACAAGTGTATCCTTGGTGACCCTCAACCAAGAAAAGGGTGAACGCCTAAGGGATTACGTTCGATGCTTCACCGCCGAAGCCCGGTCCATTTCCTCCCTCAACCAATCAGTAGCCTCAGCCGCATTCGAGCGCAACGTCACTAATGCCAACCTCAGGGCGTCCCTTGCCAAGAAGGCTCCTTGGGACTTCTCAGAACTCCTACTTAGGGTGGAGAAGTACATACGAGCGGAAGAGGCTCTCAACCCCCCTGCTCTTGAGGAGACATCTTCCGGGAACAAACGAAAGAGCACAAGCGAAGAGGGGTCCCAAAAATCCCAGAAGGATGACAATGGCCAGCATCGCCCGACTCCTCGTTTTGAGAAGTTCACCTCCCTCATTGCTAATATATCAGAAGTTCTTATGGAGGTGGACAAGGAAGGGCTACTCCGTGCTCCCCCTAGAATGAATACACCTGGCAAGAAGAGGAACAAGAATAAGTGGTGCCGCTTTCACAGGGACCACAGCCACGACACTGATGATTGTTGGGCTCTCAAGGAGGAGATCGAAGAACTCATACAGCGGGGACACCTGACCAAGTTCGTCCAAAAAGAGGGGGCCGAGCTCCCCCCTTGAGGAGCCAACAAATGAACAGAAAGACCCGCCGAGCTTCAAGATTCAGCTCCTCCCAAGAGGTCTTCACCTCATCGTAGAAGTAGGATCTTGATTTTCAATAAAGCCAATGCTTGTAATGCGGCCAATAGCATGTAATAATGGCTCACCCTATTGAAGCAGCCACTTAGTTTATCTCAATAAAACTTTACATTTTTTCATTGAAAATTATTGCTCTTGCTTCGTCTCTATCTCTCCGAGTGAAGACTCGATAAATGGTGAGTTCAGAGTTCAGCTTCTTCTACATGGCTGCTCCCGCAACTTACTAAGCTCAAAAAACGAGTTCGGAGTCCAACACTTGGCTCGATTCCGCTTCAAATTACTCGCTCATAAGCGGGTAAGAGGTGGTTCGCCATTCGGAATTGCTCCTACACCTCGTTACCCCCTCTAACGACAAGTTCGGAGTTCAACACTTGGCTTATTCTGCTTTAAATTACTCGCTCATAAGCGGGTAAGAAGTGGTTCGCCATTTGGAATTGCTCCCACAACCGTTGAATCCCTCTAACAACGAGTTCGGAGTCCAACACTTGGTTCGATTCTGCTTCAAATTACTCGTTCATAAGCGGGTAAGAAGTGGTTCGGCATTCGGAATTGCTCCCACAACCGTTGAGTTCCTCTAACGACGAGTTCGGAGTCCAACACTTGGCTCGATTCCGCTTCAAATAACTTGCTCTTAAGCGAGTTAGAAGTGGTTCGCCATTCGGAACTGCTCCCACAACCATTGATTCTCTCACTTAAACAGCGAGTTCGGAGCTAAAGCTCTCTCCTAGAGTTGCTCCTCAAACTCGTCTCATAAATGGCTCCCCTAGAGCCGAGCTCTTCACTCCGCTAACCTCCACGGCGGACCTCGTTTCAACGAGTTCGGAGCTCACAACTCTCTCCTAGAGTTTCTCCTCAAACTCATCTTCCAGATGGCTCTCTCCTAGAGCCGAGCTCTTCACTCCGTTCGCATCCAAAGCGGACCTCTTCTTAACGAGTTCGGAGCACAACTCTCTCCTAGAGTTCCTCCTCAAACTCGTCTCACAAATGGCTCTCTCCAAGAGCCGAGCTCTTCCCTCCACTCAACTCCAAGGCGGACCTCTTCTCACCGAGTTCAGAGCTTACAACTCTCTCCTAGAGTTGCTCCTCAAACTCGTCCTCCAGATAGCTCTCTCCTAGAGCCGAGCTCTTCCCTCCGCTCAACTCCAAGGCGGACCTCTTGTCACCGAGTTCGGAGCTCACAACTCTCTCCTAGAGTTGCTCCTCAAACTCCTCTTCCAGATGGCTCTCCCCTAGAGTCCAGCGCTTCACTCCGCTCGCCTCCAAAGCGGACCTCTTCTCAACAAGTTCAGAGCTCTCAAGCTCTCCCCTAGAGTTGCTCCTCAAACTCGTCTCACAAATGGCTCTCTCCCAGAGTCAAGCACTTCGCTCCGCTCACCTCCAAGACAGACCTCTTCTCAACGAGTTCGGAGCTCACAACTCTCTCCTAAAGTTACTCCTCAAACTCGTCTTCCAGATGGCTCTCTCCTAGAGCCGAGCTCTTCCCTCTGCTCAACTCTAAGGCGAACCTCTTCTCAACGAGTTCGGAGCTCACAACTCTCTCCTAAAGTTGCTCCTCAAACTCATCTTCCAGATGGCTCTCTCCTAGAGCCGAGCTCTTCCCTTCGTTCAACTCCAAGGCGGACCTCTTCTCACCGAGTTCGGAGCTCACAACTCTCTCCTAGAGTTGCTCCTCAAACTCATCTTCCAGATGGCTCTCTCCTAGAGCCGAGCTCTTTCCTCCGCTCAACTCCAAGGCAGACCTCTTTTCACCGAGTTCGGAGCTCACAACTCTCTCCTAGAGTTGCTCCTCAAACTCGTCTTCCAGATGGCTCTCCCCTAGAGCCCAGCGCTTCGCTCTGCTTGCCTCCAAAGTGGGCCTCTTCTAAGCGAGTTCGGAGCTCAAAACTCTCCCATAGAGTTGCTCCTTGCACTCACTTCAAAGAATGGGTCTTCCCATGGCTCGTACGAGGATCTTCCTAGCGCATCTTCTCCACCCCTAGGAGTAGTGCTCCTCTTCAAAAATCTCCAAAAACAAAGAGCACATCACCAGGCTTCGGAGCTCTTCACCTCTCCCATATGCCGACCCCCTTCCTCGTCGAGCTCCGACCCCTCCTCCATCGTCGAGCTCACCTCAATGAGCTCCGCCATGGCCGAGCTCCACTACGCCGAGCTACCGAGCTGAAGGGACGAGGTACCGACCTCCACATATGGAGAAAAATGTCGCCGAGCCAGTTTCACCGTCAGATTGTCTCAAAATTCGTGTCTGAATCTGATGAGCGGCTCAGATCGCGCCACGTCTCCACAAAACGATAAGATAACGTTTTCTCGAAATTTGAGCCTCCTGTCTCGTGATTCGCACCATGATCGTGATCAAACATCCAGATTGAGCCACGTAGCTCGGATCTGAAATCCGAGCTACCGAACTACCGAACTGCAAAGTGGCAAAAATGCACCTCAAAATCCATGCTCGGATCTGCCGAACAAGAAGCAGAGAAGAAGAAGAAGAAGAAGAAGAAGAAGGGGGGGGGGGGCTACAAGGTCGGGTTCAGACCCGTTAAGGGATCCAAACCTGAACCCCATAACCGCTTCACCCCCTTCTTCTTCAGCCATTCTGGCACCAAAAACCAAACCAGAACAAAACCCAATTCTCCCCCTACGTGAGCTCCATCTCCTTCGTCTAAACCGTCATTGCCTCGCCTTCATCAAGCTCCAAGAGCTCCCGACCTCGACTCCAAAAGCCCGAGCTCCGAGCTCTACTCCACCTCCGGGCTCCTATGTCGAGCTCCCCCACAGTCGACACCGAGCTCTCTCCCTCGACGAGCTCCGGGCTAGCCTCCACCCGTCGTCAACCTCCTCAACATCGAGCTCCTTCAACACCGAGCTTACCGTCACAGAGCTCACAGCTCACCTCCACTGCGAGCTCCAATGAGGAGCTCCGAACTCCTCTCCTCGTCGAACTCCTTCGTCAGAGCTTCGACCACCTCCATGGCCGAGCTCCTTCGTCGAAGCTCTCCTTGGCTCCGAGCTCCGAGCCAAATGACGAGCTCTAAATGCCACCATCATGAGCTCTGTCGGCTCCCTCGATCGAGCTCCACCAAGCACTGTCGAGCTCACCACCTCCGTTGAGCTTGAGCTACTCTCGACGAACCCATGAGCTCCGAACCACTTCCGCCGAGCTCCACTCCCCCAAGCTCCGTCGAGCTCTTCTCCAATGCCGAGCTTGCCCAACCTCGCTGGGCTCCACGCTCGAGCTCATCACCTTCGAGCGCCTCAATCAAGGCTAGCGACGCTCCACGTTCGTCAAGCTCAGCTCGCTGCTCAGGGTGCTCGAATGATGGGGACGAGCTCGGAGAAGGGATCGAACGAAGGCGAGTTCGAAGGGTGAGGGGCGAGTTCGAAGTAGAAACAGAGAGAAGGAAACAGAGCAAGAGGCGAAGAAGAACAGAGGAGAAGAACAGTGGCGGAAAAAAAAGGTGCCACGTGGCATCACCACGTGGCGTCGTCTCCAAGGGTCGACAGTTACCGAGGTGCCGATGCACCGACCTTGAAATTGGAGAAAATACCCTACCGACCTACACGCGCCATCCGATTTTCTCAAAATTCGCGTCACAACACGATCGACGCTCAGAAACGCGCCACGTGTCCAGAACGTGATCTGCCTTGCGATGTGCGCACATCTGATCATGATCGGTGCTCAGAAACGCACCACGTGTCCAGGTAATATTTAATTAATTAATTAATTAATTAATTTGTTTTAATTATTTTTAAAAAATTTGAAAAAATATTTTAAAATCGAAAAAAATTAATTAAAAATTCTAAAAATAATTATTAATTCAGAAAAATTATTTTAAAATTCTGAAAAATATAATTATTTAATTAGAATAATTAATTAATATTTTCGGTAATTAATTATTTAATTCGGAAAATGAATAAAAAATTCAAAAAAATGAGGAAAAATTCAGAAAAATCTGGAAAAATCACCAAAAATCTAGAAAATTTTGAGAATATTTTTGGGAATTTTACAAGCCCATAATAACACCATACACCCCGATTAAGATTCGAACTCCCTTAAGAATACCGATAAAATCCCGTACACTATTAGAACAACAAAACTACTCCTCAAAGACTGTAAAACTCAGTCTCCAGGAGTGGGAGGCTTGTGATATGGCTAAAAATAGGATTAAATCGGGGCCGTTCAAATCGGACACGAATCTTAAAGCTCAGGGGTAAAACGGTAATTTCTCCTACAAATGGGTCTGAAATGGGAACTGGGTCTTTATTCAAAGCCCAATAACCCATAAACGGATCTTTCTTACTGGGTGCGAGTTTCAACCCGTAACGAACCCATTCCAGTAGGATAAAATTAGGGTCCTGATTAGTCCTAATCAACGGCCCTAATTCACATCTATCCTTTCACTGGAAATTATAGATTACATTCCTAATCTGATCACAGGGATTACATTCCTTATCTGATCACAGGGATTACATTCCTAATCTGATCCCTAAGGCGACTATAAATACCCCCCCTCCCATCCACCATCATTAAGAGGTAATCAATACTTTTCCAGTTTTACGCTCTCTCACAATCATTCCTGATTACTGACTTGAGCGTCGGAGGGTGCGTCGCCGGGATCAACCCCGGTGTCTCGCACTTTTGGCAGGTGAACGGCGGGTGTCAACGGTCAAACTCCGGCAGAACAGGTTTCAGGTTTGCTATTCAGTTTTTCTAAGAATCCACAAATACTGTCTGTTTACCCCCACACCAGATTTAGGGGTAACACTCACTAACCACATTATACTAAGATCGCTAGTGGGAATAGCGGCGACAAACAAAAAGTTCAAAAAACTTTAAAACATAGGTTGCTATTTTCATTAGCGTTCTCGAAATAAAGAGGCCGCTATTGGGAATAACGGCCGCTGCTGATGTAACGCCCCGAATCCCAAATACACTGAATTCGAGATGTTCTACAGGATCTTTTCGCTTCTCTTAGTACAATTTTACAAGAAAATTTAAAATTTTTCACTTTGCATCAGAGTTTACATCAATATTACATTTACATTGCACAGCGGAAGTAAAAATTTACAACAATGAACAAATGTACAACAACATTGAATGAATCTTTAAGCATTTGTTCCTCTTTAATCTTTTTCATGCCATTGGTCCTGCATACAACACTGTGGGCACGTCAGTTTATTCAACCGACGATAATTATACATGGCCATTCTCTCTATGCCAGAAACAGTATAACGATTCTCATTTCTTAACAGATCACAAACTTGTTCACATATCAAACATAAAGTAAAAGAGAAATCTTAATGATGTCGTGTCGTGATCGTGCACTTACTCCTTAATGCAGTTATTTATATTAGATGACACTAATGCGCACTTGATCGGATTCTATGCATCCCGTACTACATAGGTCCGAGGGCAAGCCTCTTAATCGTTCTTCATCTTTGTAGGGTTCAATCCTTCGCCATGACTTAATCTACTACTATAACTATGATGAGTATCCTAGATGATCTATGAGTACAAGCTCGTGTGCAGAAAATCTGGAGGGGAACCCCACGCCATGTCTTGACTCATCAAACATGCATTCTGTGGCAATTCAGCCTCCTTCATGGCACACGATCCTATATGGATAGTCAGGTGTGATGCATGTTCAATATAAAAAAAAATTAAAATAAAAAAAACTGACATAGTGAGGACCCGAACTTGAGACCTCCTTCATATTAGTTATGCACGTTTGAGGCACGTATTGGTAGATTGACAAATGACACTAAGCCCTTCGCCCATTATAATATTAGAGATTAGAGATTAGAGATTAGAGACCTATTTGACAATTCAAATGACAACAATGGATGTAGAATTTTTTGTTGTTTTTGAACAAAGTCGTCGTTGCCAAAAATAAAATTGGTAACCCATAAATAGATGGAGTTGCTCTTATTTAAGGTTCAAATGTCTAAACGTGAACAAACTAGAGTACATACTCAAAAGTCAAAACTTGTAGCTCCATTCATTTCCTTGTTGCAGAATGCAAGTCTCAGTCTCAATCACCTTCCTCTTATTGTTGAGTTACTTCCCCATTTCTTACTCTTCAAAACACTACTATTACTACACCTCGATAATTAGCTTCGGGGATTCATTTTCCGACACTGGAAACTTTCTCAGCTCTGGGGCAGCTAGCTTCCCCATGGTCGGATGGCCACCTTATGGCATGACCTATTTTGGCCACCCAACCGGCCGCCTCTCTGATGGTCGCCTAGTCGTTGACTTCATCGGTACATGAATCTATCTTTACAGCTTACTTTTCAGTCAATTAGTTGGATATTTGTTTCTAATTACAAACTTCAGAATCATATATATATACATCCAAATATACCTCACAAATTTGTGATTTATTTTTTAAGATACGTGCATTTATTTGAGATTATATATATATATATATATATATATATATATATATATATATGTGATTGATAGATAGTAAGTAAGTCGTTTGTTTGTACACAGCTCAAGCCTTCGGTCTCCCCTTGCTTCCTCCATTCTTAGGAGAGAAGAAAGATTTCAAGAAAGGAGTGAATTTTGCAGTTGCTGGAGCTACAGCATTGGACCCTTCATTTTTTGTAGACATGGGATTAGGGAGTGAACTTTGGACTAATTACTCTTTGAACACCCAACTTGAATGGTTCAAGGGGTTGAAGCCTTCTCTTTGCCACTCTTATGAAGGTTTCTACAGAGTAACTTAATATGCAAACTGATATATAGATATATATATATATATATATATATATATAGATATATATATATATATATATATATATTGTGACAGTGTAAAAATGGCCTGAGGCCCATCCAAGGCCCAATACAATTCCTACTCAGAAAAGCAAGAATACCGACCTGGTTCGGCTCCGGACCCCTTCAGGGTCGGCGCCGAACCTCGTGTTTGCCCCCACAGTGCCGGCTTCCTCGTACTGACGAGCCTCAGTATCCCCCGGAGTCCGATCCGGAGCAGTCCCTCATGCCGTCCCCCCTCTCTGGCGGGGCGGAGGGATGACCTGGCGCAGCCTAGGCCCTCCGATTCCCTCAGAGGCACAGAGGACTCACGATGGGCCACGTCAGCTCCAAATACCGCCAAGGGTTTCACCACGTCAGCCCTATACCACTCCTGGTATCACAACAACCGCCCTAAACCCCCTGGGCCTTCTGCCGCGTCAGGCCCATGGGCTTTCGGATCCAAACCCGGCCCCCAAGCGGAACCAAACCCGGTTGGGATTTTCTATAAATACTAGACCCTCACCCACCTTTTGAAGGTAATCAATCTTTTGCCACTTAAATATACCTAGTTATTGCTACTCTCTCACAGAGACTGACTAGAGCGTCGGAGGGTCCGCCACCGGGACAAACCCCGGTGTTTCAGGACCGTCTGCAGGTACACAAGACCTCGGATCCGACCCTTCCGATCCGAGCCCAACCTTCAACGCCTTTCCGGGCTCATCGTAGGCCCCAGAAGGTCAACCGAAGGTCGGCAGACGAGCAGCAATCTCCTTCAATACAAATTGAGTTCGAACTCACACCTGGTGCTTCCACACGTGCCTCAGAAATAAACAGCATCAGGTTGGCGCCGTCTGTGGGAACCGCTGCTCCAGAAGCCGATCCGACCCAGACCCTCGAAGGCCATCGACAGCCGAATCCTCATGACCTCCAAAGGCAAGGGGGCTGCTCCCTCCGTCAACCAACGGGACCCGCCCCCACCCTCTGATGAAGCCGGGCCCCGCACGTCGAGACACAAGGCTCCCCCTCGAGAGTCCCAAACGAGCGTCGGCTGGACGGCCCAGCCGGACCTACAAAGAGTAATCCTCAACCACAAGATTACCCACAACTGGGGAAGGGCCGCTTCCAACTCGGCCCCGAACCATCCGAGGAGGACCCACAGGGATGACGACCCACGGGATCGGCAAGGTGATAGGAACCGGGGATCACCAACCCCGAAGCCTGACCCAAACCGCACCCAGGGTCAGGATCCCGAATACGAGGTATCCCTAGATACGCCCTTCACCCTACACTACATCCACGGGGGACCGGTGAGGGGAGAAAATGATACTCCCCAAAGAACCTTCACCCAGGGGACGAACGCCATTCAATACAGCCCCTCCCCTGAGCTACAACCGCGGCCAGTCTCCTTCTCAGGAGAGGGCCCCGAAGGAATTCACCTCCCCCGCGGCGGGGGCCTCGTCGTTAGCCTTAGCATGGCCAATTGTGAAGTTCGCCGAATCCTTGTTGACAGCGGCAACCCGGTAAATATTCTCTTCCTCAGAACCTTCGAAAGCCTCAGATTGCCCAGAGGGAAACTCAAACCAGCAGGAGGCACGTTGCTCAAGCTTGCGGGCGTCCCGATCATGGTGAAGGGAATTATTACCCTCAACGTCACCACTGGACCGGATCCTGTCAAGAGGACCGAGTCCTTGGATTTCATGGTCATCCACGCCAAGGCGGCCTACAACGCCATCCTCGGCAGGCCCGGGCTAAACTCCATCCAGGCGATACCTTCGGCCCACCATCTGGAACTCAAAAGGAGAAGGGGCGTACCCCCCCTCAGCGCGGGCATACTCCCCCTCAGCGCCGTTGAACTCGAACCCGAGAAAGACGGCCCCGCCCCCGAGCCCGTGGACGAGCTGGAGGAGATCCTATTCGACGCTGAAGATGAGTCCAAATGGTTCCGGGTGAGCCGCTCACTCGCCGAGGACCTGAAGGCGGGCATCATCGCTTGCGTCCGCCGCAACGTTGATCTCTTCGCTTGGAAGCCCTCCGATATGCCCGGAATCTCCGAAGACTTGATCATGCACCGACTGAGTGTCCTCCCTGACTCTAAACCGGTCGTCCAAAAGAGGCGCAAAGCCGCCCCGGAGAGGCAACTAATTATAAAAACAGAAGTAGACAAGCTCTTGTCCGCTCGATTCATCCAGGAAGTCACCTACCCCGAATGGTTGGCCAATGTCGTCATGGTGAAGAAAGCTACAGGGGGTTGGCGAATCTGCATTGACTTCACGGACCTTAACAAAGCGTGTCCAAAAGATCCTTTCCCCCTCCCGCGCATCGACGCCTTGATAGACGCGACCTCAGGGCACGAGCTACTGTCCTTCATGGACGCTTTCTCGGGGTACAATCAGATCCGGATGTTTCCGCCAGACATCTCCAAGACCTCATTCGTCACCGACCAAGGTCTTTATTGTTACCGTGTCATGCCCTTCGGGCTGAAAAACGCCGGAGCCACGTACCAGCGACTCGTCAACAGAATCTTCAAGGACCTGATCGGCCGCAACGTAGAAGTTTACGTCGACGACATGCTTGTCAAGAGCCGGGCTGGGCCGGACCACGTCGCCGACCTCGAGGAAGCCTTCGGTGTCCTCCGACGCCACAACATGAGGCTTAACCCGGCTAAATGCGCCTTCGGCGTCTCCACGGGGAAGTTCCTAGGGTTCATTGTCAGCCAGCGCGGCATCGAGGCAAACCCCGAAAAAATACAGGCCATCATCAACATGTCCCCACCCCGGAATGTCAAAGAAGTTCAGAGGCTCACGGGTCGGTTGGCGGCGATCGGCCGTTTTCTCTCCAAGTCAGGGGAGAAATCTCTCCCCTTCTTCAAGGCCTTGCGCGGGAAAGGGGGCTTCGAGTGGGGTACCCCCCAACAAGAAGCCTTCGAACAGCTGAAACGGTACCTCGCCAACCCGCCTCTCCTCAGTAAGCCCGAACCAGGCGAGCCGCTTTGGCTCTACCTGTCCGCCTCGGACCACGCCCTCAGCGCCGTCCTCGTCCGAGAGGAGGCAGGAGTTCAGAAACCCCTGTACTATGTAAGCAAAATGCTACACCCGGCCGAGACGAGATACGCGAAGATAGAAAAGGTAGCCTATGCCCTGGTTATGGCAGCCCGAAAACTCCGACCTTACTTCCAGGCCCACTCCGTCCAAGTTCTGACCGACCAACCGCTGAAGACCGTCCTCCACAAGCCCGAAAACTCCGGCCGATTAGTCAAGTGGTCGATCGAGCTGAGCCAGTTCGACATCAGCTATCATCCCAGGGCAGCCATTAAAGGGCAGGCCCTCGCCGAGTTCATAACTGAATGCACTGTCTCCGAGCAGCCTGACGTAGAAGAGCCGGATCTGACCTGGGAGGTCTTTGTTGATGGCTCATCCTGCGAAACGGGGAGTGGGGCGGGCGTCATCCTTCGTGGCCCCGACCAATTCCTACTTCAATACTCCCTGCGCCTCAACTTTCCCGCCTCCAACAACGAGGCAGAATATGAGGCCATGATCGCCGGACTGACCCTCGCCCACCGAGCCGGTGCCAAGCGAATCCGGGCGTTCAGCGACTCTCAACTCGTGATCCACCAGATCAACGGAGAATACGAAGCCCGCGACGACCGAATGGTGAGATATTTGGCGGCGGTCCGACGACTCTTGGCGCTCTTCGACAACACTGCTATTGTCAGAGTCCCCAGGGAACAGAACGCCCAAGCCGACGCGCTATCCAAACTCGCCTCTTCTTCCTTCGAAGGCCTCGATCGTACGGTGCTCGTCGAGGTCCTCTTGGAGCCAAGCATCCTTAGCCCAGAGCCAGAAGCAATGTGCGTACAAGAAGGAACCAGCCCGGACGACTGGACCACTCCCATCCGAAAATTCTTGAGCCAGGCCGAGCTTCCTGAAGACAAAGCCGAGGCCAGGCGAATCAGAATCCGAGCGGAAAGGTTCGTCATAATCGATAACATCCTCTTCAAACGCTCGTACACCCTGGCCGACGGCAAACCCTACCTCCGCTGCCTCGCCAAGGACGAGGCCAGCTACGTCCTCAAAGACCTGCACGAGGGGATCGGCGGATGCCACATGGGGAGTAGGACGCTTGCCCGAAAGGCTCTGAATCAAGGGTACTATTGGCCCACCATGCTCCAAGACTCACAAGACTTAGTCAAGAGGTGCGGCCCCTGCCAAAGGTTCTCTCCCATCAAAAGGCTTCCTCAAGCCAACCTCCGATCCTTGGCGAGCCCTACGCCCTTCGCCATGTGGGGTATGGACCTTGTGGGGCCCTTCCCCCCAGCGGTAGGACAGAAGAAATTCCTGATTGTCGCCATCGACTACTTCACCAAGTGGATCGAAGCCGAACCGCTGTCCAGCATCACCGAACGCCAAGTGCAACAATTCTTCTGGAAGAACATCATTTGTCGATTCGGGATCCCCCGAATCCTCGTCACGGACAACGGAACCCAGTTCCAAGGGCAAAACTTCCAATCTTTCTGTCAGGACATCGGCATCCAGCAACGTTTCTCCGCCATTTGCCACCCTCAATCTAACGGCCAAGCAGAAAATGCGAACAGGCAAATCCTCGATGGCCTCAAAAAGCGCCTTGACAGTTCCCCCAAGGGGCTCTGGGTGGAGGAGCTGCCCAGCGTACTATGGGCACACCGAACCACGCAGAGGATCCCCACGGGGGAGACACCCTTCAATCTGACCTATGGGACTGAGGCAGTCATCCCCGTCGAAGTCGGATTGCCTTCCCCCCGGATCATAGCCTTCGATGAAGACGACAACGCGTCCGCCCTGAGGGCTAACCTAGACTTCGTCGCCGAGGTACGAGAAAAGTCCGCGGTCCGAAGGAGCATTTATCAGCAACGGATCGAGAGATTTTACAACAAGAAGGTCCGCCCCACCAGCATCCAGGCAGGGGACCTAGTGTTGCGAAAGCTATCTGTCTCTGACCCAACCAAGAAGAGGAAACTGGCTCCCAACTGGGAAGGCCCATACCGCGTAGTCGAGGCTGTACGCCCGGGTACATACCGACTGACGGATATGAATGACCGACCCATCAGCCGACCCTGGAACGCTGAGCACCTCATGAAATTCCGGGGAGAGCAAGCTTAGGATCCAGCGTGGCTTAAGTAAATTAAAACCTTTGTAAACATTCATGTGTAAAGGGCCGCTTCAGCGACCCCCCCCCCCCTCAGTCTGGTATAAAAGAAGTCTCTTCTGTCAAAAGTTAAATACCTCGGCAACGCCGACCCGGTACCGGGCAAGGCGGGCGGCATCAGGGTTCTCCCTCGGGTCTCATCCCCAAACGCCTCGGCAGGCGCGACCCAACTACGGGCAGGAGGTCTCCCTGTCGCCCCGCATCGATTCCTTGCGAATCGGCGGAGCCCGACCTCGCCTAAACCGCCCTTCACCACCCCGATAACCAGAGCAAAGAAGGAAAAGAAAGCTTTATTCATACTCTTTTATTTTTGTACGGAGAAAACAAGCAAATACCGTTACAGAACCACTCCCCTCATCTCAAGCTAAAGGGGATCTCCGACTTAGGGCCCCTCGGACCCGGTAAAGGGAGGAACCACTCCGACCAAACGACTGGGGACTCTCTCCTCGTCATGACGATCCTTCGGTTCTGCCACCGTCGACACCCCGGCCACGGAGCTCTGGGCATCCACGGATCGAATGCACTCCATCAGTGGCAACGCCGAGGGAGCCCCCTCTGCTCGCCGATCCCTCGAGGAAGATGTCGAAACTCCCAACATGGTCCTATAGCGGTGTATCTCCATCTCCTTTTCCACTATCACATCGCGAAGAAGCTTCTCGGAGGAAGGCCTCTGCACCGAAGAACTTGACATGGTGTATCCAAGACCAACGCCCCCTAGCTCCCGATCCACCATCGCCCTCCTCAGCCGGCTCGCCTCCTCACTCAGGGCTTCAGACTTGTTCCTGTAATAATGGAAGGCCGCATCAGTGTCGCGAGCCCTCTTTCGATACCGAACCAAAGTGGCCTCTAAGGCCTCGACCTTGCCTCGAAGCCACGCCACGTCGGAACGAAGGGGGTCCACCTCAGGAAGGGGAGCCGTGACCTACAAGAGAACCAGCCCGCTCAAGACATATATGCAAGGAGGTTCAGAAATTTTTCAAAGTTGGAACACTTAGCCAGCCAGAAAACCCTCTTTTTATAAATTCAGTTTCCCCATACAAAAAATGCGGTGGCCAGTCCGCGGAAGGCAAATACAATCGAGAGAAGGAAAAAGAAGGACAAAAATTATACAGCGGGTTTTCCCACCTCGATATCAGCCGGATCCGTTGGAGGGTCGGTAACCAATTTGTCATCTGACCCTTGTCCGCCAGGAGTCTTTGGTGTCCCCTCAATCTCCATATCATACTCGAAGTTGGACAGGTCGATGGTCGGATAAAAGTGCCTCACATGGCTGAGGGCCTTCGCATAACTACTATCCTGGGCATTGATCACCAGGATCTGACACGACTTAGTCACCTCATCCTTCTCCTTCTCCGACCTCTCCTCCTGAGCCGCCCTCGCCTTCGCCCATTCCTCCTTCTCCTTGTCAAAAGCCACCTTCGTCTCCGCCTCCTTCTTACGAGAGCCTTCGAGCTCTCTCTTCAATTCCGTCACCTCCTGCTCGGCCTTGTCAGCCCGATCTCGCTCTCGCTGCAACGCCGCCTCGTAGAGGCCCCTCACATGGGCCCCCTGCACGGTCGCCTGCCAGGACCAGACACTGCTAAGAAATCTTCCTTAAAATAACATCACCTGAAAGCTAGGAGGTTCGATCGACTTACCAGCACCGTGGCCTGCGCAAGACGAACATACGCCTCGTCCAGGGTCTGGGACTTCATATCCGAGCGGTCCCGAGGGGTCGCCAACTTATCTGCAACCTCCACGGCCTGGCGCCCCCGGACCAGGCAATCACCCTCGCGGATCGACCAATCCGGCACCCACCTTCGCCGAAGCCTCTCCTCAAGTCCGGGATCCACCGGGGGACCCTTCCACTTATCAGGCGCGGCGGCCGCACCCTGATCCGAACCCCCCTGGACCACGGCGTCCCCACCCGTCTCTGATCGAGTCCTCTTCATCCTCGGCTGAATGGGGGCCTCGGAGACAACCTGGGACAACTCGGTGGTCTTCACCGCGACATCCTTCTTCTCGACCTTCTTCTTCTTCATGGCGAGCCTCAGCGCCTTAATCGACTCCTCATCCATTTCTGTAAAGAGATCCATTAAGAACAAATGAGCAAAAAAGTACAAGAAGAGTGTGAGGAAAGAAACAACCACGTACGAGGCACGGCCGGGCTGGGGCTCAGTCCGACGCTCGCCAGGTGGGCCTCCGTCACCTTCCCCCAATTAATGCTATGCGACAGACGGAGGCGCTCAACGAGTCTCCACTCCTCCGCCGTCAAATCCCCTGGCCCCGGTGCTGGGTAGCTCGGCTTAGTATGGTTCCACCGAGTAGGGATAGCCCAAGGGTCCTCACTCCGGATCACCAGATACTTCTTCTTCCAGAACTTAATGGAATCCGGATGACCGTGGACAACCTTCGCCTTACCTCGAAGCGAGATATAATATACCCTTCTGCCGATGAGCCAATCAATAGCATCGCTCGGAACACGCCCAGCCGTAAGGGTACCCTCCGTTCCTCGCACAACAGCACGAAGCAGATGATCTGCTTCCAGGAGTTCGGCCCGAACTGCATCGGCGCCAGGGACGACCAATTTAACACCTCCCGAACGAATGGGTGGATGGGCAGCCTCAGGCCGGAGATAAAGGCGTCCACAGGGAAGATACAATACCTGTCCGGTAGGGGATCGGTCGGTCGAAGAGAAGAACTCGGCAGCATAAGCTCATAACTGGGCCCTATGTGGTAGGCCAACTGCAGAGCCCCCAAGTCGCTTGCCTCCAGAGCGGTCGGGGAGGCGTCCACCATCAACCTCTTCCGGCTTGACGACGACGGCTGGACCCCCGAGGACTCCTTATCGGAGAGATCGTCGGGGTAGCAACGGAAAGGCTGGGGTTGTGCGGACGACCCTATCCCCAAGTCGCTCGGGCCGCCAATCTTCGATTTCTTCTTCTTCGGAACCCTCCTCCTCTTAGTCCGCTCCGGCGAAGGTGTAGACAAGCGCCCCAGAACGGGCGGATTCGGAGACCCCGCGGAACCTTCTCCCTCGGAGCCACCCTCCTCTCCGGAAGCCGACCCTAGGGTTTGGACTTCGTCTGAGCTGCCGCCCCCCTCCTCAGAGTCGCTGCTTTCTACCACGAAATGCCTCCGAGATCGCAATGGCTTCACGCTGTGTACGACCTCCTCCTTGCCTACCGGCCCCTCCCCAGAGGTCGACGCCAACGAGCCGGACTGAGCCCTATCCATCCGTGCCTAAGTTAAAACAGGATTACCAACTAACCTGAAATCACCTCGGAAACACGACCTTACTGCCGGAAGCTGAAGGGGCGAGCGCTGAAGAGTTGAAGGATTTTTTCAAAAAGTAAGAGGCAGGAGAGAAATGGGCGGCGGGAGGAGAGGGGGGAACATTTATAGGGGATAAGAACAACTCCTCGATTTTCGCAGTCACTATTCACCGATTGACGTGCAACTACCGCCTAGGAAATCACGCCACATCCTCGAAGCACGTGCTGCTGACGTCACCCAGTGCCAGGCTGGCAGCACGGTACGGGGCCGGTTCGGACAAAATAACGACTCGCCTTCGCCAGCACTATAGTACTCTTCTTCAGAAGATCCACCGGCGGGCCATCACCCTTACCAGCCCGTAATCCCCCCTCGTCTCGAGGTTCGGCTTGGCACCGGGGTACTCTTCCCAAGAAGAAACTACGGCTCGCCTTCACCCTCACCGGCCCATAATCCCTCGCCAGCTCGAGGTTCGGCTCGGCACCCGGGTACTCTTCTTCGGAAGATCCACCGGCGGGCCATCACCCTTACCAGCCCGTAATTCCCCCTCGTCTCGAGGTTAGGTCTGGCACCCGGGTACTCTTCTCAGGAAGAAGCAACGGCTCGCCTTCACCCTTACCGACCCATAATCCCTCGCCAGCTCGAGGTCCGGTCTGGCACCGGGGTACTCTTCTTCGGAAGATCCACCGGCGGGCCATCACCCTTACCAGCCCTTAATTCCCCCTCGTCTCGAGGTTCGGCCTGGCACCGGGGTACTCTTCTCAGGAAGAAACAACAGCTCGCCTTCACCCTAACCGACCCACAATCCCTCGCCAGCTCGAGGTTCGGTCTGGCACCCGGGTACTCTTCTTCGGAAGATCCATCGGCTAGTCATCACCCTTACCAGCCCATAATTCCCCCTCCTCTCGAGGTTCGGTCTGGCACCCGGGTACTCTTCTCAGGAAGAAGCAACGGCTCGCCATCACCCTTGTCGACGCGTAATCCCTCGACCCCTCGAGGTTCAATCGAACACCAGGGTACTCTTCTCCGGAAGAGACAACGGTTCGCCATCGCCTTCACCTACACCTTGACCCTCGACTAGCTCGAGGTCCTATCCAAGCTTCAGGACAGCACCACCAGGAAGGCCCTGTGATCCGCCCTCCCATTTTTTACAATCATGAACACTCCTCCACGGCTAGCTCCCGCACCCCCTGCAGGAGTGGGGGGCTTGTGTGACAGTGTAAAAATGGCCTGAGGCCCATCCAAGGCCCAATACAATTCCTACTCAGAAAAGCAAGAATACCGACCTGGTTCGGCTCCGGACCCCTTCAGGGTCGGCGCCGAACCTCGTGTTTGCCCCCACAGTGCCGGCTTCCTCGTACTGACGAGCCTCAGTATCCCCCGGAGTCCGATCCGGAGCAGTCCCTCATGCCGTCCCCCCTCTCTGGCGGGGCGGAGGGATGACCTGGCGCAGCCTAGGCCCTCCGATTCCCTCAGAGGCACAGAGGACTCACGATGGGCCACGTCAGCTCCAAATACCGCCAAGGGTTTCACCACGTCAGCCCTATACCACTCCTGGTATCACAACAACCGCCCTAAACCCCCTGGGCCTTCTGCCGCGTCAGGCCCATGGGCTTTCGGATCCAAACCCGGCCCCCAAGCGGAACCAAACCCGGTTGGGATTTTCTATAAATACTAGACCCTCACCCACCTTTTGAAGGTAATCAATCTTTTGCCACTTAAATATACCTAGTTATTGCTACTCTCTCACAGAGACTGACTAGAGCGTCGGAGGGTCCGCCACCGGGACAAACCCCGGTGTTTCAGGACCGTCTGCAGGTACACAAGACCTCGGATCCGACCCTTCCGATCCGAGCCCAACCTTCAACGCCTTTCCGGGCTCATCGTAGGCCCCAGAAGGTCAACCGAAGGTCGGCAGACGAGCAGCAATCTCCTTCAATACAAATTGAGTTCGAACTCACACCTGGTGCTTCCACACGTGCCTCAGAAATAAACAGCATCATATATATATATATATATATATATATATATATATATATATATATATATATATATATATATATAGGATAAAAGGGATATGGGCAACTTGCTCATTTAGTAAATGAGCAGTTGATTATGTGACATGCATGTGATATATTGAACAACTAACCCTTTTAAGGATTTTCCAATTACATGTATGCCACATCATCAATTGCTTATTTACTAAATGAGCAAGTTGCTCATACCTCTTTTTCCCATATATATATATATATATATATATATATATATATATACCGGGTTTTTTTCTCATAACTTTTCTAACTTGAAAATCATACAAATTTTTAGTTTTTTTACATATGCTTGATATATGTGTAGATTGTTCTGAATACTTTAAAACATCCCTCTTCCTCGTTGGAGAAATTGGGGGAAACGACTACAATTATCCCTTGCTAAGTGGCAGGATTAGCTTACAGGAAATGACAGGATATGTACCCAAAGTTGTCGAATCTATTGCAAATGCTACTCAGGTACAATAGTCATTTTCGTAACAAAACCAGGACTTGAACAAATAAAATTGACATTTGCAAGTGCCTACCGTTAAAATCTTATTGTAATCCAACTCTCTATGGATATATATATTGATCTGCCACATTCTGATACATTTATCTCATTGACATCCAAACAAAATTTCTCAGACCCTAATCGACCTAGGAGCAGTCAACCTTGTTGTCCCAGGAAGTATACCAAGTGGATGTATTCCGTTGTACCTGACACTGCTCGGAAGCTCTAATCCAACAGACTATGACTCTAATGGATGCATCATAGAGCTCAACAATTTCTCAAAGTACCACCATGAACTACTAATCCAAGCTCTACAGCAACTTCAACTCAATAATCCTCATGCCAAAATTGTCTATGCCAATTACTACGATTCTGTTTTTCAAATGAACTATTCTCCGGTGGAATACGGTTGGTTACTCATTACTTGCAAGTCGATCTCATCAAGTTTCAACAAACATTTTGAGTTACAATTAATTGGTATTCTAGCTACAATCTAAAGATTATATTTAATTTTATGTTTGTCTTAGGATTCAGTAGCCATGGGATCTTAAAAACTTGTTGTGGAGGTGGTGGTGGTCCTTACAACCTCAACCTGTCGGAGTTTTGCGGGTTACCGGGTTCGGGTGTTCTTGGCGACCCAAAGTCATATTTGAGCTGGGACGGTATTCATTTAACTGAAGCTGGTTACCAGTACATTGCTATGGATTTGCTATATGGTTCCTATGCTAGCCAACCAATTTCAAATATGGAAGATGGAGGAAGGGGGTTCTTCTTATCTGAATATTGGGCTGATAGATATATATAGTAGAGTTGAGGTGTAAGAATATGTATAGGAGTACTTTTGGCATCTGCTGTTTAGTTTGATTGGCAAAATCAATGTTAAGAACTCAACTAATTTTTGTTCCTGCTGCATCATCAGTTTTAATATCTGGGTTGTCTCGTCCACTTCTCATATATATCTTTTCCAGTCATATTTATAACAGTTTGAATGATGAACAATCAACACTTAGATCGAAGTTCACCAACATACTCCCAACTTGTAGCTCCATTCTTTTCCTTATACAATGAAGTGTAGGATAATGGCTCGATTCTGGTTCAGATTGTTTGGAGTATCTGCAGCAAAAGAAAGTTACAGCATAAGTCGACTGATAGAAGGATCAGGCGACTGTCCAGAGAGTTTTCGAAGGCTAAAGATACAAGCAGCAGCAGAGGATCAGTCGACTGATCGGTCGACTGCCAAATGGATTGCCAGTCGACTGGTAAGTCGACCAGTCGACTGATGACGGTATTTTGAACTGGATCAGGCCCAATTCGAAAAGGCCCAATAGTTTTCCTATAAATACACTTGTTAGGGTTTTGTAATCTGTGACGAAAATTAGAGATCCCTATTTCGGTTTTGCAGCCGTCATTATTTGTAAGGGTTTGTTTTCGCCCATTGGTGATAATTTGAAGAAGAAGAAACCCCAACCGCCCCGTGGATGTAGGCATGTATTTTGCCGAACCACATTAAATCTGTGTGTCCTTTTGTGTTGGTTTGCTTTTGTGTTTTCTCGCTGGTTCTCTCTTTGTATTCCGCATTGATTCTTGTTGATTTGATTTGTACCGCGCACAACAAGTGGTATCAGAGCTGTTGGTTCGACCTAGAGAGAGATGGCGGGTGATGCAGATGCAACCAAGGAAGTTGTGGGATCAAGTTCATCAAGAACAACGATTCACAACGCAAAATTTGAAGTTGAAAAATTTGATGGGACAAACAATTTCGGGATGTGGCAATGTGAGGTTTTGGATGTTCTTGTTCAACAAGAACAAGATGTTGCTTTGGAAGTTGAAAAACCTAAGGATATGTCCGAAGCAGATTGGAAGAAGTTGAATAGAGTTGCGTGTGGGACTATTCGGCTCTTTATTGAGAAGGCTCAGAAGTACGATTTGATGAGGGATACCGTTGCTGCGGTGTTGTGGAAGAAGCTCGAAGACAA
Source organism: Hemerocallis citrina (assembly GCA_017893485.1). NCBI lineage: Eukaryota > Viridiplantae > Streptophyta > Magnoliopsida > Asparagales > Asphodelaceae > Hemerocallis > Hemerocallis citrina. The sequence goes on along the minus strand of CM030358.1, from coordinate 4,511,301 downwards.
ATACATGAGGAAAAGTTTGGAGAATCGGCTGTATTTGAAGAAGAGACTTTTTCGCTTCACCTATACGGAAGGTATGTCTATGAATGCTCATGTGGAATCATTTAATAAATTATTGGCTGATTTGTTAAATTTGGATGAGCAAATTAAGGATGAAGATAAAGCCCTAATTCTGTTGAATTCATTACCTGAAAGTTATGATCATTTAGCAACTACTTTATTATATGGAAAAGATACTGTGAAATATGAAGATGTTGCAAATGCTTTGTTGAATAATGAAACTAGGAGAAGGGATAAGATGGTTGATAGAGAAACTTCTGAAGCGTTGATTGTAAGGGGCAGGACTGAGACTAGATCTGAGTCCAAATCTGGGAAAAAGGGAAACAAATCTCGTTCCAAATCGAGAGGAGTTTCAAAGGACAGGAAAATACCGGCCAAAGATGAATGTGCTTTCTGTCATGAAAGGGGGCATTGGAAAAAGGATTGTCCAAAGCTACGAAATAAGGGAAATTCGACTGCAAATGTGACTGTTGAAAATTTAGAAAGTGGCGAGGATTTTTCTTTTGCACTTGCTTCTAGTCCCTCACTTTATCAAGAAGTATGGTTTCTTGATACAGCAGCCTCCTATCATATGTCTTGGAAAAAGGAGTGGTTTACTTCTTTGGAATATATGGATGGTGGTGTAGTTTTGATGGGAAATGATGCACCTTGTAAGAAGGTAGGAATCGGGAAGATTGAATTGCTAATGCACGATGGTCTTATTAGGGAGCTTTCAGATGTATGGTATGTTCCAGATTTGAAAAAGAATCTGATTTCACTAGGTGCTTTGGAGGCCAGTGGTTTGAAATTTGCTAGTGAAGGTGGCATTCTGAAGGTGACTAGCGGATCACTCGTGGTGATGAAAGGGCAAAGAAAGAGGAACTTGTTTTTCTTGCAGGGAAAAACATATTTGGGTCAGGCTGCCAGTGTAACTGAGAAGCCTAAACAGGTTGTTCCCGACTCTACTAGGTTGTGGCATATGCGACTCGGGCATGCAGGAGAAAAGGCCTTGCAAGGGCTTGTGAAGCAAGGGTTGCTTAAAGATGCTAAAGGGTGCAAGTTAGAATTTTGTGAACATTGTGTTTTGGGTAAGCAAACTAGGGTGAAATTTGGTACAGCTGTACATCAGACAAAGGGTATCCTCGATTATGTGCACACAGATGTTTGGGGCCCTACTCAGACACCTTCTATGAGTGGTAGACACTGGTTTGTTACTTTTGTTGATGATTACTCCAGGCGAGTTTGGGTATATACCATGAAGCACAAAGATGAAGTTTTGACATTGTTCACAAGTTGGAAGAAGAAAGTTGAAAATCAGACTGGTAGGAAGATTAAGGTTCTGAGGTCAGATAATGGAGGAGAATACAAGAATGATCCGTTTCTGAAGTTGTGTGAAGATGAAGGGATCCAGAGGCACTTCACAGTTAGGAAGACTCCATAGCAAAATGGGGTTGCAGAAAGGATGAACAGAACCTTATTGGAGAAGGTGAGATGTATGTTAGCACAGTCTGGATTGAAGAAAACATTTTGGGCAGAAGCTGTTATATATGCAAGCCACATCGTCAACCGTTTACCATCAGCAGCACTTGAAGGCAAGACGCCTATTGAGGTATGGAGTGGTAAACCTGCATCTGATTATAGTTTTTTGCATATATTTGGTTGTCCTGCTTATTTTCATGTAACTGAAACTAAACTTGATGCAAGAGCCAAGAAGGCTATATTTGTTGGTTTTAGTACTGGTGTCAAAGGTTACAGGTTGTGGTGTCCAGAACAGAAGAAGTTAGTAATCAGCAGAGATGTCACTTTTGATGAGACCAGCATGATCAGCTCGGGACAGTCGACTGATGGTATAGGACAGTAGACTGGTGAGCAGCAGAAGAGTGGGACAGTTCTTCAACAGGTGAGTAGAAGAAGTTCGGGACAGTCGACTGATGAACAGGAGCAGTCGACTGATGGTCCAAAACAGCAGAATTGTGGGAGCTCGGGACAGTCGACTGGTGGCAATAACCAGTCGACTGGTAGGAGAGTGTTCCAACAGGTGGAGTTAGAAAATTTGTCAGTTGAAAATCCTGTTCCTGTCCAAGATGAAGATGATGTGGTTGATACTGAGATTGACGAAGAAGCTCCTATCCAGCAGGAAGAATCAATTGCAGTAAGAAGGCAAAGAAGAGATATCAAACGACCGTCTCGTTTTACAGACACAGTTGCATTTGCTCTTCCCATTGTGGATGATGAAGTTCCCTCCAACTTCAAAGAAGCCACTAGAAGTTCAGAAAATGCAGATTGGAAAGTTGCTATGGGTGAAGAGATGAACTCTCTTCATAAGAATAAGACTTGGGATCTAGTGCAACTACCAAAGGGGAAGAAAGCAATCGGTTGCAAGTGGGTGTATACGAAGAAAGAAGGTCCAAAAGGCAGTGTTCGGTTCAAGGCAAGACTAGTTGCAAAGGGGTATGCTCAACAGGAAGGAATTGACTATAATGAAGTGTTCTCTCCAGTTGTGAAGCATCCTTCTATTCGGATTTTGTTGGCATTGGTAGCACAGTTTGACCTTGAGTTGACACAGATGGATGTGAAGACTGCGTTCTTACATGGGGAACTAGATGAAGAAATTTATATGTTACAGCCAGATGGGTTCAAAATTGCTGGGAAGGAAAATTGTGTTTGCAGGATGAAGAAGTCTCTCTATGGGTTGAAGCAATCTCCAAGGCAGTGGTATTTGAGGTTTGATCAGTTTATGAAGGTGCAGAGATATTCCAGAAGTGAGTTTGATCATTGTGTTTACTTCAGGAAGTTGCAGGATGGCTCTTTCATATATCTGTTATTATATGTGGATGACATGTTGATTGCCTCTAAGAATGCTAAGGAGATTCAAAATTTGAAGAATCAGTTGAGTTCTGAATTCGAGATGAAGGATCTTGGTGAAGCCAAGAAGATACTTGGGATGGAGATAGCTAGAGACAGGGCAAAGGGCACAGTGAGTTTGACTCAGAAACAATATCTTTTGAAGGTGCTGAAACGGTTCGGTATAGATGAGAAGACTAAACCAGTAAGTACACCCTTAGCCAGTCATTTCAGAATTAGTGCTTCTCAGTCTCCAAGTTCAGATGAAGAGAGACAGTATATGGCGAATGTACCTTACACTAGTGTGGTTGGAAGCTTGATGTATGCCATGGTTTGTACTCGACCAGACATCTCTCAGGCGGTGAGTATGGTTAGTCGATATATGCATGATCCAGGCAAAGAGCATTGGCAAGCAGCTAAATGGATTCTAAGGTACATAAGTGGCACCACAGATGTGGGTTTGAAATTTGAAAGGGATGACAATATTAGCAGGTTATTGGTTGGATATGTTGATTCAGACTATGCAGGTGATCTAGATAAGAGGCGGTCTACTACAGGCTATTTGTTTACGATGGCTAGAGCACCTATAAGTTGGAGGTCAAATTTGCAGTCCACTGTAGCGTTGTCTACTACTGAGGCTGAATACATGGCAGTTGCTGAGGCCATGAAGGAAGCCATTTGGATACATGGACTTTTGAAGAGCTTGGGAATTCATCGGGAGAAGGTGGAGGTACGCTGTGACAGTCAGAGTGCTATTCATTTAGCGAAGAACCAAGTTCATCATTCGAGAACCAAACATATTGATGTCCGTTATCACTTTGTGCGTGATTTGATAAAGGATGGTGATATTCATTTGGTGAAGATTGGAACAGCTGATAATCCTGCTGATATGTTGACCAAAGTTGTTGGGGCAGCCAAGTTCAAGCATTGCATGAACCTGGCTAATATTTTGCATGTTTGATGACTTGGAATGGGCGGTTGGAATAGTGCTTCGCTATTTGTTCGCCTAGTATGTGATATCATACTAAGGTGGAGTTTGGATTTGTTGTTACATTTGATGATGAGCATTTGGAGTATTTGTGGAGATTGCTTGGGCTACTTGGAAGATCTTGCCAAGGTGGAGATTGTTGGTTGGTGGAAGATCTCGCCAAGGTGGAGATTGTAGGATAATGGCTCGATTCTGGTTCAGATTGTTTGGAGTATCTGCAGCAAAAGAAAGTTACAGCATAAGTCGACTGATAGAAGGATCAGGCGACTGTCCAGAGAGTTTTCGAAGGCTAAAGATACAAGCAGCAGCAGAGGATCAGTCGACTGATCGGTCGACTGCCAGATGGATTGCCAGTCGACTGGTAAGTCGACCAGTCGACTGATGACGGTATTTTGAACTGGATCAGGCCCAATTCGAAAAGGCCCAATAGTTTCCCTATAAATACACTTGTTAGGGTTTTGTAATCTGTGACGAAAATTAGAGATCCCTATTTCGGTTTTGCAGCCGTCATTATTTGTAAGGGTTTGTTTTCGCCCATTGGTGATAATTTGAAGAAGAAGAAACCCCAACCGCCCCGTGGATGTAGGCATGTATTTTGCCGAACCACATTAAATCTGTGTGTCCTTTTGTGTTGGTTTGCTTTTGTAGGATAATGGCTCGATTCTGGTTCAGATTGTTTGGAGTATCTGCAGCAAAAGAAAGTTACAGCATAAGTCGACTGATAGAAGGATCAGGCGACTGTCCAGAGAGTTTTCGAAGGCTAAAGATACAAGCAGCAGCAGAGGATCAGTCGACTGATCGGTCGACTGCCAGATGGATTGCCAGTCGACTGGTAAGTCGACCAGTCGACTGATGACGGTATTTTGAACTGGATCAGGCCCAATTCGAAAAGGCCCAATAGTTTCCCTATAAATACACTTGTTAGGGTTTTGTAATCTGTGACGAAAATTAGAGATCCCTATTTCGGTTTTGCAGCCGTCATTATTTGTAAGGGTTTGTTTTCGCCCATTGGTGATAATTTGAAGAAGAAGAAACCCCAACCGCCCCGTGGATGTAGGCATGTATTTTGCCGAACCACATTAAATCTGTGTGTCCTTTTGTGTTGGTTTGCTTTTGTGTTTTCTCGCTGGTTCTCTCTTTGTATTCCGCATTGATTCTTGTTGATTTGATTTGTACCGCGCACAACATGAAGGTCTCCATCTCAAATCACCTTGTCACTTTGTCACTTCGAGTTTGAAACCAAACAAATAATTTTTTAATATTTTTTTATCATAAATGAAACACATTCGTTGCACGTGTAACTCTAACTCTATTTATTAACACGTGCATCATACGTGTAAATCAAAGTTTTTTTTCCTTCACTAAACAAACATTTTTTAAAAAAAATTGTCACAAAGCAAATACATACGTCGCACGTGCAACTCCAAATCTATTTCGCAACACATGCACCGTACGTACAATTCAAGATTTTTTCTTCCAAAATTTTTAAAAATTGCGTGCAGCGCCCGTTCAACTTCAATTTTTTTTAAAGTTTAAGGCATTTATCACAAGTGCTGATTACTACCGACTTACATGCATCGCATGTTCAATCCCAACTTTTTATCAAAACGTGCATCGCACGTGAAAATTACTGTAATATTTTAGTGGGAGAATTGGAGTTGTCCTTTGTAAATCTACCAACTTATGAGTATCGCACGTACATAACAATATAAAGGAGATCTCAGGTTAGAGGTCAGACTTGGTTAGAGTTTTTTTTTTACTTTTAAACATATAATTGAGATTTCAGATTTGAGGCCAGACTGACTAGGTAAGAGTTTTTACTTTTAAATAAATTACTATAATAATATTGTGCATAACTAATATGCATAACTGATAATTTTTTTGTTTTATTAACACGTGCATCGCACAAGTAAATTTCTAGTTATAATATATTATATGGAAACTTATATGGATTAGCAAAAAAAGAGAATTCTAATTCAACTGATTGTATCAGACACGGACAGTACACCCACCTTAGAAAAAATGATGACAAATTTGCAGTCATCAGAGGACCAGCAATCTTCTTTTTAAAAAATTTTTAACAAAAAAAAAAAACATTTCCATCAATTATATATTTTATGTTTATTATATCTGCAAATGCCAAAAACAGTATTAATTTCTCTGCACTTCTTACTACAATTTATCTCAAGTGATTGTGTTAAATAAATGCTTTGAAATTATAAAGTTGTATTTGTTCTTGTTGTTGCCTTCATGGAAGAAGAGGGCCTTTAGCTTTCAAGTCACTTTTTTTTTTTTTTTTGTAGATGTGTGGTTATTTTTAGAAACATGCACATCAAGTGTTTGTTTAATGGCCTCATAGATAGAACCATAACAGTAATTGGAATTTTGGCACAATATATAGGTTAAATTTTGAGTTTGTATTTTTTTGCTTTCGAGATGGATTCCTCTGTTAGATATTTATGTGTTCTTACATTTGTCGTGCAACCGTGTTTGAGCCTAAAAAGGTCTACGCCCAAATCAAATGATCTATCTGTTGCTTCAATGTTGGTGGGCTTGCTCTCTTTAAAGCAATTTCATGGATTGGCCACCAAACTGAGCAGTCTCTTGAAACTTTAGCCACTTCTTTTCAGTTGGACGGGTTGGCTAAGGGTCCAACCCACCCTGGCAAACATCCATAGTGTTGTTACACAGGACACAAGGTGTTTTATTTAAGTACTCTCTCCAACATTATCATTACAAGTAATTTACACGTGTGCGATGCACGTCTTAATAATTTTTTTAAAAAATAAAAATAAAAACAAAAACTCTGACGTAGTAGTAAGGACTCGAATAAAAACCTCCTTCATATTAGCTATATACGTGTGTCACACGCGTTGATAGATTTACAAATGACACTAAGGCCTTCTCCAATTATAATATTATAAAGATTATATATTATATTATAGACATACAGATGGACATACAGATAGATAGATAGATAGATAGATAATAATTTACAGGTGTGATGCACATTTAATATACTAAAAAAATTAAAGTAAAAAAGGTGACGTAGTGAGGACTCGAACCTGAGATCTCATTCATATTAGTTATGCACGTGCAATGCACGGATTGGTAGATTAACAAATGACATTAAGGTCTTCTCCTATTATAATATTACTAGTATTATACACGTGCTGTGCACGTGGAAAAAATTGGGGGAATGAAAAGGGAAAAAATAAAAAAATCTACCAGCACATCCGTTGCACGGGTTGGGTTAAGGACAAATTACACTAAGACCTTCTCCCATTATAGTAGTAGAGATTATTAGAGATTAGAGATCAGAGATTAGAGATTTGAGATTATTATTTTTTCCCCAAAGATTCCTTGAACCATCCTAACTGATCTCTACTACTATAATGGGAGAAGGCCTTTGTTCATAACCCAATCCGTGCAGCGCATGTGCAGGTAAATTTTTTTTTTGCCCTTTTCATTCCCTCAATTTTTCCCCACTTGCACAGCACGTGTATAATACTAGTTTATTTAACAAATGACATTAAGGTCTTCTCCCATTATAATATTACTAGTATTAACAAATGACATTAAGGTCTTCTCCCATTATAATATTACTAGTATTATACACGTGCTGTGCACGTGGAAAAAATTGGGGGAATGAAAAGGGAAAAAATAAAAAAATCTACCAGCACATCCGTTGCACGGGTTGGGTTAAGGACAAATTACACTAAGACCTTCTCCCATTATAGTAGTAGAGATTATTAGAGATTAGAGATTTGAGATTATCATTTTTTCCCCAAAGATTCCTTGAACCATCCTAACTGATCTCTACTACTATAATGGGAGAAGGCCTTTGTTCATAACCCAATCCGTGCAGCGCATGTGCAGGTAAATTTTTTTTTTGCCCTTTTCATTACCTCAATTTTTTCCCACGTGCACAGCACGTGTATAATACTAGTTTATTTAACTACACTACTGGTTTCATCTACCTGTCTGAGTATCTATATCCCTAAAAAGTCAAAAACCCTTTTGACTGTTCTTTTATTGGTATTCATCGAGATCTATATATGTTTAAATATTAACAAAGTGTTCATGATCCCGTCAAAGCATCCACTGTTATTAGAGCTATATTATGCATATACAGCATAATATAAAATAGCTTTTTAATTGGTTAAAATTTTAAAAATGCATAAATTTAAATTTAAAAAAAAACGAAACATGATGTATCATCCGTTAGAAACATTTTAAAGTTTAATGATTTTTTAAAGGATGAACGAAAATTATAATAATATTTTGTCCCAAAAAAAATTTAAAAAAAATAAAAAAATTCACATCTGATGTTTCGTCTGATGTGAAATTTTTTTTTTTTTAATTTTTTTGTTGGGATTATTTTGTAAATTGCAAAATGACCAGATGAAACATCAGAGTTTAATGGGTCTTTTTTTTTTATTTTTATTTTTTTCTTTCTATTAGTATTAAATGACTCATTTATCCCTCTTCTTCTTCTATATATTTGGATGAAGAGTTGAGCTCTTAATCTTCAAACCCGAGAGATCAATCTCTTTCATATTTATTCTCTCTAAAACCTTTCTTCATCCAATCTGTTTCCTTCTTAATAATTTGATTGTTATCTCAATTTTTTTTAAAAAATATCGGTTTATATTAGTAAATGTCTTCAAGAAATTTTCAGTTGGGTAGAAATATATATATCTGCAAGTTCTGATAAAGCTTCTTAACCACACAAAAAAAAAATCACATTTGTTTTGAATCAAGGTCTCAGCCATCATTTATTATCAAAGGCTCAATCAATCGAAACGATAGAAACAATTTCAAACTCGTGAACTCCAACATACTAGCAGTGTTAGGAACATCCTACTTGATAGAAGGTATCCATCCCCTTACTGCACAATTAACCAATAGTGCATACAAGTTGTCAGCATTTTAATTTGAGAACGGAAGCATTATAAATGTGTCAGATTAATATGAACACTCTGATTTGTAATTTCAAACTATCCCTTCACTCAATCTGGATGCGAAGGGCTTCACTCCAAACCTCTCTGTAACTAATTGCATTCTACTACTAGATATGCCCATGGGCCCTACGGGACGTCTTCGGAACGATGCAACATATGAAAAATCGTGTGAACAGTAAAGAATGATTTATATAAAATTTTTAAACGTTAATGTATTAATGTACTTTGAAGTCAGATTATGGAGTGAGCTTGATGTTTATTGGTTTGTATATTGCAGGATCATTTATCAGCAACTCGGGTTTCAAAAATAGTATTGTGAATCTACAACAGTAGTGGACCGAAAATTGCTTGATATGTGTGGCTTGCTCAATAAGAGATTTTTTTTTTTTTTGGATTTGGAGTAGCAATTCATTTTCTAATGCAATGAACGCCTCAAACTGCATGAGTTAGTTCATCCTTGTTTGTTTTTTATGTAGTTAATCATGTATAAATTTAAAAGAGAAAATTTATTGTGATGTATATGTGAAGTGAAATTGCAGCAAAGCAGATCAAGATACAATTTTGCAGCTCCTAAAACCCGAAATACAAGGATTAGAAACACTGTATATTTATTGGAATAGAAGTTATTAGGGCATCCTTGTTCAAGGTAATCCGGACTCGGGAAATCAAAAGTGGTGGTAGAGCTAAGGCACATAGAGACATAATAACAGTAACACACCGCAAAATTGAAATTGACAATTTTACCCTCGTGTGTAACGCACGTGTATTTTATACCATTACGGGTAATATCCGTAGCGTATTCCAATACGTATTTTGTTTTCCGACTATTTATACATTCCCGTCTTCTTAAAATTCTTTTTATCCTATTTGAGTCAACTCAAATATTAAATTTCAAACTCTCTATTTTTACGTGTTTTAAACGTGTAATCGACGCACGTATCGATTACGTATTTTTCCACCACTACGTGTAATATTTTCTATGTATTCAATTATTTATTTAATGATGTGTTCGAATTCGTTTTATAAATAAAAATTCATTTTTCTCCTATTTTTGATTAAAATATTCTTTATACATGTGGTGCACGTGTTTTTAATGTACGTATTGATTACATTATCGATTGTGTATATTAAATATGTTTTCTTATGTTGTATTTTGATTATCTTTAAATATTTTACCATTGATAAATTCGATTTCGTATTTTGATATTTTACGTGCGACGCGCGTGTTTGCAGTGCACGTATTGAGGCGTATTCTTTTTTAAAATAAAATTTCATGAAGTATGTATATGTGTCTATTTTATTCATGCACAAAAAGTATAATTTTAAATTAAACTAATTTTATACGCATATTATATAGATATAACTTATGTTTTAATTTAAAAATAAAAAATAAATAATTTTTTGAAGTGTACACAAAGCACATGCACGTGCACACGTGCAATGTGCACACTCAAAAAATGAGAGGCCGACTGTTTTGGAATGGAGGAAAAGAGTATTGCTTTTTGAATTAGAGAGTGAAGTTAGTGGTTTAAGTGGGAAAGTAGTTAATGTAACTACCTAGATTAAGCCTATACATATCCCAAAAACCCATTCACTTTCTCTTCCTTCCCATTCCTTCTTCCTTGCTCTGCCAAAACCAAATCCAGCAAACCCCACTTTGCTTCTCCACCTACCCCCCCCCCCCCCCCCCCCCCCCCCCCCCACACACACACACACACACACACACATATATATATATATATATATATACCATGTATATATATATATATAGAGTCCCCTTCGGTTGCACACTACTTTTTGTGAGCACTCCGTGAGCACTTCCGAACTAGAGACCCTATAAAAAATCCGAACCGCTCATATTGTTCTATATGCCTTAGATAGCCTAACAATAAAAAATCAAGTAATTTGAAGTTCATTTGCCCATCCATCATGCTGTTAGAATTTTCAGCCATACAATTTTGTGATGATGTAAATCATGGGTAAATGAACTTCAAATTACTTGATTTTTTATTGTTAGGCTATCTAAAGCATATAGAACAATATGAGCGGTTCGGATTTTTCATAGGGCCTCTAGTTCGTGAGTGCTCACGGAGTGCTCACCAAAGTAGTGTGCAACCGAAGATTTCTCTATATATGGAAAGGATCGGTTGAGCACTCCTCTAGTGCTCACCGCGTGAACACTAGGCCTTCGGGCGTTCATATCGAAAATCCGAACCGTTCACAATGATCTACACATCTAAATTAGTCTAAATATGTAAAATCAAATCATTTGAAATTCATTTGTCCATTCATTGAAGTGTTACAAAATTGTATGGCTGAAAATCATTGTTTTTATAGTCACATGATGGATGGGCAAATGAATTTCAAATGATTTGATTTTACATTTTAGACTAATTTAGATGTGTAGATCAATGTGAACGGTTCGGATTTTCGATATGAATGCCCGAAGGCCTAGTGTTCACGCAGTGAGCACTAGAGGAGTGCTCGACCGATCCTTTTCCTATATATATATATATATATATATATATATATATATATATATATATATATATATATAATGAATGTGCTTGCCTGTGCTCTGCCGAAATGGAGTTGGGCGTGGAGAAGGCTTTCGGGTGGCTTGATGTTGTGCTTTTGGTGGAGATTTTGGCTCTTCTTTTTATGGATATTTAGAGTTTTGAGTGAAGGGATTTGCTTCTACTACTCTTCTTTTGGGTGGGTGTTTCTTAAATCCTTTCTAATTTTAGGAGTAGGTTGCATGCTAGTTGATATATAATTTAATTGTTAAATTTTGATTGAAATGGTAAATGTAGATTGCATAATCTTACTTTAATTGTGTCATGATATTGTGATTCAAATAAATGGCTAGAGCGTGGGCGATTTCTCTACTTTTAATGTAGTTACCATGCTAGGAAATTAATTTCATGAACATGCTAGAGAAACTAGTAAAATTGGCCATGTGATTGCTTAAAGAGACTAGTAGAGAAAAAGAAAATTTTTTGATTGTGATTAGTGAATTAAAACTCATCATGGTGTCTTATTAATAAAATTCATGCTAGAATATCCATTTTCAATTAACCATGCCAGTGTGATGATTTTGTTTAAATGAATAGTTTAGTTGTAGATTGAGATGAATGGATATTGTCATGTTTAGTTGATAAATGGATAAATTGTTGTTATATAATGTTGATGTGATAATAGAATAATTGCTAGACTCTTGTAGAATTGAAAAAAAATAAGAACCTACTTTTAGTGGATTTATATTGGTGTTTTTGAGAAAGAACTATAGTTTTATTTTAAAGTCGATAAGGTATTCTTTAAATATAAATTGTAAAGAAAACTTATTTTAATGTCAAAAATAAGAGTTTTAATTCTTTTAGAAAATATTCTGGAAAAAAAAATTGATTTTGAAAGATACAAATTTATTGAGAAATTGAATTTTGTAAAGGAGACTTACAAACAGACAGTAGATATAAAGCTATTTTGACTCCGCTTTATAATAGAAAATTGGTTTGGGAAATTGGCTTTCGGTGTGAGTGTAGGGCGCTATGTACAGTATACAGGGTCTTGGGTTCGTGTCTTGAAGATGCTCTGTTTTTTATTAAAATTCAATTTTTCTCAAAGTACAGTACAGTCCACACAAAAGTATTTAACCGAACTCATATCGGTTAGTCACTCTAGACTTCTTGGTCTTCGGGTGCACTTTGGGTCTATTACTATAGCTCGGGTGGGGGTTGTAGGTTCGAACCTTGGCGCCGACTTTTAATATATTTTTGGTTTTTTTTTTTTGGTACTTTGAGTTTTAAGATCTTTAAAAATTGGGGGAAAAATTCTAATGTTCTTCTAAAATTATTTAGACTTTGTGAAAAATATTTCTACAATATTTTGACATATAATTGGGAGAATTAGAGATGTTTTTTATATTAAAACAATGGGATGAAGAACTTGATAATTCTTAAAATGTGGCTCTTGTATAATTAAAGAAAAGTGAAAGTTTGGAATGCAATTAGATTTATTCTCGATGAGATTTTATGGTTATGGTTATTAACATTTGATTAAGTGAATATTTGAATTGCACATGCTATAAACGATTAAATTGATAATGAAAGTGAAGTGAGTTACTTCTTGTTATAAGATTATAAATAAATGTTTCTTTTTGAGAAAGATATTATGAATAAAGAAATTGAACTATTATTTTGATATTGAATATAACATATTGTTGATCTCTAGAACGAGATAGCTGTTGGAATCTAGAGGCTATGCGAGACCCTTAGAGACCGGCAGTTGTTATTATGAATTTGAGAGCTAACCAGTGTGGGTTGAGCATCTCTTGAGAAGTAGCCAGTGTGGGTTTATGGCCTCTTTTGTTTGTTTTAAGTCCTGTAGGATAAGCTAGCTCCAGGTTGTGATGATTTTCTTTTAAAACAAACTAAAAACTTAAGGACAGGCACTATAGTGTAGATGTGATGAAAGTAAGAGAAAAACACAGGTATGAGGACCTCGGATTTACGGTGTGAGAGTGTTCACAGGATATCTACATGATGCGTCATGTCATGACGTGAATACATCTCCAGAATTATCGGGACCGTGGCGACGCTTGTGGGTGCTTGATGACTATGTAGTGCCATCATTCCATGGCGGAGGTGAATTGGGCATAAGATGTCTGCATGATGCGTCATGTCATGTCATGGGATTCCCCCCTAAGATGTCTGGACATGGACTCATAACACATAGAGCATCTAAGATACTTATCGTAATTACCATAGTAGTTAAACTCATAGCGATGGATCCCACCCTACAAGATGAAATACAATTAAGGGCTTGCCCTCGAATTTATGTAGAATGTGATGCATAAGTTCGAATAAGTGTGCATTAGTGTCATTAAATATAAATAACTGCATTAAGGATTAAGTGCATAGCACCCACGACATTAATAGGTTAGTCCCTCTTTAGCTTTGTTTGTAATCAAGTTTGTAGTTTGTTAAAGTACAATCGTTATACTTTCGGCATAGCGAGGATGGCCGTGTATATTATTTCGTTGGTTGTAAGCAACTGACGTGCCCACAATTTCATATGTAGAACTTGAAATTTATAAGAAGACATAAAGATGAATTTGATACTGATGATTACTTAAATGCTAAAGTTGTTACAGTTGTATATTTATCATTGTTGTATTTCATTTACTTTTCATTGCGTTATGATGTAAAAAGACTTTGTTGTTGTTACCGCTGATTTCGGTGTGGGGGTAAACAGATGAGATTTGTGAGTTCGTAGGAAACCTGAATAGCTGGTCCAAGCCTTCTGATTCCTGCCGCTACCTGCAAGGAAGTGCGATACACCGGGGTTGATTCCGGCGACGCACCCTCCGACGCTCTTGTCAGTAATCAGTGGTGATTAAGAAAGAGCTTTAAGGTGGAAAAAGAGTGATTACCTTGTCACAGTGGTAAGGGGGAGGTATTTATAGTCGCCATGGGAGTGATTAGGGGTCTGATTTCCCGTGTAACTGTCAGGAGTAAAATCCTCACAATTTGTTTAGGAAACTAATCCCTGATCCCCGGTGAGAGCAAATCAGGCCCGTTGATTTGGTCAAATCAGTGACCCTGATTTGCCTCTTGTTGGTCTGGGTTTGCCTCGGGTCGGGACCCGTACCCAATTGGAATGGATCCGTTTGTGGGTCATTGGATCTGTGAGAAGGAGACCCAGTACCCGTTTCGGACCCATTTGTATGTGAAATTACCGTTTTACCCCCGAGCTTCAAGATTCGCGCCCAATCTAGACGGTTCCAATTTAACCCCATTTTTAGCCATATCACGAGCCCCCCACTCCTAAAGACTGAGTGTGATCAGCCTTTGAGGAGTAGTTTAACTGTTTTAGTGGCTGGTGGAGTTGTATCGGAGTCCGAATGGAGAGTTTTGAACCTCGAAGGGGGTAATGAGGTGATTTTTAAGGCAGTAAGCTGTTCTGAAGCCTTGTTGAATATTCGACGGTTTTTATCTATTTTTTCGGATTATTTATTTAATTTTGCGATGTGTTAGCCAATTGTTCGAGGGCCTTAACCGTACATTCTAGGCAATAATTGTTCGTTCAGGGGCTCAAGAATATTCCCCCGAATTTATAATTATTTTCTTGAATTTTTAGTTAATTTTCCCGAATTTTTGGCAATTTTTCGCAATTTTTAAATAAATAAAACGATTTAATAAAATAAAAACTGGCGTTTAATACATATTTATGATGTGGCTCGATCTGGGTCGTTGATCGCGGACGAGCACGAATTTCTGGGAGATCTAGCGGTTGTTATCGCTCGGAAGCTTTTTTCTCCGTTTGCGAGCTCGGATGGGCACTTGCTCGGCAGCCGACCGGAGGCACTGGGGTTCGGCAGTCCGAGCGACGTGGCACGATCTGAGCCGTTGGATTGTGGCACGAATCTCGAGATGGGCGCGTTTCCCAAGAAAACGCTATCTTGTCGTTTAGTGCACGTGGCACAATCTGGACCGTTCATCACCAAGAGCGCGAATTTCTGAAAGATCCAACGGTCGTAGTCGCTCGGTGGTTTTTTTCTCCGTTTGCGAGCTCGGAATGGCACTTGCTCGGTAGCCGACCGGAGATCTGAGGGTTCGGTTGGCCGAGCGTCACTCTGGGCCGCCGGATGGGCACCTGCTCGGTTAGCCGACCGGAGATCTGAGGGTTCGGTTGGCCGAGCATCATTCTGGGCCGCCGGATGGGCACCTGCTCGGTTGGCCGACCGGAGATCTGAGGGCTCGGTTGTCCGAGCGACGTGGCGCAAACGGAGCCGTCAGATGGTGGGGCGAATCTCGAGACGGGTTCAGTTTCCAAGAAAACGCTATCTTGTCGTTTAGCGTCGTCAGAAAGATCTGGGACGTCTGATCGAGATCTTGCACGAACTTGAGGAGAAAGTGAGTTTTCTCCGTTTGCAAGCTCGGAATGGCACTTGCTCGGCAGCCGACCGAAGATCTGAGGGTTCGGTTGGCCGAGCGTCACTCTGGGCCGTCGGATGTGTATTCGCTCGGTTGGCCGACCGGAGCTCTGAGGGTTCGGCTGGTCGAACAACTTTCTGGGCCGTCGGATGTGTATTCGCTCGGTTGGTCGACCAAAGCTCTGAGGGTTCGGCTGGTCAAACAACGTGGCACAATCTGAGCCATTGGATGGTGTCGCGAATCTCGAGACGGGTGCATTTCCCAAGAAAATGCTATCTTGTCGTTTAGCGGCGCTGGCAAGATCTGGGCCGTCTGATTGAGATCTTACGCGAAAGTTGAGAAGAAAGTGAGTTTTCTCCGTTTTGACGCTCGGAATGGCACTTGCTCGGTTGGCCGACCGGGGGTCTGAGTGTTCGGCGATCCGAGCTTGGTATGGCGATCCGGGCCGTTGACTGGCGGAACGAGTTTCGAGAAAGTTCTGCTCCCATGGGCATTAATGGTGTCCCGGGGTTTGTGCGGCGTTCCAACTTCCCGGGGTCATTAAGAATGGTGCCCTTCAATTAATGCGTGGCGTTTCAACTCCCGAGGGTCATAATGGCTGGTTCTTGGAGGGTAGGTTATAAGTACCCCATTCCCCTTGTCATTTCAGTCGCAACAATGTTGAGTTTTAGACCTCGGAGGTGTCTGCCTTGGGTGGTTGCACTTCGGCCATGGTCTCCTCCTGACTCTGACGGCCCCGAAGCGGATGTCAGGGTCGGGGGAGATCAGGGCAGAAGAGGTGACGACCAGAGTCAAGGCGGATGCCTGTCTTGTGAAATTTTAACCTCGAGAGGTTTGGAGGGGTGGTCACTCTTTTGCCTTGTTCTTCTCCCGATCCTGACGGCCCCGATGTGGGTGTCAGGGTCGAGAGAGAACATGGCAGAAGTGGTGACGACCGTAGTCCGGACCCGAGGGACGAGTTGCTTCAGAAGGACGGGTGGTCGTTCTTCCACCATGATCTTCTCCTGACTCTGACGGCCCCGATGCGGGTGTCAGGGTCAGGGGAGATCATGGTGGAAGAGGTGATGACCAAAGTCCGGATCCGGAGGACAATGTGCTTCGGAAGGATGGATCTCTTTCGATCTCTGTCTTCCTTTCGGGCTGACGGCTTCTGATGGATGTCAGCCCGAAGGAGCTAGAGATGGGAGGTGTGCCGATCCGCCTTCTGGCCGGCCCCGTGAGTCGGCAGTTTCTCTCTAATCCCTGAACGATTCATGGCTTCGGCTCCGAGGCCGCAGGCTTTGATTTGCTCACGGGTGAGAGGGATGCCGACCGAGACCTGGGGTCTGGGGGGCTCGCCAAAAGCGGTGCCTTAAAACTTTTAATCCAAATTTTCTCTGGCTTCTTCAGACAGAGGTGGAGCGTCTGGGTCCAAAGTGCTCCGACCGGGCAATGTGGCACGGTTGTCCGAGCGATATGGCGTAATCTGAGCCGTTGGATGGTGGTGCGAATCTCAAGACGGGCTCAGTTCCCAAGAAGACGCTATCTTGTCATTTAGCGTCGTTGGCAAGATCTGGGCCGTCTGATCGAGATTTTACACGGAAGTTGAGGAGAAAGTGAATTTTCTCTGTTTTGACGCTCGGATGGACACTTGCTCGGTTAGCCGACCGGGCCCTTTGCTGCTGGGTTCGGATTGCATGTAGTTCGGATTTAGATCCTGTTGTGCCGAGCTACTTGACTTGGTGAAAAGACAAAGTCGTTTTGGGCCTTCGCGACGTTTCGGGGGCAGCCCAAAAGTCGCACCCTTACGTTAGGAAGCCCAAGAGACTTCTCTTTTTACTATAAATCTTCACCCCCCCTCAATCCAAGTCTCATTATTCACTTTCACTTTCTCTCTCAAGTTTTTACTTTTAACCATCGAAGTTTTTAGCTCCTGGGCGGTGCTGCTAGCTGTCGCGGCGAGGCGTTCTTTTGCTCCGGCGAACTTTTCCGACCGTAACAGTCACTTCAAGGTCAGTCTCTCTCCTTTCTCTTTAGAAAATGGTTAAGATTACTTCCTCGGATGAGACCCCCGCCTCGGACCAAGTCGTAGGCCGGGCAGGCAAAGGGAAGGAGGTGATAGAGCCGATCGATCAGAGCGTTGTTCGGCCGAGCAAAGAGGGCAAAGTAGCCGAGCCGCCCCAGGAGGTCGTGGCGAAGTCTCAGAAGGGTAAAGGAGTGGTCACGATCATCGAGAAGCCGAAGACGGCGAGGGAGTTCGGTCGGCAGCCTATTGTTCTGTCGAGCGTGGGAGGCATTCGGGACTACTCCGAGGAGATGCTAGAGAAGGTGACCCAGGGCACGGCCAAGTCGGTAGAGGAGAACGAACCGAGGGAGTTGTCCGAGGTAGACCATACTATCTCGTCTCTTACGGAGGCCGATCTGCATCGGATCCGTACCGGATTCCAGATCCCCGCCGAGTACGGGCTACTCCTCCCCGGACCGGGTTTCCGAGCCAACACAAAGTCTTCGACAGACGTGTGCTTCTTTCCTCTCGACTCCCTGGCCGCCGGGCTCCACTTTCCCCTTCATCCGTTTATAGTCGATGTCTTGAATTGGTACGGTTTGAGCCCCGCCCAGCTGATGCCGAACACCTGGAGGCATGTCTTGGCGTTTGTTCTCCGGTGCCAAGAGATCGGTGCCGAACCGAGCATGTTTCTCCTTCGGAGCCTCTACCGCCTTTGCCAGCCAAACCGAAACGAACAGAGGTTCTACCTTTCGCCGCGGACGGGCGTGAAGTTGATCGAGAACCCGAACTCGATCAAGCATTGGAAGGAGAAGTATTTCATCATCCGAGCTCCCGCGCCGTGGGCAATTCCGATAGTTTGGGCGAAGGAAGGTCTGCCCAAGCGAGCCAAGAAAGAGCCGGTGCTGAGTGACGAGGAAGCAGAAGTCCTCAAGAAGCTCCTCGCCTTGCCAACACTAAGTTGGAAAGACATTACCGAGGAAGCTTTGTTCCGAGGGGGTCTCAGTCCGATCGATCCTAGTACGCTTCTGGTATTTTTACTCTTTGCTTGAAGTTGTTGAAAAATTTATCTAAGTTTTTTCGTTTGGCTTGTGCAGAGTCTCCCAGGATGGATTACAGGGCTTTGATGGCGAAGGCCAAGGCGAAGGAACAGGAGTCGAGGAAGAAGAGACCCTCGGCTGGGCCTCAGGGCGGCCGAGCCCCGAAGATACCTTCGGTCGCGAAGACTGCCGACCTGCAGAAGGTCGTTGTCCCGGAGACCGGTCCCGAGCAGTAGGAGGCCGCGGCCCCCGATCCCCCTGTTTCCGATGTGCCGACACCAACGGCGAAGGGGATGCTCCCGGCTCGTCGAGCGGTGCATTCGGCATGAAAGAGGTGCTATCCCTCCAAGTTCCTCCCTACACTGCCGATGCGGAGAAGATCTTGACCGAGAGGCACAAGCAGATCTTCGTCCCTGACTGGCAGGTGATGAATGTCGACGGTTTTTTGGGCGACGGCAACATTTGTATGGAAGTGGTGAAGCACCTGCCGACCCCAAAGGATCGAGCAGCCCTTAAGGTCGGGCTGGTTGGGGACGCCACAATGCAGATCGCTCGGAACACGATGTCGGTAAGTGGACCGAACACTTTCTTATTAAAACTTTTTGCTGAAATTTTCTAAGTTCCTGGGTTCGGACTCTAACGGTTTGTCCTCTTTTCAGACCCTCTGCCACTTCAACTTCTTGCTCGAGGAGTTTGCGAGCAAGGAACAGGAGCTGACGGCGCAGTATGACCGGGAGAGGTCGGAGCGCGTCAAAGCTACGAAGCTGCTTGATGCTGAGCAACTCCTCTCGGCAAAACGGGGTGCCGAAGTGGCAGGGTTGGAGACGCAGCTGGGCGAGGCCGTTCAACAGTCAAAGGACGCGGCCGCCAAGCTGGAAGCATCGGAGAAGGAGAATGCCGAGCTGAGGGAGGAATTGGCCAATGCTCGGTCAGAGGCGGAGAGGGCTCGGAAGAGGGCCGAGAAGATCATGGCCAAGCACCGGTCTAAGGTGGCGAAGGCGAAGAAGGCTGTCCAGGACGAGGCCGAGCATCACATGTTCAAGAACATGGAGGACGCATATGGCCGAGCCCTTCTTCACATTGCCGCCCGAAACCCGGGGTTCAACACGTCTTCCTACCGCTTCTACGACCCTGTGGAGGGGGAGGAGGATCTTCCCCCGGCGATGCTCGGCCCTGAGGGACAGACCGAAGGTGTCAAAGGCCCGGGCGAGACTGAGGTTGAGGGTGAGGACGAGGCCGACTCCGAGGAGGAGAGCGAGAGCGAGGACGAGGACGAAGACGAGGTCGAGGGTGAGGACGAGGCCGAGGACGAGGCCGAGGGGTCGACAGACCCGAATGACAAAAAGTTTGACCCCGGATTTTGTGTATGATTAGTCGTAAATTCTCCAAGTGTTGACCATCGGATTTATCTCTGCTTTTCAGGTGAAGTTCGGTCCGATCACGGAGGTTTCGTACCTTCGTAAGGAGCTGTCCAAAACAAAGCGAGAGCTTTCGCTAAGCCGAGAGAAGCGCTTTTATATGTTCTTGAAACTGGAGGAGATAAAGGCGGCCGCGAGGGGGTATTGTCGCGAGCTGAAGCAGCTACGGAAATGACCCCAAGCCCCTTGTCCCGAAGGCGAGGTCGAGCAGCTTCGTAGAGAACTTGCCGTCGCCGAGCGGAAGAATGACGAGCTCTCGGCCAAGATCCAACACTTGGAGTTAGCGGAGCGAGGTCGCTCGGCGGAAGAAGAGAAGCTTGCTTCCGAGCTGGAGAAGGTGTCGACCGAGCACAAAAAGTTGTTGGCCGAGGTCGACAAGCTTAGGAGGATCACGATAGATAGGGGGATCGAGGTCACCCACTACCGACGGCTCGTGACCAATAGCGCCAATGCCTCGGGTTCGTCAAGGCCTCCTCGTTTGAAGAAGTTGGCAAAGGACGATGCTTTGAGAGACATAATCATTGAGCTGGAGGAAGAGGTCGCGTCGCTCAAGCCTCTGCCTGAGAGGGCCAATGTCTGCAGTACGTCGTGTACACGCGAAGAGAGCGAGAGAGGGATCACCTTCTACGAACTTGCGACTCGTTTGCCTGTGGCTAGGCGAAGTCCTGCCGACGCTCAGAGTAGCGTAGCCGTCTCGTCTAGCGGTGCCTCGGTCGGCGCCACAGTTAGGGTCAGCGGCGAAGGGGGATCACGCTTCGTTGGTTTGGAATCGAGCTCGGAGGTCAGGCCTCGTCGTCCTCGTGTTTCCTTGAACCGAAGCGTACCCCTTCCGAAGAGGCCCTAAACATGTTGTTTTATGTTTCTCCTGGATGTTGTAAAACTTTATTGTAGGGTCGGTCTTGTTGTATGTAGAGCTACTATATCTGAATGCAAATCTGAAAGTTTGTTTGGAAAATTCTTGAAGTGTTGGGCTTCGGTAATGTTTTGAAATTTTGTTATTCATTTTTTCTTCTTTTCAGCTCGTGGTGGCAGCTCAAGACGCCGATTCCAATCGCTCGGACAATGATGTTCGGACCAAGGTTGGCTCGGGAGTGACGAAGTCGTGTTCGGCGAGGTGCCGAGAGCGACTCTATGAAGTCGAGCTGGAATCACGCCGAGCAGAAAGCGAGCGGGGCCACCTTCAGCTCGTCCTCGATCAGCGAGACGCCGAGATCCAGCGCTTGGAGAACAGGATCGCCGAGACGACCCCTATAGGAGAGGACGAAGATTCACAGACTGCTTTTAGCAACGCCCTTCGGGTTCAGTGTATTCGGCACCATTTGTCGAAGATAATTGCCGAACGGGACGATTTGCTCTCTGAGATTCGTCACTTGCAGACCTTGGAGGCAAAGTTTCGGAAGGAGGCGGATGAACTAGCGGCCGAAGTAGCCGGACTGGCGACCGAGCGGGACGGTGATGATTTTTTGTTTAAAAACCAAGTGTAGTGGGTCGGCGCTGTACTTTTTGTTTTCTAATGCCTTGTAACTGTGGAAGGATTGCTTTGTATTATGTCCCAACCATTAATAAAAAAAATTTCACGAACTAGCATGTCTTTTGTTGCTCTGCGTAATTGTCTCGCTTGTGATTGTGTTCGTCGTGCCAAGGTCTCCGAGCTGAACCCTCTTTTGTTTGCGGTTCGGTGCCTTGGCGCATTCTGAGACGTAGGAATTAGGCACGGATCTCGAGGTGGACCAGCCCCCCATGGCAATGCTATCTTGTCGTTTAGCGACGCTGACAAGATCTGGGCCGTTGGATTCTGTTACGAATCTCGAGGCGACTCAGTTCCCAAGAAAATGCTATCTTGTCGTTTAGCGTCGCTGGCAAGATCTGGGCCGTCTGATCGAGACCCTACACGAAAGTTGAGGAGAAAGTGAGTTTTCTCCGTTTGCGAGCTCGGATGGGCACTTGCTCGGTTAGCCGACCAGGGGCAGCATGATCTGACCCTTCTTCTTGTTCGCTTACGTCTCGGTGACAAGAGTGCTCGGCCGGTGATGCCGAACAGTGCCTCGGTCCCCCTCTTCATGCGAAGTCGAGGGGTGAGTCGAGCCCTTCCCCATGGTGGGGTTCGCCGATCATAGCGAGTGTTCGACGGTCGTGGGAGCAATTCCGTATGGCGATCCACTCCTAGCTCGCCGAGAAGCAAGCTTGGGGAGTGGAATTGAACCAAGTGTTGGACTCCGGAACCATCATGTAGTTCAACGGTTGTGGGAGCAGTTCCGAACGGCAGTCTACCTCTGGCTCACCCGGGGGCGAACCGAGGAGGTAAAGTCGAGCCGAGTGTTGGACTCCGAACCATCGTGTAGTTCAACGGTTGTGGGAGCAGTTCCGAACGGCGATCTACCTCTGGCTTGCCCGGGGACGAACCGAGGAGGTAAAATCGAGCCGAGTGTTGGACTCCGAACCATCGGTGTGGTTCAACGATTGTGGGAGCAGTTCCGAACGGCGATCTATCTCTGGCTTGCCCGGGGGCAAACCGAGGAGGTAAAGTCGAGCCGAGTGTTGGACTCCGAACCGTCGGTGTAGTTCAACGGTTGTGGGAGCAGTTCCGAACGGCGATCTACTTCTGGCTCGCCCGGGGGTGAGCCGAGGAAGTAAAGTCGAGCCGGACATTGGACTCCGAACCATTGGTTGAAAAATAAAAGAAATAAAAGGTAAAGGCGGAGAGAAGCAAGCAAATTTATAAGTATGAAAGAGCATTCTTCATTGATAATTGACGGCGAACCGTTTTTACATATTACAACTTATGAAATAGATTATAAGTTAGAGGAGAGGAATGGCTCGATATCCTGTAATACTTAGAGAGGCGTCGGGGCGCTTTCTTGGTATTTCAGGAGGTGGTCGGCATTCCAGGTCCTCGGAATCTCTCTGCCCTCTAGATCTTCCAGGCGATATGCTCTGGGCCGAACTACCCTTGTGATCTTGTAAGGCCCTTCCCAGTTCGGAGCCACTTTGCTCTTCTGATTGGAGAAGGATATGGCCAGTTTTCTCAGAACCAAGTCCCCTTGCTTGAGATTGGTGGGTCGGACTTTCTTGTTATATGCTAATTCGACCCTCCTTCGGTAGTTCTGTTGCCGAATTGATGCTCTCTCCCTCAGTTCGTCCACCAGATCTAAGTTCGCCCTGAGGTCTCTTGCGTTCTGTTCCTCATTGTAGGCTGCGAGGCGAGGGGAAGGCATTCCGACCTCGAGGGGTATCACCGCCTCGGACCCATAGGTGAGGTTGAAAGGGGACTCTCCTGTGGGGGTCCGCTTGTTCATGCGCTAGTTCCATAGTACGTTGGGGAGTTGGTCGACCCATAAGCCTTTGGAACATTTGTCTAGCCTCCTCTTGATACCTGTGAGGATCTGCCGATTGGCATTTTCTGCTTGGCCGTTCGACTGTGGGTGGGAGACGGAAGAGAAGCGCTGTTGGATGGCAAGATCCTCGCACACAGCTCGGAATGCAGCCCTAGTAAACTGAGTTCCGTTGTCGGTTATGATGACACAAGGGACGCCGAACCGACAGATGACGCTTTTCCAGAAGAATTGAAGCAACTTGTTCTCGGTGATAGTGGCGAGGGGCTCGGCCTCAATCCACTTCGAGAAGTAGTCGATGGCGACGACCAAGAACTTGAACTGGCCCGGAGCTGGAGGGAAGGGCCCTAGTAAGTCCATCCCCCACATTGCGAAGGGGATAGGACTTGATAGGGAGGCGAGGTTGGCTTAGGGGAGGCGACGAATGTTGGAGTGTCTCTGGCAAGAGCCACATTGCCGAACGTATCGCTCGGCATCTTGGAGGAGGGTCGGCCAGAAGTATCCGTAGTTTAAAGCCTTCCGAGCCAAAGACCTAGACCCCGAATGTGCTCCGCCGATGCCTTCGTGTAGCTCCTGCAAGGCGTAATCGACCTGTTCTGGGGAGAGGCACCTTAGATATGATCGGCCGTCAATCTGCGAGAAGGAGCGCTTGTACAAGATCCCCTCGATCAAGACATACCGCTCGGCCCTGGTTCTGACTCGGCGTGCTTCTTTGGGGTCTCCGGGGAGGAGTCCGTCCCTTAAGAACTCCACCAACGACTTCATCCAATTATCTTGCAGCAGGACCGGCAATGACTCCACCGAGCCGGATGTCTCGTCTTCTATGCTCGGCCTTGAGAGGACCTCGATCAAAACGGTCTGCTCGAGACCTTGGAGGGAGGATGAGGCCAACTTGGAGAGGGCATCGGCCTGTGAATTCTCCTCACGAGGGACTCGTTGGATGAGTGCCTCTTCGAACCGGCTCATGAGGGCTCGGACCTTGGCGAGGTACTTCGCCATCCGCTCGTCTCGCGCCTCGTACTCGCCCAAGACTTGGTTCACAACCAGTTGAGAGTCACTATGGATTCGGAGGCGCTGCGCTCCGGCACTCCGGGCAAGTCTGAGGCCCGCGATGAGTGCCTCATACTCCGCCTCGTTGTTCGAGGCCTTGAAGCTCATACGGATCGCATACTGGAGGACGAAGTCATCGGGGCCGTTCAGGATGATACCGGCGCCGCTTCCTTCGTTGCAGGAGGAACCGTCCACGAAGACCGTCCAAATGGGGGGACCGTTCGGGACGTGGCTGACCTCGGGAATGGTGGACTCGACGATGAAGTCAGCGAGGGCCTGAGCTTTGATAGCAGTCCGAGACTGGTAGGAGATGTCGTGTTGGCTTAGCTCTATGGACCACTTCATAAGCCGGCCCGAGGTTTCGGGCTTGTGGAGGATCTGTTTCAACGGTTGGTCGGTGAGGACCACAACCGAGTGGGACTGAAAGTACGGATGGAGCTTCCTTGCCGCCATGATCAGAGCGTAAGCCATCTTTTCTATCTTAGGATAACGGAGCTCGGCGTCCCGAAGCACCTTGCTCACGTAGTAGATGGGCCTCTGAGCCTGGTCTTCCTCCCTCACCAAAACAGCACTTAGCGTCTGCTCGGAGGTGGCTAAGTAGATGAAGAGGGGTTCCCCCGGAATGGGCTTGCTGAGCAGGGGAGGATTGACCAAGTATTCTTTCAGCTGTTCAAAGGACTTCTATTGCAGTTCCCCCCACTGGAAACCCTTGGCTCCCCTGAGAGCCTTGAAGAAGGGAAGGCACTTTTCCCCCGACTTCGAAAGGAACCGCCCAATTGCGGCGAGCCGACCCGTAAGCTTCTGCACTTCCTTGACGTTCCGGGGCGGGGCCATGTCCAGTATGGCCTTGATTTTCTCAGGATTCGCTTCGATCCCTCGCTGGCTCACCATGAAGCCGAGGAACTTTCCTGAGGAGACTCCGAACGCACATTTGTTCGGATTCAGTCTCATATTGTGTCTTCTCAATATGCCGAATGCCTCCTAGAGGTCGGCCACATGGTCGGTACCTCGGATGCTTTTAACGAGCATGTCGTCGACGTACACTTCCATGTTGCGGCCTATTTGGCTTTGGAAGACTTTATTGACGAGGCACTGGTAGGTGGCCCCAGCGTTCTTCAATCCGAACGGCATGACTCTATTACAGTAGAGGCCCTGGTCGGTGATGAAGGAGGTTTTCGGAATGTCCGGGGAGAACATTCGGATCTGGTTATAGCCGGAGAAGGCGTCCATGAAGCTGAGGAGCTCATGGCCCGAGGTGGCATCAATGAGGGTGTCGATATTTGGGAGAGGGAATGGATCCTTCGGACACGCCTTATTCAGGTCGTTGAAGTCGATGCATATCCTCCAAGAACCGTTGGACTTCTTGACCATTACAACAATGGAGAGCCACTCAGGGTAGTTCACCTCCTGTATGAACCGAGCCTTTAGGAGTTTGTCCACCTCCTCCTTGATGGCCTGCTGTCGCTCGGGAGCGAATTTTTGCCTTATCTGCTGAACCGGTTTGCACCCCAATTCGACACTGAGGCGGTGGACTAGCAGCTCCTCGGAAATCCCGGGCATATCCGCAGCGGACCAGGCAAACAGGTCACGGTTATCCCGGATGCATTGCACCAAGTCGGAACACAGTGCAGTCGGCAAGGACTTGCTGATGAGGAACTTTCGACTCGGGTCCTCGTCCGAAAAGAGTACTTCTTCCAATTCGTCCGCCGGCTCGGACGTGGTTCGGACATTCGGCTCGGGAATCTCTAGGGTCTCGAGGGAGAGCACCGGACCCCCCGTGGAAGTCATGTAGCACTTCCGAGCTGTCTCTTGGCTGCCCCTGACTTCTCCCACTCCCGACTGAGTGGGGAACTTCATTTTAAGGTGGTACGCTGAAGGGACAACTTCCAGGGCAGCTAGGCCGGGTCGGCCTAGGATGACATTATATGCGGCCGGGACGTCGACGACCATAAAGTCCATCGGCTCGGTCCGGGTAGTAGGGGTCCTCCCAGCAGTTATGTCCAGGGTTATAACCCCTTCGACAGTTACTGGTACCCCCGTGAACCCGTGGAGCGTGTAACCGGCCGGCTTGAGACGATCCCGGGATAGCTGCAGCCCTCGGAAGGCCGAAAGGAAGAGGATGTTCACCGAACTCCCGTTATCTATCAGGACCCTCTGCACCTTGAAGTTTGCCATGCGAAGATCGATGACAAGTGCATCGCAGTGGGGAGTTCGGACCCCCTCGAGGTCTTCATCGGAGAAAGTCACTGGGATGCCGAGGCCTTTGGGAGGAGGGGCGCTGTGAACTGAGTTGACCTCTCGGACGAAGGCCTTTCGAGAGGAGTTGGAGGAGCCCCCCATGGGGCCTCCGTGGATGAGGTGTAGAACTCGTTCTTCCTCGAACTCGGGGGTCTCATCGCGCCGCTCGGAGCGTTTGTTAGCCCCCCGAGGCGGGGGAGTGGTGCGGTCTCCCCGATCATTTGCCTTAACAAATTTGGCCAACTGCCCTCTCTGGATGAGGGCTTCAATCTCATTTTTCAACACCCTGCAGTCGTTGGTGTCATGGCCGTGGTCCCGGTGGTAACGACACCATTTCTCCTTGTTCCTTCTCTTGGCCGGGGTGTTCATCCTCGGAGCTGGAGGTATAACCCCCTCCTTTTCCACTTCCATCAGGATAGTGGAGACATTGGTGGTGAGGGGAGTGAACTTCTCGAATCTAGGGGGAGGACGGCGCTGACCGCCGTTGTCCTTCTGCAGCTTCTTGGACCCCTCCTCCTCTGTCGCCTTCCTCTTCGATCCGGAGGCCGATCCTCCGAAATTTGGGAGGCACTCGGCCTCTTCCGCCCGAATGTACTTCTCGCATCTTAGGAGAAGATCGGCAAAGTTATGCGGGGGCTTCTTGGCGAGGGACGACCGGAGGTTGGAGTTGAGGACGTTCGACTGGAACGCAACGGTCGCCACGGACTGGTCGAGGGTGGCTATTGACCTGACCTCTGCGGTAAATCTCCTCACATAATCCCTCAGCTTTTCTCCCCTCTCCTGTCGGAGGTGGAGTAGGGAGAGGCTAGTCTTCTCCGTTCGCCTGCTACTCACAAAGTGAGTTATGAAGAGCGTCTCGAACTTCTCGAACGAGAAGATGGAGGAGGGAGCGAGCCTGGAGTACCATTCCCGTGCCGACCCCTTGAGGGTGGCGGGGAAGGTCTTGCAGAGCATGGCGTCGAAAGCTTGATGGATCAGCATTAAGGTCTTGAAGCTTTCGACGTGATCGACTGGGTCGGACTCCCCTGAGTACGTTTCAAACTGCGGAGGTTTGAAACCCCTCGGTATGGGGGCCTCCATGATCATCCGAGAGAAGGGGGTCTGCTGGGGCGGACGGTCCCTGCTCTCGACTCCTCTTTGTCCATGCGACCGATGCGCCTCTCCATCTCGTGGAGACGACGGTAGAGGGCATCGTCCCTCCGTTGGTAATCATACGATCCCCTGGACTCTTCTTCATAGAAAGGGAAGCGGGGACTGCGGCGTCGATAGTCCTGGGATCGGCGAGGACTATAGGGGTGCTGCTGGCGACTGGGAGCCGGGAGAGGACTTCTGGATCGGTGGCGAGGACTTGGTACCCGTGGGGGCGTTGGAACCCTCTGGGCATTGTGGTTGTTGGGGCGAAGGTTGAGGGCCTGCAGGACAGTCTCCTGGAACTGTAGGAACTCAGCACGAGTGATCGGTGCCTCATTGTCCCTTGGATGATGTTGGTCAGCAGGGGAGTGCGGCCTCCTCCTACGACGCTCGGGAGATTCCCCCCGGCCCCTTCGGTCCGGAGACCTCCTACCGTCTCGGCGATGAGGAGATCGCTCACCATGATGCTGGCGGGAGGCTCCCTCTCGGGCCCGCCTCTCATCTAGGTGGTTGCGAATGTCCTCTTCCTTTTGGCGATTCAGAACGGTGTTGCGGAGGTCGGAGGGTCGGGAGTGATGGGAAACCATGGATTCCGAGGAGGCATTGTGAATTGAGACATGGTCCGGATGGAGTGGTTGTTTCTGCCTCCGCTGGTTCTGACCGGCAGGACCATTTGGGGGTTGTTGGTTCGGAAGAGGAGACTGGCCCTGTTGGGCCGGGGGAGGAAGATGTTCGGGCTGCGGAGCAGGGTGGACAAGGACTTCCTCCTGCTGATCGGCGGGATTGGGTTCGCGGTTGGACCCCCTAGATCTGACCTTCTTGGGAGGCATGGTTGGAGAAGGGCTAGTTGAAGAGGAAGAGGCTGAGGCTATTCGTGTGGTTTTCCCACAGACGGCGCCAATCTGTTACCGCTGATTTCGGTGTGGGGGTAAACAGATGAGATTTGTGAGTTCGTAGGAAACCTGAATAGCTGGTCCAAGCCTTCTGATTCCTGCCGCTACCTGCAAGGAAGTACGATACACCGGGGTTGATTCCGGCGATGCACCCTCTGATGCTCTTGTCAGTAATCAGTGGTGATTAAGAAAGAGCTTTAAGGTGGAAAAAGAGTGATTACCTTATCACAGTGGTAGGGAGGAGGTATTTATAGTCGCCATGGGAGTGATTAGGGGTCTGATTTCCCGTGTAACTGTCAGGAGTAAAATCCTCACAATCTGTTTAGGAAACTAATCCCTGATCCCCGGTGAGAGCAAATCAGGCCCGTTGATTTGGTCAAATCAGTGACCCTGATTTGCCTCTTGTTGGTCTGGGTTTGCCTCGGGTCAGGACCCGTACCCAGTTGGAATGGATCCGCTTGTGGGTCATTGGATCTGTAAGAAGGAGACCCAGTACCCGTTTCAGACCCATTTGTATGTGAAATTACCGTTTTACCCCCGAGCTTCAAGATTCGCGCCCAATCTGGACGGTTCCGATTTAACCCCATTTTTAGCCATATCAGTTTTAATAAAAGTTTTAAATTCCTTGTAAAATTGTACGAAGTGAAGTGTAAAGATCCTGTGGAACTTCGAATTTAGGCTTGTTTGGAATTTGGGGTGTTACAATAACAAATTACAGAATTAAGGTGTAGATTTTGTGTCATGCTCCAATAGTCTATATTGGTCGGTCTATCAACAATTATACCATAATTAATGTCACACATACACACGGTTCAATTGCCAAAAAAATTGCTACCAATAGGCTATACCATAATTAAAAGCTTGCTTAGTTTCTCATTTCAGATTAATGGTAGCTTAGTATCGCCAGAGTGGAGACTCCGTATTATCCAAATAATTGATTAACTTATTGGGTTTGGTATGACCCAAACCAACGTCATCAATTAAAGGCATGAGCATGTTTTCTCAAGCTTAACCCACTCACTTTTCAACCTTACTATACCTTACGTCATATTATGCTTAATTAGTTCATAGATGTAACATAATAGTATGTTACATTTCAAAATTTTAAGGGCAGCATTACATGCCTAGGAATGTTTCCTATCAGTTACAAACACTCCACAAAAAAAAAATTTCATAGCTCCAATTGCTGTAATTGGATGTCCACAATTTAGCTGCAACGCCAATCACACCAATCACTTGCACATGAATAGGTATTTAGTCACATCGCAACCAGTTTACGCAAATGGCCCTATTTCAACATTCATGGAGGATCACAAATCATGTAGTTTTGCAAATTTATTTGTAATCTGTAGTCGCAACCATTCACCTGCAATTACTCACAATTCTGATCGCAACTACCAAATGAGAAACACATACACACCTTATCAAATCCAATCAACCTACTCCTTCTCCACCTGCACGAAATCAAAAAACCCAAGTGTTCAATCCAAGCTTCTAACACGCTACTAATCCACACCATCCCAAGCTCCAAAGAGTAGTAGTATAAACTAATCAACAATCTCCCCCATTTTCACAATAAAGTTTCGATCTTTATACCTTCTGATCAACTGACGGGAACATCCGGAAGAGGGCGGCAAGCTTTTCGTCGGATCCGAAAGGGGAGTAGCAACGAGCCATCTTAGCTAACGAATCCCGGGTTGGGGATCCGAAGATGTCGTCTAACCTGGCCCGTTTGCCGCAGATTGCCACCCCCCCTCCCCCCCCCCCCCCCCCCCCCCCCCCCGCGGCGGTGTTTAGGGTTTTGATGGAAGTGGGTTTGGGATCCGATAACCCGTTAAGCATCTGACGCTTATTGATATAACTTTTCCTTTGTTTTTAGCCATTTGTGTGGAGGGAAGGTGAAACTGGTTTGATGAGGAGGATTAATGGAGGATTAGAGAAAGAATCAATCAAGAAGAAGAAAAGAAATGAACAGGAACACATACACAGACCTTACAGATGGTCTGTGGTCTTTTAATAGATCTCATTTACGTGCAACGCACGTAAATGGACAGGTCGTTGGAGTGGTTACAGACTGGGGTCCACTTCCATCGACGGATACAATCTATTCACTTATGATCCAAGGGCCCTCAGCTCCCCATACCCCTTCGATTGCCTCTTTTACAATAAAACCCTCCTTATTACATTTATTACATTCTATCTGATACCAAACCCAATTACAGATGCAAGCTCTTCATGCTGCTGCTTCTCCTACCTCTCTTCAGCACCTGCGATCCCATCTTCCTTGCCATTGCTATTACTTATTAGCTGACTTGTATCAATTCCTCCCCCCCTATTTTGAGACCTTGCCTCAAGGTCGAATAGGGGAAACTTTCGGACCAGATCCCAATAAGGCTCCCATGATGCAGATGATACTTCTTGATACTTCCATTTGATCAGCACTTCAGATATCAACTTCCGGCCTCTGATAATTGTTCTACGATCTAAAATACACTCAAGTTCAAGTAATGCTGTTGAGGGTTGATCTGGAATATGATGCTGAACTTCTACAGATGGTCCCAAATGACGCTTGAGTAAAGAAATGTGGAAGACTGGATGTACTTTAGAACCCACTGGCAAAGCTAATTTATACGCAACAGCTCCACTACGCTCAACAACAGCATAAGGCCCATAATAGAGTGGAGCAAACTTGTGCACAGCTCTAGTTGCAATTGAGACTTGTCGATAGTGTTGTAATTTGACATATACTAAATCTCCAACCTGATATTCTCTATCCATACGATGACCATCAGCTTGCTTTTTCATTCTATCTTGAGCTCTTTTGAGGTTATCTTTTAACAACTGGAGATTCACATCCCTCGCCAACAATGCTTCTTCAACCACTGGAACCTTAGCAGTGTGCGGAATATAGGAAGTGATTGTAGGGGGTTTGCGACCATACACTACTTCATAAGGAGTAGTTTTAGTTGCACTATGGTAAGAAGTATTGTACCAAAATTCAGCCCATGGTAACCATCTACTCCAGTCACTTGGTTTGTGATGACAAAAACATCGCAAATATGTTTCCAAACACCTATTAACCACCTCCGTTTGACCATCTGTTTGTGGATGGTATGCTGTTGAAAAATGCAGCTTCGTTCCTTGTAATCGAAGAGATTCCCTCATAAGAGCACTTGTAAAAACCGTACCCCTATCACAAATTATAGAGATGGGCATGCCATACAACTTGAACACTCCTTCAGTGAGAACTTGAACAATAGAAGCAGCACTGTATGGATGCTTAATAGGAAAGAAATGGGCGTATTTGCTCAGCCTATCCACCACTACGAGGATAACAGAATACCTGCAGCTGAGGGGAAGAGACTCGATGAAGTCCATGCTAGCTTGCTCCCAAATTTGCTGAGGAATAGGTAATGGTTGTAACAATCCAGAAGGTGATTGACAGGAGTACTTGCTTGTTTGGCAGACTGCACACTCCCGTACAAAATGTTTAACATCTGCTTTCATTCCCCTCCACCAAAATGATCTTCTCAACCTTTGCAAGGTTTTGTCATATCCAGAATGACCCCCCCCTATAGGTGTACAATGATGTTCATGTATCATTAACCTTCGAAGAAAAGAAGTTGGGCTGATAACCACCTTGGAACCCTTATACCACACACCCCTCACCATAGAAAACTTTGGATTATCTTTCTGAGAAGCCTTATTTGACAATTCTTCAAAATAAGAATCATTTTGATTCATATCCACAACATCCTCCCACCAGTTGGGGGGTAAAGAGCTTAGTTGGAGTAAAAAACAATCCAACTCTCTTCTAGATAATCGATCAGCTGGAATGTTCTCAATTCCCTTCTTATACTCAACATCAAAATTAAACCCATAGAGCTTAACCAACCATGAGTGCTGTGCTGCCGTAGACAATTGCTGATCCAACAAATATTTCAAAGGCTTATGATCAGTGCGGATAATGAATTTTCTGCCAAAAAGATATTGTTTCCACTTCTTTACTGCCAAGAGTATTGCCAGCATTTATTTTTCGTACGCTGACCAATACAAACACCTTCCTTTAGTAGCCTGACTAATATACGCTATAGGGTGTTTATTTTGCAAAAGGACTGCACCTATACCTTCCTTACAAGCATCGCACTCTACCACAAATGTCTCATTGAAGTCAGGTAATTGTAAAACTGGGGCTATAGTTAGAGCTTGTTTCAATTGCTCAAAAGCTAATACAGCTTTCTCATTCCAAATAAAAGAATCCTTCTTTGTTAATTCAGTTAAAGGAGAAGCAATTGAACCATAGTTTTTCACAAACTTACGGTAATAACCTGAGAGATCAGGAAAGCCTCTTAAAGCTTTCACAGATGTCGAAGTTGGTCATTCCTTAATAGCAGCTATCTTCTTTTCATCCATTGCAATGCCAGCACTAGAGACAATATGCCCCAGATATTCTACTTCTCTTTGCCCAAATGTGCACTTGGATCTTTTTACGAAGAGCTGATTACTTTGTAATATAAGAAAAGTCTCCCTCAAATGCTCCAAATGCTCTTGCCAAGTCTTACTGAAGATCAAAATATCATCAAAAAACACAAGGATGAACTTTCTCAAATGAGGCCTGAAGATGTCATTCATAAGGGATTGAAATGTCGATGGAGCATTACTCAAACCAAAAGGCATGACAAGAAACTCATAATGTCCACTATGGGTTCTAAATGCAGTCTTCGACACATCATCAGAATGCATTCTAATTTGGTGATAGCCAGATCTTAAATCCAGCTTAGAAAAAAAATTAGCTCCATGCAATTCATCAAGTAGATCATCAATAATAGGAATAGGATACTTATCTTTAATAGTCTGCTGATTAAGTGACCTATAATCGACGCAGAATCTCCAAGAACCATCATGTTTTTTGACCAAAACAACTGGTGAACTATAGCTGCTAGTGCTGGGACGAATAGTACCTTGCTTCAACATATCTTCAATGATTTCTTCGATTGCATTTTTTTGTTCAAATGAATACCTGTAAGGTCTTAAGCATACAGGCTTTGCTTCCTTGTTGAGAGGTATATGATGGTCGTAAGGTCTTGCAGTTGGCAAGGTCTTTGGCTCCTCAAATAAGAGTTGGAACTCACTTAATAGCTGCTGTAGATGTGGATCTTCATGGATGTATGTGGTATGATTGTCAAGAGCTGCCATGAAATACAACACAAAGCCCTTATGTGTTTGTAGAGTAATCTTGTTAGCTTCTTTATCTTTCAGAATTTGCGTAGGACTAGGATTCAACCCTTGCAACACCCAATTAACACCTTTGTGATGAAATTTCAGCTGCTTGTGGGCTAAATTAACGGTTACTTCAGCCACCTTCTTCATCCACTTAGCACCCAACACCACGTCATGGCCTCCAATAGGGAACACCAAGAAATCATCAATGAATTCATACCCTTGGCAATTGATTTTCACATTAGAGCACAGTCCACTCCCTTCCACTTCCTTACCTCCCGCAACTCTAACATTGAAAGATTGTTTAAGAGTAAGAGGTATCCCCACCCTTTCAAGTATAAAGGGATCTATATAGTTGTGTGTCGCCCCACTATCCACTAGGATATGGACATTGTGACAGTGTAAAAATGGCCTGAGGCTCAACCAGGGCCCAATACAATTCCTACTCAGAAAAGCAAAAATAACAACCTGGTTCGGCTCCGGACCACTTCAGGGTCGGCGCCGAACCTCGTGTTTGCCCTCACGATGCCGGCCTCCTCGTGCTGACGAGCCTCAGTACCCCCCGGAGTCCGATCCGGAGCAGTCCCTCATTCCGTCCCCCCTCTCTGGCGGGGCAGAAGGATGACCTGGCGCAGCCTAGGCCCTCCGATTCCCCCAGAGGCACAGAGGACTCACGATGGGCCACGTCAGCTCAAAATACCACCAGGGGTTTCGCCACGTCAGCCCTATACCACTCCTGGTATTACCACAACCGCCCTGAACCCCCTGGGCCTTCTGCCACGTCAGGCCCATGGGCTTTCGGATCCAAACCCGGCCCCCCAAGCGGAACCAAACCCGGTTGGGATTCTCTATAAATACTAGACCCTCACCCACCTTTCGGAGGTAATCAATCTTTTGCCACTTAAATATATCTAGTTATTGCTACTCTCTCACAGAGACTGACTAGAGCGTCGGAGGGTCCGCCACCGGGACAAACCCCGGTGTTTCAGGACCGTCTGCAGGTACACAAGACCTCGGATCCGACCCTTCCGATCCGAGCCCAACCTTCAACGTCTTTCCGAGCTCATCGTAGGCCCCCAGAAGGTCAACCGAAGGTTGGCAGACGAGCGGCAATCTCCTTCAATACAAATTGAGTTCGAACTCACACCTGGTGCTTCCACACGTGTCTCAGAAATAAACAGCATCAGGTTGGCGCCGTCTGTGGGAACCGCTGCTCCAGAAGCCGATCCGACCCAGACCCTCGAAGGCCATCGACAGCCGAATCCTCATGACCTCCAAAGGCAAGGGGGCTGCTCCCTCCGTCAACCAACGGGACCCGCCCCCACCCTCTGATGAAGCCGGGCCCCGCACGTCGAAACACAAGGCTCCCCCTCGAGAGTCCCAAACGAGCGTCGGCTGGACAGCCCAGCCCGACCTACAAAGAGTAATCCTCAACCGCAAGATTACCCACAACTGGGGAAGGGCCGCTTCCAACTCGGCCCCGAACCATCCGAGGAGGACCCACAGGGATGACGGCCCACGGGATCGGCAAGGTGATAGGGACCGGGGATCACCAACCCCGAAGCCTAACCCAAACCGCACCCAGGGTCAGGATCCCGAATACGAGGTATCCCTGGATACGCCATTCACCCTACACTACATCCACGGGGGACCGGTGAAGGGGGAAAATGATACTTCCCAAGGAACCTTCACCCAGGAGACGAACGCCATTCAGTACAGCCCCTCCCCTGAGCTACAACCGCGGCCAGTCTCCTTCTCAGGAGAGGGCCCCGAAGGAGTTCACCTCCCCCACTGCGGGGGCCTCGTCGTTAGCCTCCGCATGGCCAATTGTGAGGTTCGCCGAATCCTTGTTGACAACGGCAACCCGGTAAATATCCTCTTCCTCAGAACCTTCGAAAGCCTCAGATTACCCAGAGGGAAACTCAAACCAGCAGAATGCACGTTGCTCAAGCTTGCGGGCGTCCCGATCATAGTGAAGGGAATTATTACCCTCAACGTCACCACTGGACCGGATCCTGACAAGAGGACCGAGTCCTTGGATTTCATGGTCATCCACGCCAAGGCGGCCTACAACGCCATCCTCGGCCGACCCGGGCTAAACTCCCTCCAGGCGATACCTTCGGCCCACCATCTGGAACTCAAAGGGAGAGGGGGCGTACCCCCCCTCAGCGCGGGCGTACTCCCCCTCAGCGCCGTTGAACTCGAACCCGAGAAAGACGGCCCCGCCCCCGAGCCCGTGGACGAGCTGGAGGAGATCCTATTCGACACTGAAGATGAGTCCAAATGGTTCCGGGTGAGCCGCTCACTCGCCGAGGACCTGAAGGCGGGCATCATCGCTTGCGTCCGCCGCAACGTTGATCTCTTCGCTTGGAAGCCCTCCGATATGCCCGGAATCTCTGAAGACTTGATCATGCACCGACTGAGTGTCCTCCCTGACTCTAAACCGATCGTCCAAAAGAGGCGCAAAGTCGCCCCGGAGAGGCAACTGATTGTAAAAACAGAAGTAGACAAGCTCTTGTCCGCTCGATTCATCCAAGAAGTCACCTACCCCGAATGGTTGGCCAATGTCGTCATGGTGAAGAAAGCGACAGGGGGTTGGCGAATCTGCATTGACTTCACGGACCTTAACAAAGCGTGTCCAAAAGATCCTTTCCCCCTCCCGCGCATCGACGCTTTGATAGACGCGACCTCAGGGCACGAGCTGCTGTCCTTCATGGACGCTTTCTCGGGGTACAATCAGATCCGGATGTTTCCGCCAGACATCTCCAAGACCTCATTCGTCACCGACCAAGGTCTTTATTGTTACCGTGTCATGCCCTTCGGGCTGAAAAACGCCGGAGCCACGTACCAGCGACTCGTCAACAGAGTCTTCAAGGACCTGATCGGCCGCAACGTAGAAGTTTACGTCGACGACATGCTTGTCAAGAGCCGGGCTGGGCCGGACCACGTCGCCGACCTCGAGGAAGCCTTCGGTGTCCTCCGACGCCACAACATGAGGCTTAACCCGGCTAAATGCGCCTTCGGCGTCTCCACGGGGAAGTTCCTAGGGTTCATTGTCAGCCAGCGCGGCATTGAGGCAAACCCCGAAAAAATACAGGCCATCATCAACATGTCCCCGCCCCGGAATGTCAAAGAAGTTCAGAGGCTCACGGGTCGGTTGGCGGCGATCGGCCGTTTTCTCTCCAAATCAGGGGAGAAATCTCTCCCCTTCTTCAAAGCCTTGCGCGGGAAAGGGGGCTTCGAGTGGGGTACCCCTCAACAAGAAGCCTTCGAACAGCTGAAACGGTACCTCGCCAACCCGCCTCTCCTCAGCAAGCCCGAACCAGGCGAGCCGCTTTGGCTCTACCTGTCCGTCTCGGACCACGCCCTCAGCGCCGTCCTCGTCCGAGAGGAGGCAGGAGTTCAGAAACCCCTGTACTATGTAAGCAAAGTGCTACACCCGGCCGAGACGAGATACGCGAAGATAGAAAAGGTAGCCTATGCCCTGGTTATGGCAGCCCGAAAACTCCGACCTTACTTCCAGGCCCACTCCGTCCAAGTTCTGACCGACCAACCACTTAAGACCGTCCTCCACAAGCCCGAAAACTCCGGCCGATTAGTCAAGTGGTCGATCGAGCTGAGCCAGTTCGACATCAGCTATCATCCCAGGGCAGCCATTAAAGGGCAGGCCCTCGCCGAGTTCATAACTGAATGCACTGTCTCCGAGCAACCTGACGTAGAAGAGCCGGATCCGACCTGGGAGGTCTTTGTTGACGGCTCATCCTGCGAAACGGGGAGTGGGGCGGGCGTCATCCTTCGTGGCCCCGACCAATTCCTACTTCAATACTCCCTGCGCCTCAACTTTCCCGCCTCCAACAACGAGGCAGAATATGAGGCCATGATCGCCGGACTGACCCTCGCCCACCGAGCCGGTGCCAAGCGAATCCGGGCGTTCAGCGACTCTCAACTCGTGATCCATCAAATCAACGGAGAGTACGAAGCCCGCGACGACCGAATGGTGAGATATTTGGCGGCGGTCCGACGACTCTTGGCGCTCTTCGACAACACTACGGTTGTCAGAGTCCCCAGGGAACAGAACGCCCAAGCCGACGCGCTATCCAAACTCGCCTCTTCTTCCTTCGAAGGCCTCGATCGTACGGTGCTCGTCGAGGTCCTCTTGGAGCCAAGCATCCTTAGCCCAGAGCCGGAAGCAATGTGCGTACAAGAAAGAACCAGCCCGGACGACTGGACCACTCCCATCTGAAACTTCTTGAACCAGGCCGAGCTTCCTGAAGACAAAGCCGAGGCCAGGCGAATCAGAATCCGAGCGGAAAGGTTCGTCATAATCGATAACATCCTCTTCAAACGCTCGTACACCTTGGCCGACGGCAAACCCTACCTCCGCTGCCTCGCCAAGGACGAGGCCAGCTACGTCCTCAAAGACCTGCACGAGGGGATCGGCGGATGCCACATGGGGAGTAGGACGCTTGCCCGAAAGGCTCTGAATCAAGGGTACTATTGGCCCACCATGCTCCAAGACTCACAAGACTTAGTCAAGAGGTGCGGCCCCTGCCAAAGATTCTCCCCCATCAAAAGGCTTCCTCAAGCCAACCTCCGATCCCTGGCAAGCCCTACGCCCTTCGCCATGTGGAGTATGGACCTTGTGGGGCCCTTCCCCCCAGCGGTAGGACAGAAGAAATTCCTGATTGTCGCCATCGACTACTTCACTAAGTGGATCGAAGCCGAACCGCTGTCCAGCATCACCGAACGCCAAGTGCAACAATTCTTCTGGAAGAACATCATTTGTCGATTCGGGATCCCCCGAATCCTCGTCACGGACAACGGAACCCAGTTCCAAGGGCAGAACTTCCAATCTTTCTGTCAGGACATCGGCATCCAGCAACGTTTCTCCGCCATTTGCCACCCTCAGTCTAACGGCCAAGCAGAGAATGCGAACAGGCAAATCCTCGATGGCCTCAAAAAGCGCCTCGACAATTCCCCCAAGGGGCTCTGGGTGGAGGAGCTGCCCAGCGTACTATGGGCACACCGAACCACGCAGAGGATCCCCACGGGGGAGACACCCTTCAATCTGACCTATGGGACTGAGGCAGTCATCCCCGTCGAAGTCGGATTGCCTTCCCCCCGGATCATAGCCTTCGATGAAGACGACAACGCGTCCGCCCTGAGGGCTAACCTGGACTTCGTCTCCGAGGTACGAGAAAAGTCCGCGGTCCGAAGGAGCATTTATCAGCAACGGATCGAGAGATTTTACAACAAGAAAGTCCGCCCCACCAGCATCCGGGCAGGGGACCTAGTGTTGCGAAAGCTATCTGTCTCTGACCCGACCAAGAAGAGGAAACTGGCTCCCAACTGGGAAGGCCCATACCGCGTAGTCGAGGCTGTACGCCCTGGTACATACCGACTAACGGATATGAATGACCGACCCATCAGCCGACCCTGGAACGCTGAGCACCTCATGAAATTCCGGGGAGAGCAAGCTTAGATTCCAGCGTGGCTTAAGTAAAATAAAACTTTTGTAAACATTCATGTGTAAAGGGCCGCTTCAGCGACCCCCCCCCCCCAGTCTGGTATAAAAGAAGTCTCTTTTGTCAAAAGTTAAATACCTCGGCAACGCCGACCCAGTACCGGGCAAGGCGGGCGGCATCTGGGTTCTCCCTCGGGTCTCATCCCCTAACGCCTCGGCAGGTTCGACCCAACTACGGGCAGGAGGTCTCCCTGTCACCCCGCATCGATCCCTCACGAATCGGCGGAGCCCGACCTTGCCTAAACCGCCCTTCACCACCCCGATAACCAGAGCAAAGAAGGAAAAGAAAGCTTTATTCATACTCTTTTATTTTTGCACGGAGAAAACAAGCAAATACCGTTACAGAACCACTCCACTCATCTCAAACTAAAGGGGATCTCCGGCTTAGGGCCCCTCGGACCCGGTAAAGGGCGGAATCACTCCGACCAAACGACTTGGGACTCTCTCCTCGTCATGACGGTCCTTCGGCTCTGCCACCGTCGACACCCCGGCCACGGAGCTCTGGGCATCCACGGATCGAATGCGCTCCATCAGTGGCAACGCCGAGGGAGCCCCCTCTGCTCGCCGATCCCTCGAGGAAGATGTCGAAACACCCAACATGGTCCTATAGCGGTGTATCTCCATCTCCTTCTTCACTATCACATCGCGAAGAAGCTTCTCGGAGGAAGGCCTCTGCACCGAGGAACTTGACATGGTGTATCCAAGACCAACGCCCCCTAGCTCCCGATCCACCATCGCCCTCCTCAGCCGGCTCGCCTCCTCACTCAGGGCTTCAGACTTGTTCCTGTAATAATGGAAGGCCGCATCAGTGTCGCGAGCCCTCTTTCGATACCGAACCAAAGTGGCCTCTAAGGCCTCGACCTTGCCCCGAAGCCACGCCACGTCGGAACGAAGGGGGTCCACCTCAGGAAGGGGAGCCGTGACCTACAAGAGAACCAGCCCGCTCAAGACATATATGCAAAGAGGTTCAGAAATTTTTCAAAGTTGGAACACTTAGCCAGCCAGAAAACCCTCTTTTTATAAATTCAGTTTCCCCATACAAAAATTGCGGTGGCCAGTCCGCGGAAGGCAAATACAATCGAGAGAAGGAAAAAGAAGGACAAAAATTATACAGCGGGTTTTCCCACCTCGATATCAGCCGGATCCGTTGGAGGGTCGGTAACCGATTTGTCATCTGACCCTTGTCCGCCAGGAGTCTTCGGTGTCCCCTCAATCTCCATATCATACTCGAAGTTGGACAGGTCGATAGTCGGATAAAAGTGCCTCACATGGCTGAGGGCCTTCGCGTAACTACTATCCTGGGCATTGATCACCAGGATCTGACACGACTTAGTCACCTCATCCTTCTCCTTCTCCGACCTCTCCTCCTGAGCCGCCCTCGCCTTCGCCCATTCCTCCTTCTCCTTGTCAAAAGCCACCTTCGTCTCCGCCTCCTTCTTACGAGAGCCTTCGAGCTCTCCCTTCAATTCCGTCACCTCCGGCTCGGCCTTGTCAGCCCGATCTCGCTCTCGCTGCACCGCCGCCTCGTAGAGTCCCCTCACATGGGCCCCCTGCACGGTCGCCTGCCAGGACCAGACACTACTAAGAAATCTTCCTTAAACAACATCACCTGAAAGCTAGGAGGTTCGATCGACTTACCAGCACCGTGGCCTGCGCAAGACGCACATACGCCTCGTCCAGGGTCTGGGACTTCATATCCGAGCGGTCCCGAGGGGTCGCCAACTTATCTGCAACCTCCACGGCCTGGCGCCCCCGGACCAGGCAATCACCTTCGCGGATCGACCAATCCGGCACCCACCTTCGCCGAAGCCTCTCCTCTAGTCCGGGATCCGCCGGGGGACCCTTCCCCTTATCAGGCTCGGCGGCCGCACCCTGATCCGAACCCCCCTGGACCACTGCGTCCCCACCCGTCTCTGACCGAGTCCTCTTCATCCTCGGCTGAACGGGGGCCTCGGAGACCACCTGGGACGACTCGGTGGTCTTCGCCGCGACATCCTTCTTCTCGACCTTCTTCTTCATGGCGAGCCTCAGCGCCTTAATCGACTCCTCATCCATTTCTGTAAAGAGATCCATTAAGAACAAATGAGCAAAAAAGTACAAGAAGAGTGTGAGGAAAGAAACAACCACGTACGAGGCACGGCCGGGCTAGGGCTCAGTCCGACGCTTGCCAGATGGGCCTCCGTCACCTTCCCCCAATTAATGCTATGCGACAGACGGAGGCGCTCAACGAGTCTCCACTCCTCCGCCGTCAAATCCCCTGGCCCCGGTGCTGTGTAGCTCGGCTTAGTATGGTTCCACCGAGTAGGGATAGCCCAAGGGTCCTCACTCCGGATCACCAGATACTTCTTCTTCCAGAACTTAATGGAATCCGGATGACCGTGGACAACCTTCGCCTTACCTCGAGGCGAGATATAATATACTCCTTCTGCCGATGAGCCAATCAATAGCATCGCTCGGAACACGCCCAGCCGCAGGGGTACCCTCCGTTCCGCGCACAACAGCACGAAGCAGATGATCTGCTTCCAGGAGTTCGGCCCGAACTGCATCGGCGCCAGGGACGACCAATTTAACACCTCCCGAACGAATGGGTGGATGGGCAACCTCAGGCCGGAGATAAAGGCGTCCACAGGGAAGATACAATACCTGTCCGGCAGGGGATCGGTCGGTCGAAGAGAAGAACTCGGCAGCATAAGCTCATAACTGGGCCCTATGTGGTAGGCCAACTGCAGAGCCCCCAAGTCGCTTGCCTCCAGAGCGGTCGGGGAGGCGTCCACCATCAACCTCTTCCGGCTTGACGACGACGGCTGGACCCCCGAGGACTCCTTATCGGAGAGATCGTCGGGGTAGCAACGGAAAGGCCGGGGTTGTGCAGACGACCCTATCACCAAGTCGCTCGGGCCGCCAATCTTCGATTTCTTCTTCTTCGGAACCCTCCTCCTCTTAGCCCGTTCCGGCGAAGGTGTAGACAAGCGCCCCAGAACGGGCGGATTCAGAGACCCCGCGGAACCATCTCCCTCGGAGCCACCCTCCTCTCCGGAAGCCGACCCCAGGGTCTGGACTTCGTCTGAGCTGCCGCCCCCCTCCTCAGAGTCGCTGCTTTCTACCACGAAATGCCTCCGAGATCGCAATGGCTTCACGCTGTGTACGACCTCCTCCTTGCCTACCGGCCCCTCCCCAGAGGTCGACGCCAACGAGCCAGACTGAGCCCTATCCATCCGTGCCTAAGTTAAACAGGGTTACCAACTAACCTGAAATCACCTCGGAAACACGACCTTGCTGCCGGAAGCTGAAGGGGCGAGCGCTGAAGAGTTGAAGGATTTTTCCGAAAAGTAAGAGGCAGGAGAGAAATAGGCGATGGGAGGAAAGGAGGGAACATTTATAGGGGATAGGAACAACTCCTCGATTTTCGCAGTCACTATTCACCGATTGACGTGCAACTACCGCCTAGGAAATCACGCCGCATCCTCGAAACACGTGCTGCTGACGTCACCCAGTGCCAGACTGGCAGCACGGTACGGGGTCGGTTCGGGCAAAATAACGACTCGCCTTCGCCAGCACTAAAGTACTCTTCTTCAGAAGATCCACCGGCGGGCCATCACCCTTACCAGCCCGTAATCCCCCCTCGTCTCGAGGTTCGGCTTGGCACCGGGGTACTCTTCCCAAGAAGAAACTACGGCTCGCCTTCACCCTCACCGGCCCATAATCCCTCGCCAGCTCGAGGTTCGGCCCGGCACCCGGGTACTCTTCTTCGGAAGATCCACCGGCGGGCCATCACCCTTACCAGCCCGTAATTCCCCCTCGTCTCGAGGTTAGGTCTGGCACCCGGGTACTCTTCTCAGGAAGAAGCAACGGCTCGCCTTCACCCTTACCGACCCATAATCCCTCGCCAGCTCGAGGTCCGGTCTGGCACCGGGGTACTCTTCTTCGGAAGATCCACCGGCGGGCCATCACCCTTACCAGCCCGTAATTCCCCCTCGTCTCGAGGTTCGGCCTGGCACCGGGGTACTCTTCTCAGGAAGAAACAACGGCTCGCCTTCACCCTAACCGACCCATAATCCCTCGCCAGCTCGAGGTTCGGTCTGGCACCCGGGTACTCTTCTTCGGAAGATCCATCGGCTAGCCATCACCCTTACCAGCCCATAATTCCCCCTCCTCTCGAGGTTCGGTCTGGCACCCGGGTACTCTTCTCAGGAAGAAGCAACGGCTCGCCATCACCCTTGTCGACGCGTAATCCCTCGACCTCTCGAGGTTCAATCGAACACCAGGGTACTCTTCTCCGGAAGAGACAACGGTTCGCCATCGCCTTCACCTACACTGGGACCCTCGACTAGCTCGAGGTCCTATCCAAGCTTCAGGACAGCACCACCAGGAAGGCCCTGTGATCCGCCCTCCCATTTTTTGTTACAATCATGAACACTCCTCCACGGCTAGCTCCCGCACCCCCTGCAGGAGTGGGGGGCTTGTGTGACAGTGTAAAAATGGCCTGAGGCTCAACCAGGGCCCAATACAATTCCTACTCAGAAAAGCAAAAATAACAACCTGGTTCGGCTCCGGACCACTTCAGGGTCGGCGCCGAACCTCGTGTTTGCCCTCACGATGCCGGCCTCCTCGTGCTGACGAGCCTCAGTACCCCCCGGAGTCCGATCCGGAGCAGTCCCTCATTCCGTCCCCCCTCTCTGGCGGGGCAGAAGGATGACCTGGCGCAGCCTAGGCTCTCCGATTCCCCCAGAGGCACAGAGGACTCACGATGGGCCACGTCAGCTCAAAATACCACCAGGGGTTTCGCCACGTCAGCCCTATACCACTCCTGGTATTACCACAACCGCCCTGAACCCCCTGGGCCTTCTGCCACGTCAGGCCCATGGGCTTTCGGATCCAAACCCGGCCCCCCAAGCGGAACCAAACCCGGTTGGGATTCTCTATAAATACTAGACCCTCACCCACCTTTCGGAGGTAATCAATCTTTTGC
This sequence comes from Hemerocallis citrina, assembly GCA_017893485.1. Lineage (NCBI taxonomy): Eukaryota > Viridiplantae > Streptophyta > Magnoliopsida > Asparagales > Asphodelaceae > Hemerocallis > Hemerocallis citrina. The sequence goes on along the minus strand of CM030358.1, from coordinate 4,466,735 downwards.
CACTTAAATATATCTAGTTATTGCTACTCTCTCACAGAGACTGACTAGAGCGTCGGAGGGTCCGCCACCGGGACAAACCCCGGTGTTTCAGGACCGTCTGCAGGTACACAAGACCTCGGATCCGACCCTTCCGATCCGAGCCCAACCTTCAACGTCTTTCCGAGCTCATCGTAGGCCCCCAGAAGGTCAACCGAAGGTCGGCAGACGAGCGGCAATCTCCTTCAATACAAATTGAGTTCGAACTCACACCTGGTGCTTCCACACGTGTCTCAGAAATAAACAGCATCAGACATCTACCCCTTTAAGCTGAGCTTTCAGAATTAGACACTCAGTATTACATTCCGATCCTACTGTGAGGAGCTGTTGATTATCATCATTCCTGTCTAATTCTCCTGCCTCCTCTTCTATAAGCAACTGGTCCAACTCCTCCTCATTTTGCAGAGTGAACAAGTCCCATTCACCTTATATACACATATAAGATTTTGTTTTGCATACATGTCCCCGCAGATACTTCTCATCACAATGGAAACACAGCCCTTTTCTTCTCCTCTCCCACACCTCATTGGGTGTGAGTTTCTTCAAAATAGGTTTATCTGGGTTGACATTACTGGAGAATTTCCCTAGCGGATTATTTAAGGATGTTTGTCCAACTGGCTGTGTTTGATAAGGTACTTGGCTATAACCTGAGTGAGACCCTTTGATAAAAGGTCTGTAGGGTGCCTTGTTAAACTGCTTAAGAGCATTAGCTTTCTTCTCAAATCTCAGAGCCACTTTGAATGCCTCACTCAAAGATTGAGGTTCAACCATAGTAACATCATATTGCAATTCATCTTTGAGTCCACTTATAAATTGTTGCACTAAAAAAGATTCACTAACACCCTCCACTAAACAATGTAGTTTCTCAAATTGAACTTGATAATCAAGCACTGTGGACGTTTGATCTAGTCTGCATAAAGACTTGGCTGCATCTTCATAAATGCCCAAAGCAAACCTATTACAAATGCCCTCTTTGAACTCCTTCCATGTTACCACTCCCTCATTATTCTTAAGCAACCAACAACACCATTGGATTGCCTCATCTCTGAGAAAAAAAAATGCAACTCTCACTTTTTCATCTCCTAGAATCTTATACATCTCAAAATAGTGTTCAATTTGAAAAATCCAATTAAGGACATCCCCAGTTCCTGAGAATACTTGAACCTCCAATTTTGGTGGTTTTGAAAAAAAATTCCCCCAATTGCGTAATCTCTATCAAGATTTCCCCCAATTGCCTGATCTCTATCAAGAACCTCCCTCTCTCGGTGACTACGCACAAAGTTCCCACCCCCATCAAACCCAGGGTTTAGATGCTGTTTACCAGTGGACTTCGAAGGTGGAACTTCTGAGGAATCTTGATTTAATCACATCTCTCCCATCCGCTGAGTTAGTATTTGCATCTGTGCCAAAACCAACGGAATTTGCGAGACTTGAGCTGCAATTTCTTTGATCTGACTCTCCATTGTTGATACCCTTTCATTCAAGAACTGATGGCTCTGTTGCCACCCCAAAAGCGGAGCGAACCCAAGAACTCCACCGTTGTCTGAATCTTGAGGACCCTCCTCTTCATCTTCTATATTCGCGGCAGGTTCGACTGGCTCTGATACCATTGATACAACGTTTCCTTTGTTTTTAGCCATTTGTGTGGAGGGAAGGTGGGACTGGTTTGATGAGGAGGATTAATGGAGGATTAGAGAAAGAATCAATCAAGAAGAAGAAAAGAAATGAACAGGAACACATACACAGACCTTACAGCTGGTCTGTGGTCTTTTAATAGATCTCATTTACGTGCAACGCACGTAAATGGACAGGTCGTTGAGCGGTTACAGACTGGGGTCCACTTCCATCGACGGATACAATCTATTCACTTATGATCCAAGGGCCCTCAGCTCCCCATACCCCTTCGATTGCCTCTTTTACAATAAAACCCTCCTTATTACATTTATTACATTCTATCTGATACCAAACCCAATTACAGATACAAGCTCTTCATGCTGCTGCTTCTCCTACCTCTCTTCAGCACCTGCGATCCCATCTTCCCTGCCATTGCTATTACTCATTAGCTGACTTGTATCACTTATCTGACTTGGTTTTGGTTTACTTGTGGAGAAGAAACCCTTGAAAGAAGAGAGAGAGAGAGAGTGAGTTGGTTTACTTGTGGAGAAGAAACCCTTGAAGGAAAAGAGAGAGAGAGAGAGAGAGAGAGAGGGGGGGGGGGGGGTATTGAAATTTTTTTGGTTTTGGGGAGGAAATAATAGTTTTGGGATTTCAAATTTTGGGCGGGAAAATATGTTTTGTGAGATAAGATCTGGGATCATTGATTTCAACCCTATTAAAAGAGAGCCACTTGATAACTTTTTTTTGTGTTTTATTATATAGATATAATGGCATAAGGCTGTGCTTTGACGATCTCTCTATCACATGTACTACACGTATCTCATCTCAAGTATTTCCGTTGGATAAAATCCCTCAAACATATCACATGCCGAGAAAACAAATGAGGCCCAGATCCCAATGGCTCACACTACGAAGAGAAACATGTGCATTGTGCATGCTAAAATCTAGTTACAATTACACTAAAACAGTAAAATAATCATAAAAATTGCTCAGGGCCACCTGACAGGTCGGTCAGGCACCTCCTTTGTCAGGTATCGCAACCTATCCGACAGAGTGTTGTTAGATCTCGGCTTTTCTTCAGCTGCCTCGCCGAAATTCCCTCTCCTCCGCCGCCACCGCCGCCGCCATTATCGACAGCGGCGAAGGAGAAACCCTAGGGCTCTGCGGTTGCATTGAGATTGGGAAAGGGTGAGTGAAGGGAAGTGAGGAAGGGAAATAGAGGTGGAGGTGGAGGAGGGTTTGAGAAGGTGAGGGGAAGTGTAGAGGGTGGGGGTTAAGAGAGGAGGAAGATGGAGAAGGAGAGAAGAAGCCATGAGAGTCGCTCTTAGAGCATCTGTAGTCGTTGGGGGGAGAAAATATGCATATATGCATAAATGGCAATAACAATCGAAGTTTTGCTGCAGTCGTCAAAAGCTATTTTTTAGTTTTTTATAATAAAATAATAAGCGACGGCACTTCATGTGCCGTCGGAGGAAAAAAAATACAGCTAAAATTTGTGGGATGGCACTCGAAGTGTCGTCCGAGCGAAAAAAAAAAATTAAATGGAGCGACGGCACTCGAAGTGCCGTCGGAAGGAAAAAAATTCAAAGTGGAAAACAAAAATTACAAAAAAATTATTACAAAAATTACAAAAATTACAAAAACAATTCAAAAATTACAAAAAAAATATAAAAATTACAAAAAAATTACAAAAATTACAAAAAAATCACAAAAATTACAAAAACATTACAAAAAATTACAAAAACAATTCAAAAATTACAAAAAACCCAAAAGTGGTGGGACGACACTTCAAGTGCCGTCCGACCATTTTGGGCTTTTTTGGGGTTTTTTTGTTTTTTTAATTATGAAATTAATATTTTTTTGGTGGGACGGTACTTCAAGTGCCGTCCGACCATTAAAAATAATTTTTTTTGTGCGACGGCACTTCAAGTGCCGTCCGACAACTTTTAAAAAATAATAATCGTGCAACGGCACTTGAAGTGCCGTCGCTCAAATATGGATAATTCTCAAACCCATTCTCATTTATAGCAAACGATTGTAGCGAAATATAGATAAAATGGATATTTGGCAAACGAGTGCAGCACATTTTTTTAGCCAAATATCCATTTTATCGATATTTAGCAAACGACTACAGATGCTCTTAGTGAGTTGGATTTGGATGAGGATTTGGAGTTTGGATTTTTTGGTTGGGCTCGAAATGTAAATATTCGGCCGGGCCCATGTCATTTCGTATACATTGACCAGTCCGATAATCAAAACTCATGGGCCTGAATTTATATATACTAGTATAATGCACGTGCGATGCACGTCTATAAAAAAGTTTAGTCATTAAATTAAATGAATTTGTATATTTTGATTTGACGTGCATGACACGGGGATATTTAGTGGATGTAGTTTGCACGTATATTGCACGGGTTTGCTCAATTACAAAATTAGGGTTTGTTTGTTTACAACCCCAACTCTCCCATTAAAATAGTAGAGATAAAAATTAAATTAAATATATATTAAATATACCCAGTTTAGTACGATATACCATCGGTATTAATACTGGGTATCAGTACCATACCATATAATCTCAGTACGGTGCGATACCGAGATTTCGGTAATATTCGGTATGATAACGATACAGTACGATATTACGGTATTTATTTACACCCATATCTAAAACCCATTGCTAAGATATTAACAAGTGACAGATGTGTGTATATAAAGGGATTTCTGAAATGGAATTTGTGTCAACTTTTTTTTTATGTAAGCTAATAATAAATATGGACAGAAAAAAGATCTCAAATGCTGAGAGAGCGAGAGGGGGAGTAACATAAAGAGGCCCATTAAGGAAGTGATAGTTTGTGTTTTTCTTGGGTAAATGCCCATTAAGATAAATGAGTACACAATACAGCCCAGATTCAAATTAGTTTGTTATCTATTTGCAGGCAAATGTGTCTGCAACAGGAACAATGCTTATTTGAGTTATTAACATTGATTTTGGGTGTGATATTAGGAATTTAATGATCTAAAATTCGTAGTCAGTGACATGGGTAAAAATAGAGCTAAATCGGGACCGTTCAAATCGAGCATGGATCTTAAAGCTCCTAGGGGTAAAACGGTAATTTCAGCAGACACAGGCCCGACAAGATAAGCTGGGCCATTCTCAAGCCCGGTAAACGGATCCAGCATGCAATAGGGACTGTTACAACAGCCCTACCATAAAGGAGTCCAGATTCGTCGAACCCTGTTGAAATCCCCTTATTCAAGGGGGTAACCGACTCTGTCCTATCCATACACAAGGGAGGATCTGAAAACTCTATCTCTTTATCAAGAGAAGAGTCCAGTCCCAATCCGTGCACATTGATGGCATAACCGACTCTATCCTATCACTGGGAAGTAGGAATTCAACCTCATCTCGAAACTGATTCCGGAGGCGACCATATAAACCTTCTCCTCCCACCGTTGCAAGGTAATCAATTTTTCCATACCAAAAGCTCTTTCATAATCATTCAGATTACTGACTAGAGCGTCGGAGGGTGCGTCGCCGGAATCAACCCCGGTGTCTCGCACTTTTTGCAGGTTAATGGCGAAAGGATCTCGGTCAAACTCCGGTAAAGTTGTTCAGGTTTGACTATTCATCTTCCCTCGAATCCACAAATCTATTTGTTTGTCCTCACACCGATTTCAGCAGCAACAGTTAGCAAACCATAAACCTTTGGTAATTGGAAAGTTTTACATCTTCGAGTCTGTCTACGACATTAGGATTTTGATCAACTGCAAAATTCTCAATGCAAATCTTTCTTCATTTAAAAAAAATTTTAAAAAAATGGAACATGTTACAGAATTTTCAAATTGTTTATCCACTGTCCATGGCATCAATCAATAATGATAATGACTGAATTAATTTTTAGATAAAACACTTGTAGATATAAATGAACAATGAGCAAACTGTACTAGTAGCAATAACTGATCTCAACTATGATATATCTTTCTTCCTTGTTGTTCATGTTTCAAAGAAACAATGCGTATAGGAGCTGGTTCCATGTATCCGGAACTCCAGCTATACACCAGTGGCTGCAGTCGATGCCAGAGTGATCTCCACTGTATGCACTTGGATGGCCATCCTTTCGCAACTGAGACAGCAGTGTTATATCTAGAAGGTACACTGGTTTTGACATGGTACGCAATGTCTTCTTTACTATTGATTCCTCCGGAAGTGAACTTCCCGGATACGTTGACCCACTTACCGGTAGTCTCTCTCCATTGCAGCTCTTTGAACTAGACCCTCCCCAGTCATTTGCTCTGATTTCTCCACATTTAGAATAAAATTAGTTGGAGAACTCTACTATCATCATCAAAATAGCAGATACTTTTCATGTTGTTTAGTTTATCTATGGATGTAGTCAGAGGTTGTATCTTTTCTTCTGCTTTCTAACTTGGATTAGATGATGTGTTTTGGGTAGCAGTTTTGTAAATTGTACTATTTTGTTTCGTTAATATCGTATTAATGAAGCGATGACGGGGTCATCTTTTATCAAAAAAAAATAGCAGATACACATTATTATCTTCATCTATTAAGTTGATCATGTATTAAGCATGATATATAATTTTGTAACTTTGATATATGGATAACTTACTGGTAATGTGTCGGAGAAATTCCCTGGAAGATCACTTTAGTCTTTTTTGGGTCAACATTGGAATCGACCCAGTTAGCCCAAGTAGATAGCCCCTTCGAGAATGCCTCCAATCGGTTCATGTCTTTGTAGGCTTTACTACCATATTGCACATAATCCCACCTTAAAAAAAAAAAACACGCGAAATATTACTAAAAGAAGGCATCAAAGCTGAAAGAATATGTGCAAATCTCATACGGTTGACTGTTTCCGGTGTGAGTCCACCAATGCCAAGTGTTGAAGATGAGCATATCGGCCCCAATCCATGCACTTCCGCTGTTGATTGAGTCCAGCTTCAGCACTCGCCCGATACTTTCATGAACAATGTCAACTAGGTATGTTGACCGGTAGAACATGATCGACACTTTAAAATCCTGTGATTAATATTTTTCAGAAAAAATAGAGCAACACATCATGATTGGAAGTTAATTGAAGTATGATTTTTCGGTTTTTCATTTGCTGTCAGAGGCCTTGGTTTGCTATGTGATGCATTGGGGCTTTAAAGTCCGTGCATAAGTCTATTAATTTCTTGTGCACTTTCAGCTCTCTTCACTTCTGTGATGTCTGGTCCCTGCAACGTCCCTACAACTACTGATCTTTTGCAAGTTGCTTCTGAATGATTGGGAAAATAAGTGGGGACAATGAGGAATCTGTGAAAGGCAGGAAAAGAGCAGGAAAGAGAGGTGCTTTGTGTACAAAACTCTCAGGTAAAAAATGATAAACTTGCTTTTTATCTTTATGGTCTACCTTTATCATTTTGCTTACAGCTTCCAAATCAGTTGTTCACTGTTTTGGATATTTATGTTTCACAAGTGGCTAGTATGTGCCCTTTTTTATCCTTGGATGTTAGTAATAAAGGCACATGGATAGTTCTCTACTTATAAGTGTTCTTTTTTTTTTTTTTCTTCTAAAGGGCTACGTCATAGACTAGTCTCGAACCTGAGAACTCCCTTTACTCATCCCAATTCTTTATCATCTAAGCAAGCGACAACTGAATGGTAGGAAATTAGTGTTATGGTTATACTACTCTTGCCAATTCATGAGTAATTGAATATTCTTTGATCCCTTCAACATAAAAAATAACACAAAAATGAAAAGAATTTATGGAAGACCATGAAAGAAAGAGTTGTCTGTTTGTTCAAATTTTTTTACTAGAAGTTGATTGATTCCCCAAACACTGCATGATTTAATTACTCAGAAAGTCAATGTAAACATGAGGCCCCAAGCCAAAGGAAAAAAGGTTAAGTTGCACCACTGTCATTCATTATTCTCATATAAAGAACAACTGTTGTGAGCATGGACATGTGAAGGACAGGCTAATCCACCAAAATTACGGAAAATTATACTCATTCCCTATTTCAAAACCCATTTTCTTTTATACCCTCAAAGTTTTGAAATTATCAATATACCCCTTCCCTAAATTCAAATAGCATTTAACATTTGTATAGCAAAGTTTTTTATCGTTATTGAAACCCCCCGCGTTTCATTACTTATGAATTTCAGATTCCAACAAGCTGGGTTCTGTAACGCATACATCCCAACCAACAAACAAAGTTAAGCAAAAACTTCAATAGATAAGTTGTATGTCAAAGTTTTTAGAGCTTAGGCTCCGTTTGACATTGATTTTGGTGGATGCTTTTAGTTATACCAGCACTTTTACAGTTTTCCTTTACAACAATACCAAATAGAGCCTTAATAGTACGGTGATGATTCATATCGATAAATATGAAATTTGGTCGGTATAAAAGAAAGCTGGTTTAGAACAGGGGTACATAAACAATTTCACCCAAATCAGAATTCATAGCTGAGCATGCACCTAATCTTTGCAATGAGCTAGGCTTAGTTTAGCGAGAGTCTAGCTGTGAAATAAGATGAGGAAGAAAGAAGTGTATACCTCAAATCTGACAGAGGAAAGAAGCTGCGTTCTTACAACTGAAGTCTTAACATAAGGTACAGCTGCATGTAGCATGCAAGTCAGAGACTGCCATTGATTGAGGCCAAGAGAATCCCCCACAAACATTATCTTCTTGCCTCTCCATCTCCACAAGAAATCCTTGCCATTAAACCTACAGCGTTTGGATTTATTTTTTAACTTGGTTAGAAACAGGTCATATATATTAGTAGTAATAATATAGTTGTACAAAGATGTAGGAGATTGTTACACACGTACATGGGGAGGTTGCAAGAAGATGGCTTCCACCGATAATGGAGGTAAGATTTATCGGGCCGGCCATACTTCTGGCAATTGAACTCTGGGTCGATGAACGGACAACCGGACGAATCGTAGAGTGGGTACGAGGAGTCGTAGACCCAAGAGCCTTGGTAAAGGTTGCAGCTAAGCTTACTTGACTTTGTGTGAGAATCACTACTTATCGCACTGAGGTTGAGAGAGTTCTCATCAGCTGATGTGCCATGGAAGGATACAAAGGTGATGAAAAGAAAAGCTAACAAGTTATCCATTTTTGTGGCCATTTTGATTGGGAGAGAAATAGAATTGTAGATAGTTAAGCTAAGCCATTGAGAGAGGAAGAGAGAGTTTGGAATTTTGGATGAAAGTAGAGGAACTAAGGAAGGCGGGAAGTGGGAAATAATGATACTATTAGTGGATTATATAGGCTAAATTTTCACTTAAATAAAGAAAAATTATATATGGTCTTTCTTATTTCGTATAGTATGCCACTATTGGACCACTAAGTTTGTTAAAAATATGTCAATCATATTTTTTCCCTATCGAGTGTTGACCTGATGTCAGTGCTCTCTTATTTAGTATGAAATCAGTTTAATCTGCCATTTTGTTAATTTATTTACAACTCGTGAAATACTTGTTAATTTATTTTGTTCTAAGAAAGTCAAGATTGACATGAGTGAGTTCACTACTGATGCTTGCAAGTCGTTTATTCCTCAAGCTATGCTTGCAAGTCGTTTATTCCTCAAGCTCACAATGCTGATGGTTCGGGTGCTTCTCTTCCTCTGGTGGTTTCTTCCTCTGAGACTATTGCTAGACAGGATAACATAATTGTTATTGAAGATGATGAAGTTGAGACTGTTGGCTTTCAACACTCGGAGCAGTTCAGCCATTCGACTCTTCAGGATGCTTCTTCCAATATTTCTGTGCCTAAGGTGGAACCTGCCAGTTTCCCTTTGCCGCAAAAGGAAGTTTTTAACTCTGTTTCTGCTTATGATCTGCCTCCTCTTTCTGATGATGATGTTTCAGCCTCCAATACTCTTTCTGCTATATCGGCTATATCAGTCCATCATCAAGAGCTTATTACTGCAGGCTGCACAAGAGTCTTCTCTTCCTGATGCTGATGATGACTTCTAATTTGTGTCTTGTCTTCTTTGGTTTCCTGCGCTTCTTTGTTATTAGACTACTCTGCTTTATGTTCTCTTTTGGTGTTTTGATCCTCTTTCTGTTTGAGGATGTGGTGTTGCTACTTCTTATCTTTCCTTGTTGATGTCTATGTCTGTATGAACTCTGTTTTTAATGTTGATTGGCTGAAGCCTTTTGGCTTCATCCCTTTTATCAATGTTAGAATACAAGTGCAATTTCTCTTAACCCTTCTACAACTTCGAAGTTTTAGCATAGTGGCAGGGACTTTCACTTGGTATCAGAGCAACCCAGGTTCGAATCCTACTGGCTACACAATTTAAATGCGGATTAAAAAAAAAATACCGCTGTGTATTGTCCAGGTCTCGGTCCACAATTTGTTGGGCCCATAAAAAAAAATAGGCGCTCGACCTGAGGGGTCATGTTAGAATACAAGTGCAATTTCTCTTAACCCTTCTACAACTTCGAAGTTTTAGCATAGTGACAGGGACTTTCACTATCAAAAAAAAAAAAAACATTTAATGGTCCCTTAAAAATTATTGAGGGGTTTATTTATTTCTATATTTGTTTGTGCAGGTTCAATTGTGAGAAGAGGAAAGAGAGAAAGGGTGAGCCTGAGGTTGTTATTTGTTACCATGTTTGTTAGTATATTATGCGATTTGTGTGCACACACTAAAAGCCTATTTGCTTATTTATAAAGTGGATAGTAGATTCTTATCAAGGAAGCTTTTCATTGTCCTAAATGACTAGTTGCTTCTATGTAAGATTATGGGCGGTAATTAATGTCTCGCTAAGGGTGGATCTCACTGTTGGAATTGGGGCGTCAACCAACGCCCGTTGTCGCAGCGCAATTAAATAGAGCAATGAGGAAGTTGAAGAGATGAGACGAATCAATTGAGCAAGCAAGTAGATCACCAATCCAAACACAAACACAACGAGGATTTATCCCGGTAAGCTTTTGCTTAATCCAGGGGAAAATACAGGAAGATCTGATATTCAACTAGAAGAGATTATAAGGAGTTACTGATTCACTCAATACAAGGAATTAAACTCACCCACCAAGAATTATCTCTCTCTCGATCCTCTCTTTGCAATGGAGAAAATAATCTATGAAGTACTCCCTCTCATATTGGAGGAGTTTACAATATATATAGATGAATAGAGAAACCTAGGTCTAATCTTGATTATCAGTCATCCGATATAACCTGGAAAAGAAGAGCCACACGATCTAACTTGGAGTTGAAGATTGGGCTGAAACGACCTAACAAATCGGGGCCCAAAACGAACATAGCGTCGCGGTCGGTCGACCGTCCCTCTCTCGGACAATCCTTGTACTACGATGGGTCGGGGGTGCGGTTGACCGCAACTTAGGACAGTCAACCGCAACTATGTCTGCACCTTGCTGCTATTGTTTTCTTCTTCTACTCGCTTCGACGCTTCGACCTCCGTGCTTCATCTTACCTTCTTCTAATCTGAACCACAAGTATACAAGACACAATCCTAACACTCACAAATGGTAAAATTTGAAGCATACAACCTTGGTCAAAATGCTGTTTTTATCATATTTCTTCAACTTTTGAGATTTCTATTGGTAGAATATTTTTATGTTGTATGACAGTGAAGGCTTCCAAACCTGCACAAACTAGAGCCTCTTGTCTTCTTCATGCTAGACATGGCTAGCATTTCATAATTTTTAGTAATTAAGTACCTTTATAAATTAAATTCACTCTCTTATTTGATTTTTTTAGTCCAGGATTAATTTAAGGTAGGGTCCAATACTTCATTCATGATTTGATGGATTTCCAAGGAATCTTCTAGGATTACCAAAGAACAATTTGCTGCAAATTTGCTGCAGGTTGCATATATTCCCTGCCTTCGGTGTTTTATTCAGAAATCAGTACAAACTGCAAGATAATGTATAATCTCTCGAGTACTTTTAGATGATACAAAACTCTGAACAGTACTCGATTTCTTTTATTCTTTGTTTGGTTCAAATATTTTTATCGCGATCAGTATTACTAATAATATCAATGTTATTATTTGACAGAGAAGCACTGATAGGAACAGTGGGATAAAGTCAATCAGCCATTGCTAACAGATGTAACATAACCAGCAATCTGTGACAAATTAACTTTCCTGACCCCTTGGTTATCTTGCCATTCACGCAATCATGACCCTTGTCATATGGCTTTTGGATATAAATTGTGGCAATTAGCCGGAAAAAAATTGGGTTTTTAACACGTATACCCCTAACAAATATGCTAATATCATATATGTCCTTCAAAATTGTTTATTTTCATATATATTCCTAACAAATATGCTAATTTCATATATGCCCTTCAAAAATGTATATTTTCATATATATCCCTAACAATATGAGCACATTTCTTATTTAACCCAAAAAGTTATCTCAAAATACGTGTATTTGAAACTTATAAGATTAGTGGCGAATTTGGATATAAAACATGATGAAGAAGATGAAATTATAAAGATGTACTGTAAATTTGTCCATTTATTAAGAAAACTGAAGAAAAATTGAGAATGATTGATGTGTTTCAATCGGTTTTATAGACGATTTAGATTATTAAAAGTAATAAGAATAAACTTAACTAGTAGAGGAAGGGTATTTCAGTCATTTTACAAAAACCTATTAAACATAACTGTATATTTCATACAATTTTATGTTTTTAAAGTATTTTTAAGTTAAGGGCTAACTAGGAGGCTAGATACACATTGTTAGGGGTAAATGTGTAAATACACATTTATGAGGGGCATATGCAATATTCACATATTTGTTAAGGACATATATGTTGAAAACCCAAAAAAATTATGTACATGTAATTGCAGTTTTATGTTGAGAATTTTAAACATGGTGTTCGTGAGAATCTTTGATTATATCCATATTCATATGTTTGTTGCAGTCTTTTTTTTTTTTTTTTTTTTTTTTTTTTTAGATTGAAAACGGTGGGTACTATCCTCTCGCGCTTTATTAACGAGAATTTAACAAAATAATACAATCAAGCACGGTAGATGATATTCATGTGCCCCAAAAAGGGGTCATGATACTCATCCCTGATCAAAATAAGCCTCACTCCCTTACACTCCCCCACTTGTTGCACTGTCTTTTAGTGAGGAGAGTTCCATGAATTTAGTACCATCCAATATACTTTCCTGTGCATAATTCACATGATTCTTGTTTCAAATCCCATATGTTTATAGAATATACTGGTTAAGTTCCTCACCATCGAAAATACTTCTCAAATCCCATACGTTAATATAGAAAGCATTTTGCAGAAAAATACCCCCAACGCTAATTTTTGTTTAAAATTTTGTACTGCTTTCTAGGATATCTCTTGATATGGGTTGGATGACGTTGCCCCTTCTGGGCCACAGAATCCTCTCAAAATGCGCGCACCTCCAGATCATCCAGATCATCCAGATCCGTCACGTCAGCACCGGAAAACCGCCCGGGCCTCTGTCACGTCAGCCAGGAAACCGCCCGGGCCCTTGCCACGTCAGCCCTATACCGCCCGGATTTCCACCGCTTCAACCCCACGGGCAACCGGGTCCAGACCCTGTTGGGTTCTCCTATAAATACCAGACCCCTACCCCTTGATCCAGGTAATCGATCTTTTTCCACCAAAACCCTAGTTACGGTTACACTCTCTCAGTGACTGACTAGATCGTCGGAGGGTCTGCCACCGGGACCAACCTCGGTGTTCCGAGACCTTCTGCAGGTATACGAGACCTCGGATCCGAGCCCCCCGATCCGAGCCGAGTATCCAGTCTCCACCTCACTACCACCTACCTCCGTACCATTCGCCCGGCCGAGGGTCGCCTGCATAGGAGCTTCCTCCATCAATACAAATCGAGTAAGAATTCACACTTGGTGCTAACACACGCCTCCCAAAAACAAACCGCATCACCTCTGATTAGGGTATCTTTTGTAGGAAATTTTCTAGTTTAATCTGTTTATTGTCATTGAACGACAAGGGATTTAAAGTGCATAGAGAAGGCTGTAGGGAATATTCGAAATTCCAGGTCAAATGAAGATTAGAACAAAAAAATTTTCCTTGTTAAAAAAGTAGCTAGTCAAGAACAGAAATAAATTTCCAAGGTTCTCTTTAGTATATTCCCTTCTTCTAATTCAATTAGCAATTACTGAAGATAGTTAACATTAGAAATCAAGTGGGGTTATACTTATTTAGTGATACTTTTGACTATTGCATATCATATTGAAGAAAATCACAAGTTGGAAGATTAGTTAGGCTAGTGCTCATGCATGAAAGTGACTCTCTACCTAATTCCTGTGTCTTGATATGCAGAAAGTTTTGATTGGATGCTTTAATGAAAGGTCATGGTTGTTTATAATCTTCCAAAAACTTGTTTCATGGGGGCTCCATGCACTTTGGATTGGAGATCTCTCTTGTGCATCAGAGAGAATGGTTTAATCAATCTTTTCGGCTGGAGGTAGTCCTTACTCCAGAGTCAGATACATATCAATCTTTCAGTTGGTTATGATATGATTTGATGTGGTTCATTCTTTTAATTTAAAGTTGACTAGTAATTTACATGTGTGATGCACGTCTTTATAAATTTATATATTTTTAAAAAAATCTGACATTGTCTAGCATCGAATCTAAGATCTTTTTTATATTAGTTATGCATGTACATTTTACGTGCTTGTTGGGTTACAATGTACTTATTTGTTTGGTTACAAATGGAGTTTGTGTAATGACAAACCCTCCCATTAAAACAGTAGAGATAAGGAATACTTCGTTATAATACCATAAGGGAAATGTTGATGAACAATGCGAAAACAACTGTACTTCTTGGTGTTACTAGTAAATTTGTTATTATCCTTCTTGTCATCTACAATGATTGGAATCTTTAGTATTAATTTATTATTAATCATTCTTTTTATTTTAAAAGAGCTTCTTGAAGTTCCTAGTAAATTACATACGAATTAGTATGCATTTATTTTCGTGAATTTATAGTTGCCTCCTAATTTATTTTTGAAAGGAAATATATAAGCAAATAAGGAAATATACATGTATAATTTAATTATTCAAATCTTTAATTTGTTTTCTGTCAGTTTACACATTTAGGGTACTGAATGTTTTGTTTTGTTTGGTTTTTTTTGTTTTGTTTTGTTTTGTTTTTTGTTTGGAAGGAAAGATAGGTTCGTTTTTTTTTTTGATTAAAAGATGACTAAGTCATCGCTTCATTAAAAAGAGATTAACGAAACAGTTAATAAAGTTACATAGTAGGCCCGAAGGCGATCAACATCACAGTTCACCTGAGAAGGAAACTACAGTCTCAGCAAGAAACAAAATACATCAAAATAAAAATACATCAAGTAAACCAAAAGCTGAGCTGTCTCAATCGATGATAGCTAGCTACCCCCACTGTCCGAGAGCTACTCCTCCTCCTCTTTCAAGCATATTTTCTTCCTGAATTTGAGAAGTCCTGTCCATTCATGTGTTCGTTAGTTCTCAGTAATAGAGTATGGTATAGTAATTCATCGCCACTGAGTGAGAACAATAAAGTAACAGGTTTACTCATTGCAATCAACTTATCCTTAGATTTACTGGGTCAATTTTGATATCATTTTGTTGGGAAGAACACACAGTACTGCGATCATCAGTTTGGTTCAGGAATTTGTTTGGTAAGGGTTTGCTGTTAGATTCTAGATAGCTAGAGTGAAATTACCATGCATTAGTTGTCAAGTACTAGTCACCAGAATAAGCCAGACTGCTGTCTTACAAATTAACTAATGAGTAATGTCCTTATTGTAGATGACAAACAGTTGAATCATTTTCAAATCTTGATGAAATTGTTTAAACATCCAACATCAACCTCCAGTACGTAGCATCTTATTTTTCAGTAATTTTGAATCCCTAGAATATGATCTGTAACATTATGTACTGTTTCTGAGAAATTCTGTTTAGGCCTTGTCAGAGTATGTTCTTTCTTAATCATCTTTAACTAGATACAACCCCTAGCATATATTCAAGATACATAAGCACGGGTTTTACCCAATATATAACAACTACTACAACTACAACAATATATCTAATATTCCTTAAGTTGAAGTATATATATCATACATGTCTAACTTGTCATTGATGAATTGTATTCGGACTTTTTTTTTTTTGATTAAAAGATGACCCAGTCATCACTTCATTAATACGATATTAAAGAAACATAGTAGTACTAATTACAGAGTGTCCATACAAGCACCTCTAACAACCAAAATACATCGAAAGCAAACTAGCAAAGCATAAAGTAAGATACAATGGCTACAAAACGAAGCCAGAAACTGTGGCAACCTCCTCGAAAGGTCGCTACTCCCACTCCACTTGTAGTAGTAGTGACATCCAACCCACTGCCTGCCTGTAGCCCACTCTTGCTAATCCTCCTCTTCCATGCGCAGACGTTTCATGGGTCCCCTATTACCTGTCCATTCATGAGATAGAGATAAGATATTTTGCATAAGTACCGAAAAGCTACAGGTAATATTGCGAAAACATAGCTCATTTCTATTTAACCACAAACACCACATCGTAGCTGTAGCCATAACACCCCAAACCTCTCTATCTTCCCGCCTAACTAGATCTATCCCCCCACATCCCCATACCTGAGAACTAGACTTAGGGGTTTCTATCAAACCGAATCTAAGACTCACCACCTCCCATGCTAGTTTAACCTTAACGCAAGAGAATAAAATATGGTTGGTATCTTCATCACCGATCGCACATGCTTCGCATCTAACATCAATTGGTATGTTCCTTTTCCGGAGGTTGACCTTCGATAAAATTGTGTCATTCATGACTAACCAAGCAAAAACTTTGACCCTTAATGGCACCCCGAGCTTCCAAATAAAGTTAGCATCCTTACATCGCAAATCCCCGTCGTTGATCCGCTTGTACATCGAGGCAACTGAAAACTCCCCAGATGAGTCTAGCATCCATTCTCTGCTGTCTTCGCCGTCGTTGTTGTACTGCCCTTCTACCCTAATAAACATATTAAGATTAGACAGTTCTGAGGCTGCTGCTTGGGTTAAGTGACCCTTGACTTTCAACTTGAGTCTCTGATTATGCCATACATCCGCCACCACAGTGTCCGTGTTAATCGTAGCCTCTGCCGCTGCTGGAAATAAACTCCTCAGACTCCTGTCCCCACACCACTTATCCAACCAAAATCTAGTATCCTTCCCACAACCAATTCTGCATCTAGTATTGGAATGATACAAGAGCCTCACCTTCGCCACTCCCTTCCATAAGAAAGAGTACTTTCCGAAAGTACTTTTCCCTCCAAACCGATAAGATTTCCTACCTCTATATTTGGCGAACGATTTGCACCACCAGTTATTACGATGTCTCTTCATCTTCCACCAGCATTTTCTTAGCAGCGCTTTGTTCATATCCCTTATACGCTTTGGCAAGGGACTTTGTGAGAACATCGGCTAGTTGTTGATCAGTGCTAATATGTCTAGCCGGAGGCTCATTCGAAGTGATTCTAATTTTATTGAGAAGCACATGACAGTCAACTTCAATATGCTTAGTTCATTCATGAGATACAACATTAGTAGCTATATGTATGGCCAACTGGCTGTCACAATACAGACACATCAACTCATATTGGACAACCCCCAACTCACTAAGCAAGTGTTTTCTCCCAATAAACACACAATATCCTGTGGTGGATCTCATGGTGGTCGGGCAACCAGCTTAATTGGCATCTGAGAAGCCGACAATTTGACAAGATCCACTCTCAATTAATATACATCAATCTTCTAACTAAAGAACTCTTCAAATTCTGAAAAATTTTAATAACTACATCACAATGGCTCGTACGGGGCGAAGCCATAAACTGAATCACAATACTCACTAATTATGCATTATCTGAACGAGTGACTGTGAGATAATTTAGTTTCCCCACAAATCTCTTATATCTTCCTGGATCCTCCAACATGACTCCCTGAACTGGAAACAACTTGGAGTTTGGATCCATAGGAGTGTGTAATGGCCTGAATCACAACATACCGCTCTTGGTAAGTATGTCCAATACATACTTTCTCTGTGATAAAGAAATTTCCTGCTTAGACCGAGCAACTTCGATCCCTAAGAAATACTTTAGTCGTCTGAGATCCTTAGTTTGAAACTTCTATTGAATATGATTTTAGATCTTTATTACCATTTTGATATTCTACTGTAATTACCTAAGCAGTTAAAATTGGTTTTTGGAATTAATCTGTCTAGGTCCGATTAGTGATTAATCACCGATTAATCGCTTTAAAAACTAATCGGACCTAGACCGATCAGCTATTAATTCTGATTTTAACTGCTCAGGTAATTACAATGTCATCTACATGTACAACTAAAAAGATCATCTACCCCTAATGATGTCGATAGAATAAAGAGAGATCACTACCACTTCTCCTCAAGCCAAAACTCGTGACAACCTCAGTGAAATGACCAAACCACGTACGAGGAGACTGTTTGAGTCCATACAAAGATCGTTTCAAACGACATACTCTTATAGGCTTAGCTTCGCTAGCAAAACTGGGGGGGCTGCTCCATATAAACCTCCTCCTCAAGAACGCTATTGAGAAAGACATTCTTGATATCAAGATGGTGGAGCGGCTAATGAAATCGAGCAAGCGTGGCAATAGATCTGAACAGAAGGCAATTTGGCCACTATTTTTAAATCATTCTGCACCAAGAGAATAACCCACTTTGATGTTTTCGTTCAAATTTTGCTAAGTGATAATGTCAAAGTATTTTACTTCTGAGTTCAATAGTTTTATATCCTCTTATGGTATTCTTCATGAGTCTTCTTGTTCTTACACTTCTCAACAAAACGGTGTTGCAGAGCGCAAGAAGCATTACTTGTTGGAGGTTGCAAGGACCATGCTCTTTCATAGACAAATTCCTCAACGTTTCTGGGGAATGCGGCCCTTACTAAATGTCATCTTATCAACAGCCTGCCCTCGTCCGTGTTAGATAGTCGGACATCATTCTCCATGTTATTTCCATCTACTGATCCGTTTCCACTCCCTCCCAAAAATTTTGGCAGCACTAGTTTTGTTCATGATCATTGTCTTGATCGTTAGGCTAGTGCTCATGCATGAAAGTGACTCTCTGCCTAATTCCTGTGTCCTGATATGCAGAAAGTTTTGATTGGCTTTAATGAAGGTCATGGTTGTCTATAATCTTCCAAAAACTTGTTTCATGGGGGCTCCATGCACTTTGGATTGGAGATCTCGCTTGTGCATCAGAGAGAATGGTTTAATCAATCTTTTCGGCTGGAGGTAGTCCTTACTCTAGAGTCAGATACATATCAATCTTTCAGTTGGTTATGATATGATTTGATGTGGTTCATTCTTTTAATTTAAAGTTGACTAGTAATTTACATGTGTGATGCACGTCTTTATAAATTTATATATTTTAAAAAAAATCTGACATTGTCTAGCATCGAATCTAAGACCTTTTTTATATTAGTTATGCATGTGCATTTCACGTGTTTGTTGGGTTACAATGTACGTATTTGTTTGGTTATAAATGAAATTTGTGTAATGACAAACTCTCTCATTAAAATAGTAGAGATAAGGAATACTTGGTTATAATACCATAAGGGAAATGTTGATGAACAATGCGAAAACAACTGTACTTCTTGGTGTTACTAGTAAATTTGTTATTATCCTTCTTGTCATCTACAATGATTGGAATCTTTAGTATTAATTTATTATTAATCATTCTTTTTATTTTAAAAGAGCTTCTTGAAGTTCCTAGTAAATTACATACGAATTAGTATGCATTTATTTTCGTGAATTTATAGTTGCCTCCTAATTAACTTTTAAAAGGAAATATATAAGCAAATAAGGAAATATACATGTATAATTTAATTATTCAAATCTTTAATTTGTTTTCTGTCAGTTTACACATTTAGGGTACTGAATGTTTTGTTTTGTTTTTTTTTGTTTTGTTTTGTTTTTTGTTTGGAAGGAAAGATATGTTCGTTAGTTCTCAGTAATAGAGTATGGTATAGTAATTCATCGCCACTGAGTGAGAACAATAAAGTAACAGGTTTACTAATTGCAATCAACTTATCCTTAGATTTACTGGGTCAATTTTGATATCATTTTGTTGGGAAGAACACACAGTACTGCTATCATCAGTTTGGTTCAGGAATTTGTTTGGGGGGTTTGCTGTTAGATTCTAGATAGCTGGAGTGAAATTACCATGCATTAGTTGTCAAGTACTAGTCACCAGAATAAGCCAGACTGCTGTCTTACAAATTAACTAATGAGTAATGTCCTTATTGTAGATGACAAACAGTTGAATCATTTTCAAATCTTGATGAAATTGTTTAAACATCCAACATCAACCTCCAGTACGTAGCATCTTATTTTTCAGTAATTTTGAATCCCTAGAATATGATCTGTAAAATTATGTACTGTTTCTGAGAAATTTTGTTTAGGTCTTGTCAGAGTATGTTCTTTCTTAATCATCTTAACTAGATACAACCCCCAGCATATATTCAAGATTCATAACCACGGGTTTTACCCGAAATATAACTACTACAACTACAACAATATATCTAATATTTCTTAAGTTAAAGTATATATATCATACATGTCTAACTTGTCATTGATGAATTGTATTCGGATTTTTTTTTTTTTTTGATTAAAAGAGTCATCGCTTTATTAATATGATATTAAAGAAACATAGTAGTACTAATTACAGAGTGTCCATACAAGCACCTCTAACAACCAAAATACATCGAAAACAAACTAGCAAAGCATAAGGTAAGATACAATGGCTACAAAACGAAGCCAAAAACTGTGGCAACCTCCTCGAAAGGTCGCTACTCCCATTCCACCTGTAGTAGTAGTAACATCCAACCCACTGCCTGCCCGTAGCCCACTCTTGCTAATCCTCCTCTTCCATGCGCAGACGTTTCATGGGTCCCCAATTACCTATCCATTCATGAGATAGAGATAAGATATTTTGCATAAGTACCGAAAAGCTACAGGTAATATTGCGAAAACATAGCTCATTTCTATTTAACCACAAACACCACATCGTAGCTGTAGCCATAACACCCCAAACCTCTCTATCTTCCTGCCTAACTAGATCTATTCCCCCACATCCCCATACCTGAGAACTAGACTTAGGGGTTTCTATCAAACCGAATCTAAGACTCACCACCTCCCATGCTAGTTTAGCCTTAACGCAAGAGAATAAAATATGGTTGGTATCTTCATCACCGATCGCTCATGCTTCGCATCTAACATCAATTGGTATGTTCCTTTTTCGGAGGTTGACCTTCGATAAAATTGCGTCATTCATGACTAACCAAGCAAAAACTTTGACCCTTAATGGCACCCCGAGCTTCCAAATAAAGTTAGCATCCTTACATTGCAAACCCCCGTCGCTGATCTGCTTGTACATCAAGGCAACTGAAAACTCCCCAGATGAGTCTAGCATCCATTCTCTGCTGTCTTCGCCGTCGTTGTTGTGCTACCCTTCTACCCTAATAAACATATTAAGGTTAGACAGTTCTGAGGCTGATGCTTGGGTTAAGTGACCCTTGACTTCCAACTTGAGTCTCTGATTATGCCATACATCTGCCACCACAGTATCGGTGTTAATCGTAGCCTCTGCCACTGCTGGAAATAAACTCCTCAGACTCCTGTCCCCACACCACTTATCCAACCAAAATCTAGTATCCTTCCAACAACCAATTCTGCATCTAGTATTGGAATGATACAAGAGCCCCACCTTCGCTAGTCCCTTCCATAAGAAAGAGTACTTTTCGAAAGTGCTTTTCCCTCTAAACCGATAATATTTCCTACCTCTATATTTGGCAAACGGTTTGCACCACCAGTTATTACGACGTCTCTTCATCTTCCACCACCATTTGCTTAGCAGCGCTCTGTTCATATCCCTTATAGGCTTTGGCAAAGGAATTTGTGAGAACATCGGCTAGTTGTTGATCAGTGCTAATATGTCTAGCCGGAGGCTCATACGAGGTGATTCTAATTTTATTGCGAACCACATGACAGTCAACTTCAATATGCTTAGTTCGTTCATGAGACAACATTAGTAGCTATATGTATGGCCAACTGGCTGTCACAATACAGACACATCAACTCATGTTGGACAGCCCCCAACTCAATAAGCAAGCGTTTTCTCCCAATAAACACACAATATCCTGTGGTGGATCTCATGGTGGTCGAGCAACCAGCTCAATTGGCATCTGAGAAGCCAACAATTTGACAATATCCACTCTCAATTAATATACATCAATCTTCTACCTAAAGAACTCTTCAAATACTGAAGAATTCTCATAACTACATCACAATGGCTCGTACGGGGGAAGCCATAAACTGAATCACAATACTCACTAAATATGCATTATCTAGACGAGTGACTGTGAGATAATTCAGTTTCCCCACAAATCTCTTATATCTTCCTGGATCCTCCAACATGACTCCCTGATCTGGAAACAACTTGGAGTTTGGATCCATAAGAGTGTGTAATGGCCTGAATCACAACATACCGCTCTTGGTAAGTATGTCCAACACATACTTTCTCTGTGATAAAGAAATTTCCTGCTTAGACCAAGAAACTTCGACCCCTAAGAAATACTTTAGTCGTCTGAGATCCTTAGTTTGAAACTTCTATTGAATATGATTTTAGATCTTTATTACCATTTTGATATTCTACTGTAATTACCTAAGTAGTTAAAATTGTTTTTCGGAATTAATCTTTCTAGGTCCGATTAGCGATTAATCACCGATTAATCACTTTAAAAACTAATCAGACCTAGACCGATCAGCTATTAATTTTGATTTTAACTGCTCAGGTAATTACAATGTCATTTACATGTACAACTAAAAAGATCATCTACCCCTGATGATGTCAATAGAATAAAGAGAGATCACTATCACTTCTCCTCAAGCTAAAACTCGTGACAACCTCAGTGAAACGACCAAACCACGTACGAGGAGACTGTTTGAGTCCATACAAAGATCGTTTCAAACGAAATAATCTTATAGGCTTAGCTTTGCTAGCAAAACCGGGGGGGCTGCTCCATATAAACCTCCTCCTCAAGAATGCTATTGAGAAAGACATTCTTGATATCAAGCTGGTGGAGCGGCTAATGAAATCGACCAAGCGTGGCAATAGATCTGAACAGAAGGCAATTTGGCCACTATTTTTAAATCATTCTGCACCAAGAGAAGAACCCACTTTGATGTTTCCGTTCAAATTTTGCTAAGTGATAATGTCAAAGTATTTTACTTCTGAGTTCACTAGTTTTATATCCTCTTATGGCATTCTTCATGAGTCTTCTTGTCCTTACACTTCTCAACAAAATGGTGTTGCAGAGCGCAAGAACCATTACTTGTTGGAGGTTGCAAGGACCATGCTCCTTCATAGACAAATTCCTTAACGTTTCTGGGGAATGCGGTCCTTACTAAATGTCATCTAATCAACAGCAGGCCCTCGTTCGTGTTAGATAGTCGGACATCATTCTCCATGTTATTCCCATCTACTGATCCGTTTCCACTCCCTCCCAAAAATTTTGGCAGTGCTAGTTTTGTTCATGATCACCGTCCTGATCGTTAACTAGACCCTCATTCAATTTGGTGTATCTTTCTAGGGTATTCACGTTCCCAGAAAGGTTATAAATTTTATAGTTCATAGTTGCATCGTTGCTTTATTTCTACTGATGTCACATTTCTCGAGTCTTAATTTTATTTCTCTACCACTTTATCTTGTCTGACTCCACCTCCATCCGATGAGAGTGATATTGAATTCCTTACCTACCCTAATCTTTCGGTCTCTACTTCTTCGGTATATGTGAAACAACGGTCTTCACTACTGTCCACAAGGCCTGCAATCACTCAAGTGTTCTAATGACGTAAGAACACCGCTTCTGACCCAGTTCACGCTACTGTGCCTATTGTTCCTTTGCCTATGGTTACTGATACACCATTGTCTAATCTTACAACTACATCTCCCGTTATGTCCACTGAACCCACACCTACTGCTCCTACACCTATTGTTCCCCATGATGGTGAACCTTCTGATCGTGATCTTCCTATTAATATAAGCAATGGAAACTGCTCCGCTGCACATCCTCTATATAGTCGTATTTCATATGCTCACTTGTTGTTTGTCCATTTTGTCTTCATCTCTACTTTGGACACTTACTATGTTGTTAAGTCACTATCAAAGGCACTATCACACCCTAGTTGGAGTCAGACTATGCAGGAAGAGATGAATGTTCTAATGGAAAATGATACATGGGATATGGTTCCCCATTTATGGCAAACATTGTGTTGGTTGTAGGTGGAGGTAAGGTGTTAGATATTGTATTATATGGCCCCATATCAAGTTATGTATCAGTTTAGTATTTAGTTTCCTCCTATATATAGGAGACATTGTACTCAGTTATAAACAATTCAAATAAATATTTCCAATATCTCTGTTAACTTTATCATGGTATCTGATATGGCTAAAAATAGGATTAAATCGGGACCGTTTACATCGGACTCGAATCTTAAAGCTCAGGGGTAAAACGGTAATTTCACATGCAAATGGGTCCGAAGCGGGTACTGGGTCTCCTTCTCACAGATCCAATAACCCGCAAACGGATCCACCTCAGCTGGGTACGGGTTTCAACCCGCTACCAACCCGATCCGACAAGATACAATCAAGGTCCCTGATTAGATCTAAATCAACGGCCATGATTCACGGCTATCTTTTCACTGGGGATTAGGGATTAAATTCCTTAACTGGTTATAGGGGATATACCTTATCAGATTACATGCCTTATCTGATTACGGGGAATATTCCTTATCTAATCACGGGGATTACATTCCTAAAATCAGTCCCTAAGACGCCTATAAATACCCCTCACCCATCTCCATTAAGAGGTAATCAATCTTTCTCTAGTTAAACGCTCTTTCATAATCATTTCTGGTTACTAACTTGAGCGTCGGAGGGTGCGTCGCCGGGAACAACCCCGGTGTCTCGCACTTTTTGCAGGTGCACGGCGGGAGCGACGATCAGAGTTCAACGGAACAGGTATACAGGTTCTCCTATTCAGTTTCCCCAAGAACTCACAAATTCATCTGTTTGCCCCCACACCGAATTTAGCGGCAACAGATTGGCGCCGTCTGTGGGAAACTAACGAATAGAGACCTCTCCTCTTCCCGGTGAACAGGTTTTCTCCAGCCATGCCGCCTCGCAAAGTCAGATCTAGGGGCTCCAACCGAGCGCCCAACCCTGACCAGCAAGAAGTCCTTCCTGATCCCGCTCAGCAACAAGGGCAGCTCCCTCCTACCGTGGAAGAGCCGCTCCAGCGGAACCCTCCACATCCTGATCCGAAGGGGCCTAACCCCCAGAAACAGCCTCTTCACCAAGAGAACATACCCAACCACACTGCCTCCAGTGCCTCCATGGCCTCCCATCATCCCCGGGCCTCTGGTCGCCGCAATACCCCTCCCAAACGCCCGGAAGATGACGACCTTCGTCGCCATCTGGATGAGAAGCGGGCTCGGGGGGAAGCCTCCCGCCAGCGAGAGCAATCCCCCCGACACCGAGAGCGCAGGAGGTCCCCCGTCCGAAGAGGGAGAAAGGACTCCCCCGATCACTACCGAAGGAGGCACTCTCCAGCGGGTCGGCAGCAGCCCCGGAACAATGAGGCACCCATCATCCGTGCCGAGTTCCAACAACTCCAAGCAATGGTACAACAGGCCCTCAACCTTCGTCAGAACCCCAATGAGCAAAGGGCCCCATCCCCTCCTCCGGTCCGGAGCCCTCGCCGACGATCCCCTTCTCCTCGACCCGCTCCTACCAATTCCAGACGCACCCCGAGTCCTCGACGTTCTCGAAGCTACCATCGCCGCAGCCCTCGCTCCCCCTCATACGAAGACGAGTCCCGTGGCTCGGCAGATCACCGTCGAAGAGATGACACCATGAACCGCCGCCTGAACGAGGTGGAAAAACTCTTGGGACAGATAAACCGAGAAGAAGAACTCAGGGGGAGGACCCTCCGTCCTAGCCGACCCCCGTTCTCCCGGACCATAGTAGATACTCCTGTTCCCTTCGGTTTCAAACCTCCCCAGTTCGAGAACTACACTGGGGAGACCGATCCAGTTGACCACATCGAAAGCTTTAAGACTTTGATGCTCCTCCATCAAGCGTCCGATGCCCTCCTCTGTAAAACATTCCCTGCAACTCTGAAAGGCCCAGCTCGAGAATGGTATTCTCGTCTTGCCCCGGCGTCAATATTCTCCTTCGAACAGTTCGAGACCCTGTTCATCACCCATTTCGTCAGCAGCCGAAGGGCCGAGAAGACCAGCATTTCCCTATTGCACCTCCGTCAGCAGAAGGGGGAGAAATTGAGGGACTACGTGAAGAGGTTCACAGCCGAGGCCAGAACCATCGCATCCCTCGACCAATCCGTCGCTACCGCGGCGTTCCAATCCAACATCCTAAATTCCAACCTCCGCTCCTCTCTCGCCAAGAAACCGCCACGTGACTTTTCTGACCTCCTCCTCCGCACTGAAAAGTACATCCGAGCTGAAGAGGCCGAGGAACCGCCCAACTGGGAAGCAACCGCCTCCGGGTCTAAGAGGAAGGGAACGGAAGAAGAGGGACCCAAAAAGTTTCAGAAGGATAATGCTGGCCAGCGCCGGCCTCCCCCTAGATTTGAAAAGTTTACTCCCCTCACCACAAACATCTCCGCCATTTTCATGGAAGTCGAAAAAGAAGGGGTCCTACCTCCAGCTCCAAAGATGAACACCCCAGCCAAAAGGAGGGATAAAGACAAATGGTGCCGTTATCACCGGGACCATGGGCATGACACCAACGACTGTCGGGCTCTGAGAAACGAGATCGAAGCCCTTATCCAGAGGGGGCAGCTGGCGAAGTTTGTAAGAAAGGATGGAGCCGAACTTCCTCCCCAGCCTCGGGGGGCTAACAAACGTCCAGAACGGGAAGAGACGCCAGAGTTCGAGGAAGAGCGAGTCCTCCACCTTATCCATGGGGGTCCAATGGGGGGCTCCTCGAACTCTTCTCGGAAAGCTTTTATTAGAGAAGTGAATTCTGTCCGAGCCACCCCTCCCCCCAAAGGACTCGGAGTGCCCGTCACCTTCTCTGACGAAGATCTCGAGGGCGTCCGCACCCCTCATTGTGACGCACTCGTCATCAACCTTCACATGGCCAATTTCAAAGTCGAAAGAATCCTAGTAGATAACGGCTCCTCCGTAAACATCCTATTCCTCGATGCTTTTAAGGGGCTGAAGCTCTCCCGAGACAGACTGAAGCCCGCCGGGTATATGCTCCATGGGTTCACGGGAGTGCTGGTGACGATCGAAGGGGTGATTACCCTCGATGTCACAGCAGGCAAAACTCCTACTACCCGCACGGAGTCAATGGATTTCATGGTCGTAGATGTCCCAGCGGCCTACAACGTCATTTTGGGTCGGCCCGGCCTAGCCGCCCTTGAGGCCGTCCCTTCTGCCTATCATCTCAAAATGAAATTCCCCACTCGGGCTGGAGTGGGAGAAGTTAAGGGCAATCAGGAACAGGCCCGCAAGTGTTACATGACTTCCACACTCGGACCCGTCCTCTCCTTAGAAACACTCGAGATCCCACAAGATGCTGCTCGGCCGACTCCCGAGCCGGTAGATGAGCTGGAGGAAATACTCTTCTCAGAGCAGGAGCCGACCCGTAAGTTTTATGTCAGCAAGGCCCTTCCGTCCGCCCTACATTCAAATATTGTGAAATGCATCCGAGCCAACCAAGACCTCTTCGCATGGTCAGCGGCGGACATGCCCGGTATCTCCGAAGAACTCTTGGTCCACCGCCTCAGCGTTGATCCGGGGTCCAAACCGGTCCAGCAGAAGAGGCGCAAGTTCGCCCCCGAGCGCCAGCTCGCCATCAAAGAGGAGGTAGACAAATTGCTGAAAGCCCGATTCATACAGGAGGTGAATTATCCGGAGTGGTTGTCAAACGTAGTCATGGTGAAGAAATCCAATGGAACATGGAGAATCTGTATTGATTTCACTGACCTCAACAAGGCCTGCCCTAAAGATCCCTTCCCTCTGCCGAGCATTGACACTCTGATTGACGCAACCTCGGGACATGAGCTCCTCAGCTTCATGGACGCTTTCTCGGGTTACAATCAGATAAGGATGTTCCCCCCGGATATTCCGAAGACGTCTTTTGTAACAGACCAAGGACTCTATTGTTACCGAGTCATGCCGTTCGGCCTGAAGAACGCAGGGGCAACGTATCAACGTCTCGTCAACAAGGTATTCCAGGCCCAGATTGGCCGGAACATGGAAGTCTACGTGGACGACATGCTTGTGAAAAGCATCCGAGGCGTTGATCATGAGGCCGACCTCCAAGAAGCGTTCGATGTTTTGAGAAAGCACAATATGAGACTCAACCCGAACAAGTGTGCGTTCGGCGTCTCATCAGGCAAGTTCCTCGGCTTTATGGTTAGCCAACGAGGAATAGAGGCAAATCCGGAGAAGATCAGGGCCATACTGGACATGGCCCCGCCTAGAAACGTCAAAGAAGTTCAGAAACTGACAGGTCGTTTAGCCGCCATTGGGCGCTTTTTGTCGAAGTCCGGGGAGAAATGCCTCCCGTTCTTCAAAGCCCTGAGGGGGACTAAGGGGTTCGAGTGGGGGCAGCCACAACAAGATTCCTTCGACCAGCTTAAAGCTTACCTCGTCAATCCGCCCCTTCTCAGCAAACCCATACCGGGCGAACCCCTCTACCTCTACTTGGCAGCCTCGGAACAGACACTAAGTGCGGTCTTAGTCAGGGAAGAAGAAAGAACTCAGAAGCCTATTTACTACGTCAGCAAAGTGCTCCGGGACGCCGAGCTCCGGTACCCGAAAATTGAGAAAATAGCCTACGCCCTGATAATGGCTGCAAGAAAGCTTCGGCCATACTTCCAGTCTCATTCGGTGGTCGTTCTTACCGACCAGCCGTTGAAACAGATCCTTCACAAGCCAGAGACTTCCGGCCACCTCATGAAGTGGTCGATCGAGCTGAGCCAACACGATATTACTTATCAGCCTCGAACCGCCATCAAGGCGCAGGCGCTGGCCGAATTCATAGTGGAAACGACTATCCCCGACCCCGAGCAGACAACGAAGGGCCCGCCTGTCTGGTCGGTATATGTCGATGGATCCTCTTGCAACGAGGGGAGCGGGGCTGGAGTCATCCTTGCGGGCCCAGACGACTTTGTCCTTCAATATTCCCTCCGGATAAACTTTAAAGCCTCGAATAACGAAGCCGAATACGAGGCACTCATAGCCGGCCTCGGGATGGCCCGAAACGCAGGGGCGCGACGCCTGCAGATCTTCAGCGACTCTCAGTTGGTCGTCAACCAGGTCCTCGGTGAATATGAAGCCCGCGATGACAGGATGGTAAAGTACCTGGCTAAAGTGAAGAGCCTCATGGCGCACTTCAAGGAGGCCCACATCCGAAGAATCCCCAGGGAGGAAAATGCCCAGGCCGACGCCCTGTCCAAATTAGCTTCCTCATCCCTGCAAGGCCTTGAACAAACTGTTCTGATAGAAGTCCTCCTCAAGCCAAGCATAGAGGACGAGGCTTTCAACTCCGTCGAAACACTGCCACTTCCCCTCGAAGATAATTGGATGAAGCCCCTCATCGAGTTTTTAAGAGACGGACTCCTCCCAAGGGATCCGAAGGAAGCCCGAAAGATAAGGACCCGAGCCGAGCGTCACATACTGGTCGAAGGCATTCTGTATAAGCGCTCCTTCACCCAGGTAGATGGTCGGCCCTACCTAAGATGCCTCTCACCCGGACAAGCTGATTACGCCCTACAAGAGCTCCATGAGGGCATCGGCGGAGCCCACTCCGGCTCCAGAGCCTTGGCACGTAAAGTGTTAAACTACGGGTATTACTGGCCCACTCTCCTACGGGATGCCGAACGACACGTTCGGCAATGCACCTCCTGCCAGAAGTATTCCGACATCCGACGCCTTCCACAAGCACCGCTCTCCTCCCTATCAAGTCCGATCCCCTTTGCAATGTGGGGGATGGATTTGCTTGGGCCATTTCCACCGGCCCCCGGGCAATTGAAATTCCTAGTCGTGGCAGTCGACTATTTCTCGAAATGGGTAGAGGCCGAGCCCTTGGCTACGATTACCGAACATAGAGTCGTTCAATTCTTCTGGAAAAATGTAATCTGCCAGTTCGGTGTTCCCTGAGTCATAGTTACAGATAACGGCACGCAGTTCGCTGGAGCTGCCTTCCGAGCCTTATGTGAAGACCTAGCCATACAGCACCGCTTCTCCTCAGTCTCTCATCCCCAGTCAAATGGCCAAGCCGAGAATGCCAACCGACAGATCCTCTCCGGCATCAAGAAGAGACTCGACAAGTGCTCCAAGGGATTGTGGGTCGATCAGCTGCCCAATGTGTTGTGGAATTACCGAACCACGAAGCGGACCCCGACAGGCGAGAGTCCGTTCAATCTCACCTATGGGTCCGAGGCCCTCATCCCACTAGAAGTTGGAATACCCTCTCCTCGCCTGATAGCCTTCGAAGAAGAACAGAATGCCAGGGAGCTCAGAACGAGCCTAGATTTGATAGACGAAATTCGGAAAAGAGCAGCCATACGGCAGCAAGGTTACCGAAGAAGAATCGAACTCGCCTACAACAAACGGGTCCGCCCAACCGACCTGAAAGAGGGGGATCTGGTCCTCCGAAAGCTGGCCATTTCGTTCCCCGGACAGAAGAGCAAACTGGCCCCAAATTGGGAGGGACCATACAAAGTATCCAAAGTGATCCGCCCCGGTGCGTACAAGCTAGAAGACCTTGAGGGTAGAGAAATTCCCAGGACTTGGAACGCCGACCATCTTTTGAAATACCAAGAGAAGGCAACCCCGCCTATCTAAGTAACTCGAGATGTTGGGCCACCACTCCTGCTACTAATAATTTTTCCTTTGTTCTTTTTTCATTGTAATAACGGCTAGCAACTTTAGAAGCAGCCGACCATTAGATATTAATAAATAAATAAATTTTTTTTACATTATCGCGTACTTCCGCCTCTAATTCCCTTATCACACAATGGTTTGGAGTCCAGCACTCGGCTCGACTCTTCCTACTCGGCCCGTCTTCAGACGGGCCGGGGGCAGATCGCCGTTCGAAATTGCTCCTGCAGCCGTTGAATGGATCGGAGTCCAACACTTGGCTCGATTTTGCTTCGCAAGTCCGCTCCTAAGCGGACTAGAAGTAGCTCGCCATTCGAAACTGCTCCTGCATCTCGTAAACTAATCACACAATGGTTCGGAGTCCAGCACTCGGCTCGACTCTTCCTACTCGGCCCGTCTTCAGACGGGCCGGGGGCAGATCGCCGTTCGAAATTGCTCCTGCAGCCGTTGAATGGATCGGAGTCCAACACTTGGCTCGATTTTGCTTCGCAAGTCCGCTCCTAAGCGGACTAGAAGTAGCTCGTCATTCGAAACTGCTCCTGCATCTCCTAAACTAATCACACAATGGTTCGGAGTCCAGCACTCGGCTCGACTCTTCCTACTCGGCCCGTCTTCAGACGGGCCGGGGGCAGATCGCCGTTCGAAATTGCTCCTACAGCCGTTGAATGGATCGGAGTCCAACACTTGGCTCGATTTTGCTTCGCAAGTCCGCTCCTAAGCAGACTAGAAGTAGCTCGCCATTCGAAACTGCTCCTTCATCTCTTAAAATAACTTTACGATTGTTGGAGAATTCGTCTCGACCATAAATTGCGCCGAACTAACGAGGTACCGACCCTCGTTTTGGGCAAAAAATCATCCCGAGGTCAACTCGCCGTTAGATCCTCTCAAATTGTGTGCCAGAGCGTGATGAGTGGATCCAGTTCTGCCACGTGCCCGCAAAACGACAAGATAACATTTTCTTGGGACTTGGGCCTGCCTCTGGATTTGTGCCACCATCCAACGGTTATGGACACCCCACGTCGATCGGCGCCAAGAGCCGAACAACAGAGTCAGAGCAACACATTGTTGGAGAATTCGTTTCGACCATAAATTGCGCCGAACTAACGAGGTACCGACCCTCGTTTTTGGCAAAATATCATCCCGAAGGCAACTCGCCGTTAGATCCTCTCAAATTGCGTGCCAGAGCGTGATGAGTGGATCCAGTTGTGCCACGTGCCCACAAAACGACAAGATAACGTTTTCTTGGGAAATGGGCCTGCCTCTGGACTCGTGCCACCACCCAACGGCCATGGACATCCCACGTCGACCGGCACCAATAGCCGGGCGACAGGATCAGAGCTGCGACAAAAGACTCGATGAATAGCCAATAGAAGACACTTCGGATAAATCAACCCCAATTTTATTAATGACTTGGACGAGTTTACAAAAAGATTACAACAGCGAGTTCAACGAAAATATCAGAAGGCATGACCCGCTCATTTCCTCCGAGGAAGGGGGACACTCCGGTTCAACGACACTTTGGGTCGGCGCTTCTTGGCCTCCGAGCTCGTCTCCAAGCCAACGAACCGGGACGCCCCTTCGCCGCTGACCCTCACAGTCGCCCCGACCGAAGCACCACTTGAAGACACCGCCACACCGCTTTGTGCGTCGGCGGCTGACATCCCGATGATAGGAGTCCGGGTCGCCGCTTGATAGAACGTGATCCCTCGCTCAATCTCTTCGCGAGTACACGAGGTGCTCCGGACGTTGGCCCTCAACGGCTGAGGCTTGAGCCGAGCGACCTCCTCCTCCAATTCGACGATCCGGTTCTTCAGCGCCTCGTCCCTCACGACAATTTTGAACCGAGGAAGCTTCGCCGATCCAGGGTATTCGGCGCTGTCAGATATCACACGACGCAGATGGGTCAGCTCGATACTCTTGTCGACTGTCACCCTTTGCAAATGCTCGACCTTCTTCACGAGCTCATCTCGTTCGGCCAAAACAGAAGCCAATTCTTCTTCCTTAGCAAATAGCTCGGCTTCGGCTATCCGCAAGTGGTACACTTTGGCCAACAGATCCCCGTTCTTCTTCTCCACATTGTACAGTATCCTCCTCGTCAGGTCGATCTCGCCCTCGAGGCGTTTCACGAGAGATAGATGGAACAGCTCTACTTGTCGCCGAGCCATCGTCGTGACGGGGGCCTATCCTACGACCGAACCAAACACTTAGACAATTTCAAAGACAAAACGTTTTTTCATTCATCAAGAAGCGGTGGCCAGTCCGCAAAAGGCGTTACAAAGTTCGGAAGAAAAAGCAGAACAAAAACTACAAAAAGATTAACGAAAGAATCAAGGGTCCACCTGCGTCTCCGCTCCCACCCCGGACGCATCGACGGGCGGCCCCTCGATCTCTCCCTTAGCCGGGTCATCCTCTCCCCCCCCCCGTCTTCGCCTTCGACTTCGTCCTCATCATCCCCCTCCTCGTCGTCTACGGGCGACTCGGGCCACAGTCGATAGCCAACTCGCTCGAAGCCGGGGACACGAGCCTGGACGTGGTCCAGGGCCGTCTGGTAGGATCGCTCCATGTTCTCAGCCATATGTTTCTTCGCCTCTGCCTCGATCTCGGCTTCAACCTCCGCCCTGATCCTCGCGGCCTGCGCTTCCCTCTCCGCCTTCTCGTCGGCCAAGGACTTCAATGCCGCAGCAAGTTCTTGGGCGGCCTTGGCGGCTTTGGCGGACTCCGCTTCAAGGCCCTCCTTTGCTTTCTTCAGGTCGGCAGTTAGGTCGGCCACCCGAACGTCCAAGGCCTCGGCTCGCCTCTGCTCGGCCTCGAGATCCTTGACCGCCCTGACCTTCGCCAGCCTGTCTTTCTCGCTGGCGGACTTCAGCTCCTTCTCCTGTGCGGCGAACGCCTCCATGAGATGGCCGAAGTGAACGGTGGCCTACGAAGACAACGATAAGTACGAAGTACACGCCGAGTAACAAACTTGAAGAAATTTGCGAACACTTACCGAAACAAGCCCCCGGGCGACTTCATAAGTGTCGTCGCCGACCCTCCCTGCCTTCAGCGCGGCCTTATCCTTCGGGGTCGCCAAGTGTTTGACGACCTGCATTGACATCTGCGAGTTGCCGAGGAAACCATCATGATTCCTCACCAGCCAGTTCGGCACAAACAACTGCTTGTGCTGCTCGGTCAGAATTTCCTCGGCGTTCTGAGTCAATGGGGGAAACTCGAGCGCCAGCGCCGCATTGACATCAAAGACACCCTCGTTCACAGACGGGGCGACAGGGGCCGAGGTCCCCTCCACCACCACAACCTCCGAAGGCGCCTCGGTAGCCGGGGGAGGCGGAGCAACGTTAGTGGCGACCGCGGGCTGAGCACCCGAAGACGCACCCTCGGCCGCCCTCTTCCTCTTTTTGGTCCCGGTCAGCTTGGACCTATCGGCCATCATAGCTTTAAAGTCAATCTTCATCGACTCTGCATCAACAAAAAAAAAAACGAATCAAGACAGACGAATTGAAGACTTAGAAAAAAAATGAATGAGATGTCAAGAGCGTACTCGGGTCGATGGGGCTTAGTCCGGACCCGAACAACACCTCTTCGGTCAACTCCCTCCAACTCAGTACCGGAAGGGCCGTGATCCTCCTCGCTACGTCCTCCTCGGCCTCAGATAGTGCGGGGTCGCTTCGCGCAAATTTCGGCACTTCCACCTTCCACCGGGACGGAATATGCCGAATCACTTCACCCCTTACGATAAAATACTTCTCCCTCCAACCCTTAAGAGAGTCGGGATTCTCTACAATCTTAACACCTCTCCTCGGTCCCAAATAGTACCGGTACTCCGTCTGGTGTTGCCTGTTTATCCGATACAGGCCCCGGAAAACTGACAGATCCGGCGCTACCTCGGCTCGGTGGCACTGAAGCAAGAATGCGTTCACATGACGCCAAGTGTTCGGACTGAACTAAGTAGGGGCGAGACAATACCAGCCGAGGATCTGAAGTATGAAAGGGTGCAGCGGAAAACGCAGTCCCGCGTTCAAGGAGTCGACGTCAAACATGCACATGTCCGAC
This sequence comes from Hemerocallis citrina, assembly GCA_017893485.1. Classification (NCBI taxonomy): domain Eukaryota; kingdom Viridiplantae; phylum Streptophyta; class Magnoliopsida; order Asparagales; family Asphodelaceae; genus Hemerocallis; species Hemerocallis citrina. Next base: position 4,432,042 of record CM030358.1, on the reverse strand, counting down.
GACGGCAACTTAGAGTTTGCTCGCACCCCGGGGCCAGCGACCATCAGCTTGTACTCCGACGGGATAGCGAAGGCCTTCCTGATCCGAAGAAGATCCTTCTCAGTCAACGACGAAGTGAGCTCGTCGGCTTCGGAGTGAAGGAACGGACTAGGCTCCTCGACGATCTTCGACTTTCCGTAGATCGCTTTCTCCAGAAGATCACCCTCGTACTGCCTGACTCCCGAATGCCCGGACAGGACGGAAGGATATTGTCCTATCTCGGGGGCTCGTTTCGGGTTCTCCACAATCACCTCCACTATGGGGGGCGAGGTCTCCCCCGTCCTCCTCTTCTTCCCGATCCTCGACTCGGCAGCCAGCGGTTCGGCCATCTGCTTCCCCTTCCTTCGAGCTTCCGCCCTACTCCTCTCCCCGGCGCCATCACCGCCCGAGGACGAGGTACCACTACCCGAGCTAACCCTTGACATCTCTTGAAAAAGCAAAGGCAAAGACAAACTAACCTTTGAAGTGACGTTCACGGTCGGAAAATGCTCGCCGGAAATCGCCTGGCCCACGCGACAGCTAACGTCAGCACCGTGGAGCAAGAGCGCCGCTAGCAGAAGACTTAGAGAACAAAAGTAAATTCGTGGAGTGAAAAGTGAGAAATGAGCTCAGGGGTGAAGGAATGGTAACTTATAACCCCAAGTGATAACGGGCCTCCTTGGGAATCCCAAAGGCCCACTAAGAATCCCAAACGCCCAGTAAGAAAGAGGCGACGGTACGAGAGAGATGGCGGAACTCCCCAAAAACACAAGCTGCGACTCGGCCACCAGTCTAACGAGCCGAGCTATCGAACGAAAGGCTCAGTGACCGAACCACCGGGTTGGCCCAAAAACATTCAGCTCACTCCCCGGAAAGCGGCGCGGAGGAATGCAAACCGAGGTGGCGAGATACCGACCCTCGTTTTTGGCAAAAAATCCTCCCGAGGCAAAGTCGCCGTCGGATCTCTTCGAAATTCGCGTCAGAATTCGATGAATGGTTCAGATTGCGCCACGCCCACAAAATGACAAGATAGCGTTTTTTCGGGATCTGAACCCCATCCTCATGATGCGTGCCATGATGGACGACCCAGATCTTGCCACGTCCACAAAACGACAAGATAACGTTTTATGGGGATCCACGCTGGAGATGGACGGCCTAGATGACGCCACGTACCCCGGATTCTCCGAACCGAGGTACCGATCCTTCAAATCGAGTCACCGACCCATTTGAGCCGCGGCGAGACGCATCCGAGCCGGGATGCTGGGGTACCGACCCTCGTTTTTGGCAAAAAAACGCTCCGACCCTTGTGAGCCGTCAGATCATGAAGAAAAGCGCGCTCGTCATGATGGACGACCCAGATCTTGCCACGCCCACAAAACGACAAGATAACGTTTTATGGGGATCCACGCTGGAGATGGACGGCCTAGATGACGCCACGTACCCCGGATTCTCCGAACCGAGGTACCGATCCTTCAAATCGAGTCGCCAACCCATTTGAGCCGCGGCGCGACGCATCCGAGCCGGGATGCTGGGGTACCGACCCTCGTTTTTGGCAAAAAAACGCTCCGACCCTTGTGAGCCGTCAGATCTTGAAGAAAAGCGCGCTCGTCATGATGGACGACCCAGATCTTGCCACGTCCACAAAACGACAAGATAGCGTTTTATGGGGATCCACGCTGGAGATGGACGGCCTAGATTACGCCACGTACCCCGGATTCTCCGAACCGAGGTACCGACCCTTCAAATCGAGTCGCCGACCCATTTGAGCCGCGGCGCGACGCATCCGAGCCGGGATGCTGGGTCACCGACCCTCGTTTTGGCGAAAAAAACTCTCCGACCCCTTGAGCCGCGGCGCTACGCCTCCGAGACGAGGTGACGGAGTGCCGACCCCCGTTTTTGGGAAAAAACCCCTCCGAGGAACAGGGATCGTCTGATCGCTCCGAAACTCGCGCTCCGCCTTGATCGAAGGCCCAGATGATGCCACGCCATAAATAGGTATTAAAAATTGATTTTTATTTATTTAAATCGTTTTACTTATTTGAAAAATTGCGAAAAATTCGCTAAAAATTCGGGAAAATTAGCTAAAAATTCCGGGGAATAATTAAAAATTCGGGGGATATTTCTAAGCCACCGAACGAGCAATCATCGCCTAGAATATACGGTTAAAACCCCCGAACAATTAGCCAATACATCGCAAAGTTAAATAAATAATCTGGAAAAATCGCCAAAAATCCGGAAAATTCTGAGAATACTTTTGGGCATTTTGCAAGCCCATAATAACACGGTTGCACCCCGAGCAAGATTCCAAGCTCCCTTAAGAACACCAATAAAATCCCGTACGCCATTAGAACAGTTAAACTACTCCTCAAAGGCTGAATACACTCAGTCTTTAGGAGTGGGGGGCTCGTGATATGGCTAAAAATAGGATTAAATCGGGACCGTTCACATCGGACTCGAATCTTAAAGCTCAGGGGTAAAACGGTAATTTCACATGCAAATGGGTCCGAAGCGGGTACTGGGTCTCCTTCTCAAAGATCCAATAACCCGCAAACGGATCCACCTCAGCTGGGTACGGGTTTCAACCCGCTACCAACCCGATCCGACAAGATACAATCAAGGTCCCTGATTAGATCTAAATCAACGGCCATGATTCACGGCTATCTTTTCACTGGGGATTAGGGATTAAATTCCTTAACTGGTTATAGGGGATATACCTTATCAGATTACATGCCTTATCTGATTACGGGGAATATTCCTTATCTAATCACGGGGATTACATTCCTAAAATCAGTCCCTAAGACGCCTATAAATACCCCTCACCCATCTCCATTAAGAGGTAATCAATCTTTCTCTAGTTAAACGCTCTTTCATAATCATTTCTGGTTACTGACTTGAGCGTCGGAGGGTGCGTCGCCGGGAACAACCCCGGTGTCTCGCACTTTTTGCAGGTGCACGGCGGGAGCGACGATCAGAGTTCAACGGAACAGGTATACAGGTTCTCCTATTCAGTTTCCCCAAGAACTCACAAATTCATCTGTTTGCCCCCACACCGAATTTAGCGGCAACAGTATCAGAGCGAGACTATAATACCTAATCCTAATTCCAAATCCACTTAATCACAAATTTCTAATATACCCTCTCCATCTTCCTATTCTTGTCCACTTTCTAAACCCATCGAAAAGTTCCGACGTCAATCATCATCGACTTTCCCAACTCCAGCAACAACAACATCAAAAGCAACAACAACCCTCCTTTCCATCACTGTCGACTTCCACAATTCCATCACTGTCGACTTCATCACCGTCGACCTCCCCAAACACCCGTCGACTTACCTAACTCCATCAACTGCAATAGCAACTCCAACACCACCGTTGACCCATATCCCCGTCGACCCTCCACCCGAAACCCTAGCCGCCTCTCAAAAAAAATCAAGTACTCCATACCTATTACTCTCAAATTCTAACCAAACCCGAACCAAAACCCTAATACTCGTTTACCCTGTACCCGAATTCCAAAAAAAAGTATCCAAATCACCCAATATCCAACCCCAATACCAAAACCCTATATCCAAATCATCATCCAAACCCAATATCCAACTCCACTACCCAAACCCGATAGCTGCCTACTGTTTGTTGCTGTCACAGTCGTCGCCGTCTCCTTTGCCACCAATCTTTAAAAAAAAAAAGCAAAAGCAAAAAAATGCAGGTATTCTTTCTTCTCTAATGGAACCTCAGTCTCACTGGTCTCTTTCATTCTCCACCAGCTTCCCCGCTGCTACTTCTCCCTCTTCACTCTCTCTCACATCCCAATCTTCCTCCAGATTCAGACACATACAGTGTCGTCATCATCCTGATTTTGGTTTCCTACCTCCTCCTTCCAGCATCATTATTCACCATGCACCACCACTTCTTCTGCAACCGACAACACAATCCAATTCCCTATCCTGATTCCGACACCAGTAGTTTTTTCAACCTCACTTCGTTCCCTGCCACCGCGACATCAGTCTTCTTCCTCCTCGCAGCACTTATTCCCTTACATCCTCGGTCATAACCATTACTCCAACCTTGCCGACTCTTGTTGATTGGGCTAATCTTCAGCATCACCTCGCTCAGCTGGAAATCTAGCTCTTAGGTTAGTCTGTCACTGCTGACCCCTCTACCATGCATTCTCTGTTACTCCTGGTATTAATTCTTCCTGGATTTTAGATTCTGGTGCATCACATCATCTTATTAGTAATTATACACTGCTCACCACCAACACTACACTTCCCTCTTACTCCCCATCCCTACTCATTGCCGATGGCTCACAACTTCTCACTACACACTCAGCGTCTATTAGCTCTCCCAGTCTCATATTGCCGATGGCTCACAACTTCTCACTACACACTCAGAGTCTATTAGCTCTCCCACTCTCACATTGCCTGATATTCTTTATGCTCCTCATTTATCCATGAATCTTGTTTCCATTAGTGCGCTATGTGATAGTGGTCTCATCCTTACGTTTGATTCTTTAGGTTGTTCAATCACTGATTCACACACTGGTCAGGAGTTTGGGCGTGCTAGTCGACAGGGTCGTCTATATCATCTAGATTTTCTTTATGCTCATAAATCTCATCATCATTTTGTTGGTGTTATGTTTTCTGATGCTGATTTGTGGCACAGACGTTTAGAATATATTAGTGAATCTCGACTCCAGACTTTAGCTCATAGTGGTGCCCTTGGTCCTCTTTCTTTTACTCATTTGTCTGATTGTCAGGGTTGTCAATTGGCCAAACACATAGAACTCTCTTTTAATCACAAAAGCACTTCTCAAATCACTCATTCTTTTCAAGTTATTCACTCTGACATATGGGGACCATCTTCTACACCTTCTCACAAAGGTTATCTCTATTATGTTAGTTTCATCGATGACTTTACTAGATTCACATAGTTGTTTCTTATGTTCCAACACTCTGAGATACCTAACATTTACTGTCACACCCCGTAGTTTTCAAAAAATATATAATATATAATATATATGCTAATATTATAAAGTTGTTGTTTGGTAGGAGATTATGTGCATGATGGCATAAGATGGTAAGTTGGCGGTTGGTATTATATGGTGGCATAGTATTAAATGGTTGAGTTGTGCTGTAGTGTATGAGTGTTGACTTCGGTCAACAGTACACATGGGCATGGCCTTTGGTTGAGTACAGGGAAATGTGTATGGGAATAAATCCTATATCGAGAGTAGAGAGGAATTATATAAATACTAATAGCCTATGATCAAGAGTCACATAATCGGTTAACCAACTTTTGAGAGGCAGCCTGTGGTGGGCAGTTGTACTACATAGTATCTAATTTGTATTATAAATTGCATAAATTGTCTGAGCTAGGGGCAGGGGCGTTACATATGTTATCAGAGCCGACTTTCGACACCGGGTGTGGGTAAGAGTGGGCGAGATGTATGCCTGAGATGGAGCTAGTAGATGTATGTCGGGGAGATGTATGCCGGGTATGCCTGAGAGGGAGCAAGGTGGCGGCCTGAAATAGTGGACCACCTGCAGAATCAGGGTACTCCACTCCACAACGGCTAGAAAGGAGATCCTGCACTAGATTGTGCATGCCCGTGCTCAGCGAGGACGCTGATTTCTGAAGGAGGGGTGTGTGTCACACCCCGTAGTTTTCAAAATATATAAAATATATAATATATATGTTAATATTATAAAGTTGCTGTTTGGTAGGAGATTATGTGCATGATGGCATAAGATGGTAAGTTGGCTGTTGGTATTATATGGTGGCATGGTATTAAATGGTTGGGTTGTGCTGTTGTGTATGCATGTTGACTTCGGTCAACAGTACACATGGGCGTGGCCTTTGGTTGAGTACAGAAAAATGTGTATGGGAATAAATCCCATATCGGGAGTAGAGAGGAATTAAATAATATATAAATACTAATAACCTATGATCAAGAGTCACCTAATCGGTTAACCAACTTTTGAGAGGCAGCCTGTGGTGGGCAGTTGTACAACATAGTATCTAATTTGTATTATAAAATGCATAAATTGTCTGAGCTAGGGGCAGGGGCGTTACATTTACCAGTTCTTTACGAACATGGTTCACACTCAGTTTGGTGTCCGTATCCAAACATTTCGATCAGACAGTGCTTGTGAGTACACTTCTGCTGCTATGAGATCGGTCCTTCATCTCATGGTACACTCTTTTAGCATTCATGCTCTCACACGCATGAGCAGAATGGTGTAGCTGAATGCAAGCATCATCACATCCTTGAGACGGTTCACACTCTTCTAATCTCCTCTTCTATTCTCCTCTTCTGTTCTTTGTTCTTTCTGGGCTGAAGCTGTCATGACATATATCAGTCTTATTAATATCACTTCCTCGTCTGTCCTATCTGGCACATCACCTTATGATGCATCGTCGCATCCTTGAGACAGCTCGCACTCTTCTACTCTCATCTTCTGTTCCTTGTTCTTTCTGGGCTGAAGCTATCATGACGTCTGTCAGTCTTATTAATATCACTTTCTCATCTGCCCTATCTGGCACTACGCCTTATGAGCCTCTTCGTCACTTACCACCGGACTACAGTATGCTCTGTACTTTTGGGTGCACCTGTTATGTTCTTCTCCTTCCTACTGAGCGCATGAAGCTCACCGCTCGAGCCACTAAGTATTTTCACCTAGGTCTCAGTCCAGAACATAAATGATATCGTTGTTTTGATCCTATGGTAGGTCGTGTTCGTATTTTCCGCCATGTCTCCTTTGTAGAAGACTCTTCCGACTACTTGACATTTCATGAGGATGCTAGTTTTCTCGATTCTCCAGTTGTTGGGCCTATTTTTCCGGCCATACCTTCACGCATTCCATATGATCCCACTCCTTTGGCCCCTTTTCCATTCCATATTGACGTTACACCTATTTTTCCTCTTACGGAGACACTACCTGCATCCCCACAGTATCCTGCACCTTCACCACCTGCATCCCCACAGCTGCATTCACCCTCTCTACATATCTCACCCCCCCACACTGCCCATCAACCACTGATCTGTCAGTCTACACATTCTACCTCAGACATCCCACCGGTACGTTACACACCTGATGCCACTGGTCCTTTTGACCAGTTTGGATTTGCCACCCTTGCCTCATACTAACCACATTTTCATGCATACCTCACTGCTATACACTCCACACGTGAGCCCAGAACCTATCAGGAAGCTATTCAATTTCCTGAGTGATGGGAAGCTATTGCAGAGGAGTTTCATGCATTTGATCAGACTGGCACATGGGATATTGTTCCACTATCTATGGGCATCCAGCCTGTTAGCTGCAAGTGGATCTTCAAGATCAAATATCGACCTGATGGCTCCATTGAGCGGCACAAGGCTTGCCTAGTTGCCCGAGGTTTTACTCGAGTGCATGACATTGATTATGATGAGACCTTTTCCCCAGTTGCACAGATGACTACAATTCTCACTCTCCTTGCTATTACCTCCACTCGTTAGTGGCCGTTAGTCCAGATGGACATGAAGAATGTCTTTCTTCATGGTACCTTATCTGAGGCTATCTACATGCATCCTCCTTGTGGCCTTACCACTCCTCATCATGTTTCTCGTCTACGTCGAGCTATATATGGCCTGAAACAGGTTCCTCAAGCCTGGTTTGAGTGTTTTCGCTGTGTCATCACCCAGGCTGGTTTCCGTCAGAGTTCACATGACCATTCTCTGTTTATGCGGTCATCACCGCAGAGGAGGGTACCTCTACTATTATATATTTATGATATGATTATTGCTGGGGATGACTCCGCAAGCATTGCATCCACCCAAAAATACCTTCACCAATAGTTCCATATGAAAGATCTTGGTAGACTACACTATTTTTTGGGTCTAGAGATTGCCCATGGATTTTGGGGCACTCCTTTCTCAACAGAAATACACATCAGATATTACTTCCGCTGCATGTTACCCTGATAGTCAGTCAGTCGATACTCCCTTAGAGCTTCATGTGAAGCTTCGTCCCACAGATAGTGAGCTCCTTCCCAATCCTACTAGATACAAGCATATTGTTGGATAACTTGTCTACTTGTACATGACCAGACCTGATATTGCTCATACAGTCAGTGTTGTTAGTCAGTTTGTTTTCGCTCCTACATCAGTTCACTACGGTGCTCTTCTTCGGATCCTTAGATATCTTCGAGGCACTATCACTCGCTCTTTATTCATGCCTTCTATATCCAAACTGGAGCTCAGTACATATTCTGATTCAGATTGGGCGGGTGATCCTACAATTAAATGGTCTACCACAGGTTTCTGCCTATTTCTTGGTGATTCGTTGATCTCATGACAAAGTAAAAAATATGCAGTTGTTGCTTGCGAAGCTGAGTACACAGCAATGACAGCTACCACTAGAAAGATTGTTCATGTTCGTTAGCTGTTATCAGATATGGGTGTCACTCTTATTGGAGCTGCTCCTCTTCATTGTGAAAACTAGAGTGCATTGCATATTGCAAGCAACATAATCTTTCATCAGCGAACAAAGCATATAGAGATAGATTGCCACTATGTTTGTGAGCGCTTTGAAGCAGGGACCATTTCACTTTATTTTGTTACCTCTTCACAACAAACAATAGACTTCTTCACCAAATCTCACACTGTTCTGAAATTTTGTTACTTGGTGGGCAAACTCACACTGTTCGACCCACTGTGAGTTTGAGAAGGGGTGTTAGATATTGTATTATATAGTCCCATATCTGGTTATGTATCAGTTTAGTATTTGGTTCCCGCCTATATATAGGAGACATTGTACTCAGTTATAAATAATTCAAATAAATATTTCCAATCTCTCTATTAACTTAATCTCCACCGTACAGCCGTTATATAGTTGATATGCACTCTTTTCGTTTGCCCATTATGTCTTCATATCTACTTTGGACACTTACTATGTTGCCAATTCATTATCAGAGGTACTATCACACCCTAGTTGGAGTCAGACTATGGAGGAAGAGATGACCTCTATAAAGGAAAGTGATACATGGGATATGGTTCCCTATTTATGGCAAACATTGTGTTGGTTGTAGGTGGAGGTAAGGTTTACATGCCCCCCTCCCCACCTGGATTTTCATTCATATGATTAGAAGCATCTAAATCTATTACCCATGATGTTGGAGATGAAGTGGTTAGGCATGTGATGCCCCCGACCTTTGCTAATGTGACAGAAGAAGACTGCCATCAGAAAGCGCAATAAAAACTGAATCTCATCCTCATCTAACTGAACAACAACCGATTCGGAGGCTATGTGTACAATGTGCTATGCTTGATATCCCTTATAACACTTGTTAAGGCAGTTCCCCTTCATATGCCCAAGCTTCTTACAATAATTACACCTCATCTTATCACTACTAGGACATTATCATGTCACCCTCCTCTAGAGTCATGGGAAAGCTGAACCCCCATCCATTTTTACCATCTAATTCACGAATTGCATCTTGGGCATCTGGGCAGTCATCAAAGTCGACAAAAGCATAACCTAGTGGCTTCCTAGCAACCCAAGCACTTCGGATAATGCTATAGGTACGGAAGTGTTTGGGTTGCTCGGAAGCCACCAGGTTATGTTTTTGTCGACTTTGATGACCTCGAGATGCCCAAGATGCAATTCGTGACTTATATGGTAAAAATGGATGGAGGGTTGAGGGTTTCGGATCTCGGAAGATGCGGGCCAGATTCAAAGTCAAAACAACGGGGGATTCGGCCTATTTGGAACTAGGGCATCTTCTTCTAAGACGGAGGACCAAAACAGAGTGAGATCTAGGGTTTTATCCTCTCCTCATCGGCGTCTTCGTGGTGGAGGTAGAGATCGGCGGCGACAACAAGTTCAAGGTGCTGGGGTTTGGGGCTGGATCCGATCGAATCTAGATTCGGATTCGCTTTGGATTTGGATCTCGGTTTGAATCCTGAAAGCAGAGAGAGCATCGACAGGGACAAAAACATCTGCACAAGGGGCAACGACGGTTGTAGGAGCTAACGGCGACTGGGATGACAGCGGCTACTACGGCTAGTTCGAGTTAGGAAACCAGTGCTGATACCATGTAAGAGTACTAGATTTGCCCGTTGACACGTGCCTACGGCACGTCTTCGGAACGGTGCACCTTGTTTGATTATATAAAATAGTTTTGGAAGTCCAGCAAATTAATTGAAGTAGCAAACATAGAGCAAAAAACATATTATATGATTTTTTTGATTTTTTTGGAATTATTTTTAAAGTTTTTAAATTTTTAAATTTTTTTAGTTTTTTAATTTTATAAAAATTTTAAAATTTTTATTTTCTTAATTTTTTGAATAGAAGAGGGAGGGAGAGAGAGAGAGAGAGGAAAAAATATATAGGAGTTGTTTTGGGTGGGAGATTTGAATTTGAGTTTTGGGGGGAATTTTTTGGGGGAAAATATGTTTTGTAAGATTAGATCTAGGCCTTTGATTTTTGGAGGGATTGAAGGAGAGCCGCTTGATAGCTTTCTTTGTGTTTTATTATATAGATGTTCTTTCTTACTCATCTCTTAACTGGATACAATGCCTAGCATATATACAAGATACATAAGCACGGGCTCTACTCAGAATATAACAACTAATACAACTACAACAATATATCTAATAGTGCTAAGCTTACATCCTGTCAACACAACTAGATGATTAGCATGTGCACATTTGTGTTTTGACGGAAATCTGAAAAGCTGGTTTGGCGAAAAGAATATAGGAACTGAAACAACTCAAGATAGGTAGTCTCAGCAATAATTTATCAAGAGACTCATTTAAGAGATATCTCAGTTTTTATCTTATGTCTATAATTTAGAGATGCCCACCACCAAATAGTGCTTCTGAGTTTCTTGAATTAGCTTCCAAGTGCGCTACACATGGATAACTTCCCTAATGTTGCACAGTGTCATAATAGGTGAAAGAAACCTAAGAAGCTGCTTTCTTATTCTGAGATGGATGACCTGCTCCATTTTGTTTGTATCTGAAGCTTCTCTGTTTATTTAAAATTAAGCTGCTACTTGATTCCATTATTCATTCTAATGCACATGCCTGGCTGCTTTAGGACAGAATTTTATTCAACCTAATCATGGAAGCAACTAGACAAGTCTTTCTCTAAGAAAAGAAACGAATTTGGGTTTTCTTTTGATACCATTATTCTATATTACTTCATCATCATCATTTGTGGTCCTATTTCCCCAATTAAGAATTGCACAATGATTCTTTACTTGAATCCAATTGTCACTTCACCTATATGAGTACACCAAAGATTCTTGCATAACTAGATCTAGTTCATACATTGAGAATGAAAATGAATACTTGGTTTCTATATTATGATGAATGATTTTGTTACATTGTGCTGCATCTATGAGCATATAATGAATCTAAAGGACTTCTAAAAGTATAACATCTTTGTTTATTCGAACCAATCAGCTATACTACTCTACTTTCAATCGCTAAATAATTTATCGGCTTTCTGGTTTGTTTTCTATTTACCATCAGGTAAATCATGAGGGCAGCATATAGGAGCTGGTTCCAAGTATCTGGAAGGCCAGCAATACACCAGTGGCTGCAGTCATTGACGAAGTGTGCCCCGTTGCACTTGGATGGATGAGCGCGCGTCTACTCTTAAATGTGAGAGCAATGCGATATCTAGTAGTGAAACTGGCTTCCATATACTACTCAGCGCATTTCTTACCATGGATTGCTCTGGAAGCGGCTGAA